>JARQOD010000003.1:40446612-40490525 GCA_033576555.1 Oophaga sylvatica | reverse complement strand
GGTGTGCGGCTCTGCAGGTGGAGGTAGGTGCTGGAGATTCCCCATTACTGGGCACAGAACAGCCATAATGTGGTGTGCGGCTCTGCAGGTGGAGGTAGGTGCTGGAGATTCCCCATTACTGGGCACAGAACAGCCATATATGTGGTGTGCGGCTCTGCAGGTGGAGGTAGGTGCTGGAGATTCCCCATTACTGGGCACAGAACAGCCATATATGTGGTGTGCGGCTCTGCAGGTGGAGGTAGGTGCTGGAGATTCCCCATTACTGGGCACAGAACAGCCATATATGTGGTGTGCGGCTCTGCAGGTGGAGGTAGGTGCTGGAGATTCCCCATTACTGGGCACAGAACAGCCATATATGTGGAGTGCGGCTCTGCAGGTGGAGGTAGGTGCTGGAGATTCCCCATTACTGGGCACAGAACAGCCATATATGTGGAGTGCGGCTCTGCAGGTGGAGGTAGGTGCTGGAGATTCCCCATTACTGGGCACAGAGCAGCCATATATGTGGTGTGCGGCTCTGCAGGTGGAGGTAGGTGCTGGAGATTCCCCATTACTGGGCACAGAACAGCCATATATGTGGAGTGCGGCTCTGCAGGTGGAGGTAGGTGCTGGAGATTCCCCATTACTGGGCACAGAACAGCCATATATGTGGTGTGCGGCTCTGCAGGTGGAGGTAGGTGCTGGAGATTCCCCATTACTGGGCACAGAACAGCCATACATGTGGTGTGGGCTCTGCAGGTGGAGGTAGGTGCTGGAGATTCCCCATTACTGGGCACAGAACAGCCATACATGTGGTGTGCGGCTCTGCAGGTGGAGGTAGGTGCTGGAGATTCCCCATTACTGGGCACAGAACAGCCATATATGTGGTGTGCGGCTCTGCAGGTGGAGGTAGATGCTGGAGATTCCCCATTACTGGGCACAGAACAGCCATATATGTGGTGTGCGGCTCTGCAGCTGGAGGTAGGTGCTGGAGATTCCCCATTACTGGGCGCAGGCGCTATAACATTTGTATTTGTCATTCTGGGCTTCATATAAGGGAACCGGTCACGTTGAGGGTAGAAAACGTCAGCGATTCTCTCATCGTCTTCCTGCGTTGTCACCAGTTAGAGCCGCGCTCGTTTCTCCTCCGTCCCATAGACGATGAATAGAGAGAAGAGCACACGTCCCCTGTAGTAGCCTCTCTGTGGTTCTATACACCGGACTTGTTTCTATCGCGGTTTCTACAGGCGACGTTTATAATTACGGCAGTTATAATGAATGACTCCTGTAAGTCCCCCTCATGGCCGCTCCCGGACTCCTCCCAGTGTCATTGCACTTTGGATTTCCAGAGTCCATTTTTTCCTTCAGTCTGTTTACATCGCTGCAATGACGATTTTGGATGCCAGTATGTCTGAGATGTAACTGTTCTCTTACTGTTATGTTCTGCTACAAGCACTAAGGAAAGAAGGGAGATCTGTCCCTACGATAGAACTAAGCTAGATCCCTACGATGTAACGGGGAACCTGATCCTGCGATCAGACCCGCTAAAGTCCTCAGCTAGTCTGTACGAAGACCTATAGATGCGAGGAAGGGATCCCTACAAGAACTAGGGACTGGGAGAAAGTTGGACACCTCCTAACAGAAGTTGTAGCAGTAAAAGACAAAAAAAAACATAGAACATAGAGGTCCGAAGACCAAGCAAAAACTGACTGAGTAAGGTAACAAAGCACCTGGCTAGCTTAAGAGTAGAAATTACAATGAAGTCCAGCAAAGCCAGAAGGGCGGAGCAGGATTAAATAGGCACAAAAAAGGTCATGTGACCAGCAAGATAGAACCTCCTGTTAGGTTTTCTAACACTTACATGATGGTTTATGGAGATCATCTGCCACATGCTGCCACCATGAAAATGTGATGTGAAGATTTCTTCTTAACATATGGAATAGATTCTTTATGATGTTATATCAGCTCATCTTTTTCCCATTCTGTTCCCCACAATATCAGATCCTCTCAGTGGACAGAATATAAGAAAAATTTCCTGATTGACCCATCAAGGATGGATAGAGACAGAAACCAAAATGGCAGAGAGGATATTACACCTCACCCTAGAGATCCTCTTCCGGCTTACTGGAGAGGTGAGAGATTCTGATGACGTCACATTTCATCATTCTTATCTATGGGAATAACAGATGGACAGAACTGGAGAGGTGAGGACTCTGGAAATGTCTGTAGAGAGATTTATTAATGTGTCTCTCCATAACCAGGATTACACAGTGGTGAAGAAGATCTCTAGTGAGTGCTGTCAGGCCCCTGTGTCTGAGGGATGGGGAAGACCCCTGAGCCCAATCATGGAGCCTTCACCTCACCCCCTGATACATGAGAACCTCAATGACCAGAAGATCCTAGAACTCACCTACAAGATGATTGAGCTGCTGACTGGAGGGTGACACTGCTGGGAATGCTGGGACATTATACAGTAACGCTATGAAGGGATCAGGGGATGACAGTATCATTGTATGTGCCAGGTTCCTATAAGGTGTCAGGATGTCGCCGTCTATTTTTCCATGGAGGAGTGGGAGTATTTAGAAGGACACAAAGATCTGTACAAGGACGTCATGATGGAGGTTCACCAGCCTCTCACATCACCAGGTAATTGACAGGCTTAAATATACATGGCCTATAATTATCTGTATGTAAAGAATTAATTCAGTCTCTGTATGTGTTTCCTCCAGTTGTATCCAGTAAGAGGCCAACACCAGAGAGATGTCCCCGTCCTCTTCTTCCACAGGACTGTAAAGAAGAATATCCCAATATTCCTCAGGATCATCAGGTAGATGCTGCCAGCATGAAAATGTGATATGGAGAATATTTCTTCTTAACATATCAAATAGTTTCTTTATGATGTTTAACCTTCTTCCCATTCAGGTCACTGCAATATCGAATCCTCTCAGTGGAGATCTTTTATGTAAGAGAATTTTCCTGATTGACCCATCAAGTATGGATAGGAGCAGTGACAAGATGGCGGAGAGGATATTACACCTCACCCTCAAGATGCTTTTCCGGCTTACTGGAGAGGTGAGAGATTCTAATGACATCACATTACATCATTCTTATCTATGGGAATAACAGTTGGACAGAACTGGAGAGGTGAGGACTCTGGAAATGTCTGTAGTGAGATTTATTAATGTGTCTCTCCATAACCAGGATTACACAGTAGTGAAGAAGATCTCTAGTGAGCGCTGTCAGGCCCCTGTGTCTGAAGGGTGGCGAAGAACCCTGAGCCCAATCACGGGGCCTCTACCTCATCCCTTGAAACATGCAGGAGTCAATGACCAGAAGATCCTAGAACTCACCTACAAGATGATTGAGCTGCTGACTGGAGAGGTGACACTACTGGGAATACTGGTACATTATGGAGGGATCAGGTGGATGACGGTATCATTGTATGTGTCAGGTTTCTATAAGGTGTCTGGATGTCACCGTCTATTTCTCCATGGAGGAGTTTGAGTATTTAGAAGGACAAAAAGATCTGTACAAGGATGTCATGATGGAGGTTCCACAGCCCTTCACATCACCAGGTAATAGACAGGCCTAAATACACTTGGCCTATAATTATCTGTATGTAAAGAATGAATTCAGTCCCTGTATGTGTTTTCTCCAGTTGTATCCAGTAAGAGGACAACACTAGAGAATGTCCCGTCCTCTTCTTCCACCTGACTGTAAAGAAGAAAATCCCAGTATTCCTCAGGATCATCAGGTACATTGAGGAAGGTGCTATGAGATCTCCCCTATGATGTGTAGACGGATGTGAAGGTCTTGTGCTCAGTCTTGTTTTATCCATCATTATTATATGTTTTATACTTGTGTAATGAGAACGGTGGAGATGGCAGGATTAGAGCTGATCATAGATGTGACTTCTCCATCTGTGACTTTTCCAGTATTTGTTTCAGGGTGAAGATCTGACCCATACTAATACTATAGAGACATGTGTGAGTGGTGATGGGCAGTGTAACGATGACATTCCTACAGATAACCACTCAGGTGAGTAGTAATCACTAACTGCAGAGAAGTTACAGATTATCCTTCCTGTAAATTATATGTTTCATTTTTTAGGGCTTGTTCTCTCAATACTTTTTCATGTGCATTTTTACTGAACAAAGGATTGTGCTTTTTCTATTAACCCCTTAACGACCATCGATACGCCTTTTAACGGCGGTAGTTAAGGGAACTTGGGGGGAAAAGCCTATAGCGCCCCCCATGAGTCGGATTTTCTCTGGGTTCTCAGCTGCCGAGGGTAGCCGAGACCCAAGAGAACATGATTGTCGTAGCGGACCCCGGTGTTACGATCGCTGTTATTAACCCTACAACGGCGACCGCAAGAAAAAAACAAAATGCTATTTCGCATTTAATTTCTCTCTCCTCTGATGTGATCGCACATCAGAGTGGAGAGAAATAGAGTCCCCCAGATACCCCAATCTGTACCCCGTACCTCCCGGTGTCCCCCCGTACTCCCACGACTCCCGCAGCTCTGTAAAGAAAATGGCGTGTGCATGCGCAGTGCGCCCGCCAAATTCTACAAGCCGGCACCCGGCAGATTCCATTCATTCATTCCAGGTACATTTTGATCACTGTGATAAACCCTACGACGGTAAATAAATTATATATTTATTTCCATTTTTCCATTATGGTTACAATTGGGCTAAAGTGAGATGGGCTAAAGTTAGGGTTAGGGTTGGGATTAGGGTTAGGTTTGGGTAGTAGGGTTATTATTAGGGTTAGGGTTGGGATTAGGGTTGTGATTAGGGTATGTTTCCACGTAGCGTATGTTGTAAGGATTTGCTGCGGATCAATACGCTGCGTACAGCCGCAGCGTTAAATCGCAGCATCCAGATGTTACAGCATAGTGGAGGGGATTTTATGAAATCCCGTCACCACTATGCGTGCAGGGACGCGGGTGTCACACTCGAAATTACGGACACGTCTTTCTAGACCACAGCATGTCTATTTATCTTGCGGAGACACTCCGTCTCTGCAAGATAAATAACCCAGTCTATGGATAGGATGCGGTGATTCCAGATGTGTTCAATGAACACATCTGGAATCACCGCACGTACAAAAGCCGGCAGCGCTTTGGGCTGAGCCGGGTATCCTCTGCATCCAAAGCTGTTATGTTTCGGTAGCTGAGGAGTGCAGGTAAAAAAAAAGGCAATACACCAGAGCAGTTGGAATCTATGGGATTGCAAATACCCTGACTAACCACCACAACTAGAGGCAGCCGTGGAGCGTTCCTACGTTGGTCCTAGACGCCTCGTCACAGCCTGAGAAACTAACTACACCTAAAGATAGAAATAGGAAAGCTATCTGCCCCGGAGCAGAACCCCAAAGATAATAGAAAGCCCCCAAACATGTAATGGCGGTTAGACAAGAGGAAATACTGACACAGAAAGAAAATAGTTTGGGCCCCAGCATTTGCTCATTCTATCTAAAAAGAAAAGGACAGGAAGGGTACTTACTGCAATCCCAGAAAACCCTGAAAAACACCAACTCTACTAATTTCAAAATCACCTGAGATCACACGACCTCTACCACCTAAATTAGCTCTCTGGTGTAACAAAATCAAAACAGCAGCCACTGAAAAAACTGGAAAAAGCAAAAGAACAAAACTCAGTGGCTGAACCAAACTGAGAAGGGAGAAGCCCCAGGAGGGGACCCAGAAGGCCCCCAAAGAAGTGCAAGACAAAATGCAAAAATATAGCAATAACACAAAAGAAGAAAAAATCTTATCTGGTAGCAGGAGATGCAGACACGACACAGCAGGCTACAAGGGAAACTGGAATGAAGGATTCAGACCAGAACAATTGATCACCGGCAACCCTGATGGGAAAATGACTCCCTTATATAAGACCAGTCAGTAACACCTGATTCCCAGTCCTCACAATCTTCACTAGTACCGCTTGTAACCACCAGAGGGAGCCTCTGCTCAGAACTCATCTCAAACCCATTCACAACACAAAGCGCTGCCAGCACGCAGCGTGGAAACATACCCTTAGGGTTGGGATTAGGGTTAGGGGTGTGTTGGAGTTAGGGTTGTGATTAGGGTTAGGATTGGGATTAGGGTTAGGGATGTGTTGGGATTAGGGTTGAAGTTAGAATTGAGGGATTTCCACTGTTTAGGCACATCAGGGGGTCTCCAAACGTGACATGGCGCCACCATTGATTCCAGCCAATTTTGCGCCCAAACAGTGGTTTCCCCCACACATTCGGCATCAGCGTACTCAGGACAAATTGCACACCAACTTTGGGGGTCTAATTTCTCCTGTTACTCTTGGGAAAAAAAAAAATGGGGGCTAATAAATCATTGTGGAAAAAAATAAGATTTTTTATTTTTACAGCTCTGCATTAAAAACTTCTGTGAAGCACTTGGGGGTTCAAAGTGCTCACCACACATCAAGATAAGCTCCTAGGTGGGTCTAGTTTACAAAATGTGGTCACTTGTGGGGGGTTTCTACTGTTTAAGCACATCATGGGCTCTCCAAACGCAACATGGCATCTGATCTCAATTCCATCCAATTCTACATTGAAAAAGTCAAATGGCACTCCTTCCCTTCCGAGCTCTGCCGTGCGACAAACAGTGGTTTACCCCACATATGGGGTATCGGCGTATTCAAGAGAAATTGCACAACACATTTTGTGGTTAATTTTCTCTTTTAACACTAAATGAAAATAAATAAAAATTGGTTCTGAAGTAAATTTTTTGTAAAAAAAAAGTTAAATGTTAATTTTTTCCTTCAATATTGCTTCAGTTCCTGTATAGCACATAAAGGGTTAATTAACTTCTTGAATGTGGTTTTGAGCACCTTGAGGGGTCTAGTTTTTAGAATGGTGTCACTTTTGGGTATTTTCTGTCATGTACAACCCTCAAAGTGACTTTAAATGTGAGGTGGTCCCTAAAAAAATGGTTTTGTAAATTTTGTTGTAAAAATGAGAAATTGCTGGTCAAATTTTAACCCTTATAACTTCCTAACAAAAAAAAAAATTTGCTTCCAAAATTGTGCTGTTGTAAAGTAGACATGTGGGGAATGTTATTTATTAAGTAATTTGTGTGACATATCTCTCTGATTTTAAGGGCATAAAAATTTAAAGTTTGGAAATTGCTAAATTTTAAAATTTTTTGCCATATTTCCATTTTTTCATAAATAAACACAAGTCATATCGAAGAAATTTTACCACGATCATGAAGTACAATATGTCACGAAAAAACATTCTCAGAATCAGCGGGATCCGTTAAAGCGTTCCAGAGTTATAACCTCATAAAGAGACAGTGGTCAGAATTGTAAAAATTGTCCCGGTCATTAAGCTGCAAAATGGCTCTGTCACTAAGGAGTTAAAGCATTTTAGCTACAACATTTCACAGGCCAAAACTAAAGTAATTCAGTTTCAGTTTTCCCATTAAGAAGAATATAGGGCCGATCTCTGTACAATCTGCTCTGACCGTTTCGTCATGTGATTGCTCCAGCCTAAATCATCCACAGCAGGAATGGATTAGTCTCGGCTGCTGATTGTGATTGGCTGTGTAATGTAAGGAGTACAGTTCATATAGTGTCTTGTTCTTGGGTGCGATGAAAACACAGGAGTCACAGGTTTGATATAGAAGGTCTTGTATTACTTCATACAAGTGGCAATAATAGTCACACAGTTTGCAGATACAAAAGCAGAGACACAGCAGGCCAGAGTAACTTAAGCTCAGCAATCACTCTCACAACAGGTTCAGGATCTCTTCTCTGTTACCATAAGTCCATGCAAACGTGGATTTATCAATTAGCAAGGTTCCAAAGTCCACGAGTGTTCCAAAGTTCCACAATAGGAAATAACTGGAGTGCAAGGTCCAAGGCTTCCAGGAGTCAGGTCACAGGTTCACTGCAGGCTTGATTCTGAAGCACTGATTGCTCAGCTGTGGCTGCTTAAGAAGCAAGAGGGAGAGAATCAGGGCGGGAACATGCAAGCTGGAAACTCCATATTGACTGAGGGCAAGACAGCTGCAGCAAGACAGAAAGTAAAATGGCTGATGGAAAAACTGAGTTTCAGGAACATGTACACAGAACCTTACATTGCTCCCCCCTTAGGGACAACCTCCGGATGACCTCAGACCAGGCTTGTGTGGGTACCTCTGATGAAACTGACGGAGCAAGCGAGGAGCATTAACGTTATTGACTGGTTCCCATGAATTGTCCTCCACTGGGTAGCCCTGCCATTTAATCAAATATTGTAACTGATTTCTATACAACCTGGAATCTAGAATCCTTTCCACCACAAATTCTTCCTGACCATCGACTAGCACTGGGTCAGGGCAAGGAGAAGAACGTCCAGGAAACGTATTGGGTGTCGCAGCCTTTAGTAGAGATACATGAAAGACAGGGTGGATTCTCATAGTTCTGGGCAGTTGAAGACGACAAGCGACAGCACTTATAATTTTACTGATTTTATAAGGTCCAATGTATTTATGTCCCAACTTAGATGATGGAATTCTTAACTTAAGATTTCTGGTTGACAGCCAGACCAGGTCTCCTACCTTGAAAGCTGGTGCAGGTTTACGAAATTTATCTGCGGCTTTCTTGTACCTTTCCTGAGCCAATTCCAGATTTCCCTTTAGAAGATCCATATTCTTTTGTAAAGACGTGATTCTTTCAGCCACTGCTGGCAAAGGTGTTTCTATGGGAAATCGAGGAAGAATATTAGGATGATAACCTAAATTGGAGTAAAAAGGAGACTGCTTAGTGGAGGCGCTCTGAGAGTTGTTATAAGAGAACTCAGCCAGTGGAAGTAGATCCACCCAATCATCCTGTAGGTGGCAGATAAAGCAGCGAAGATACTGCTCCAGGGTCTGATTGGTTCGTTCCGTCTGTCCATTAGTCTGAGGATGAAAAGCAGAAGAAAGGTTCACTTTAATGTCCAATGCTGCACAGAAATTTTGCCAAAACCTTGAAGTGAATTGCACCCCTCGATCCGAAATAACCTCATCTGGTACTCCATGTAAACGAAACACATTTTTAATCATCAAATCTGATGTCTGTCTTGCAGTGGGTAAGCCGACACAAGGGATAAAATGAGCTGCTTTTGTTAAACGATCAACCACCACTAGAATGGTGTTCTTCCCTTGAGAGGTTGGTAACTCCACAATGAAGTCCATAGAAATGGATCCCCACGGGCGGGACGGGGTGGGAAGAGGTTGCAACAGACCAGTTGGTGAGGAGCGAGGTGTTTTGCATCTTGCACAGACTTCACATGAAGTGACATAGTTTAAAACATCCTTCCTGCAAGTGGGCCACCAAAAGAAACGAGAAAGAAATTCCTGTGTCTTTAGAATTCCTCTATGCCCAGCTATCTTGGAATCGTGAATGAGTTGCAATACTCTTAATCTGACTGTTTCAGGAATATACAGACGTTGTCCCTGAATCCACACACCATTCTTAAAGACAAGACTTACGTCCCTTGGGGGTTGTGCCAAAAAGGAATCCGCATGGTATGCTTCCTTGATGTCCTTAAGTAGGTCTTGATTATGAATCACTCCCAGGAATCTAGAGTCAGGAAGAATAGTCTTAGGAGGAGTAAGTGGACGTGTCTCTGCTGAATAAATCCTAGAGAGTGCATCAGCCTTTCCATTGCGCGATCCTGGTCTATAAGAAATGATAAAATTAAATTGGTTTAAGAAAAGATTCCAGCGAGCCTGGCGAGGAGTCAGGCACTTAGCCGACCTGATAAATTCAAGGTTACGATGGTCTGTCAGGACGACTATTTGCTGTGCAGCTCCCTGAAGAAGGTGTCTCCATTCTTTGAAGGCGGCAATAATGGCCAACAACTCTCTATTGCCCACATCGTAGTTCCTCTCAGCCGAAGACAACTGCTGGGAAAAGAAGGCACAGGGATGCAAGACATTCTTCTCACCTGTTCTCTGAGAGAGTATAGCTCCAACGGCACAGTCTGAAGCATCCACCTCTATTATGAAGGCAAGTTCGGGGTTGGGATGTACTAAGATAGTGCAGTGGTAAATTTATCTTTTAGACGGGAAAATGCTTCCTGGGCTTGGGGAGTCCAGGAGAACCTAGACTCTTTCCGGGTAAGTTGGGTGATAGGTGACACTATCTCAGAGAAATTCCTAATGAAACGTCTATAGAAGTTGGCAAACCCGATGAAGCGCTGCACCTCCTTCACATTTCTAGGACTTGGCCAATCCTTGATGGCTTGGGTCTTGCTTCCATCCATACTAATTCCTTGTGTAGACAGTACATACCCCAGAAATTGAATTTCGGTCCTATGGAATTCACACTTTTCAAGTTTGATGTAAAGATGATTTTGTCTTAGACGTTCCAAGACCATTCTCACATGTCCATGATGTTCCTCTGTGGAGTTAGAAAAAATTAGAATATCATCCAAATAAATCACCACGAATGTATCTAGGAGATCCCTGAAGATGTCATTCACCAAGTGTTTGGAAAGTGGCTGGGGCGGTACTCAGACCAAAAGGCATAACTAGATACTCAAAGTGTCCATAGCGTGACCTGAATGCAGTCTTCCATTCATCCCCAGGTCTAATACGGACTAAGTTATAGGCCCCACGGAGATCTAGTTTAGAGAAAATTTTGGCATGTCGCACTCTCTCCAATAACTCAGGGATTAAAGGCAATGGATAACGGTTTCTAATAGTAACCTTATTGAGTTCCCTATAGTCTACGCAGGGTCTCAGAGATCCATCTTTCTTCTTTACAAAGAAGATGGGTGCACCTGCAGGAGATGAAGAGGGCGTATGAAGCCCTTGGCTAGATTTTCGTCTATGTAATCCTTTAAAGCCTTTAGCTCGGGCCCCGCCAGGGGTAGATCTTACCAAAAGGTATCTCTGCTCCAGGCAATAATTCAATTGGACAATCATATGGACGGTGAGGGGAAGCTGGTCAGCGTTCTTCTTGTCACATAAATCCACATAGTCCTGGTATACAGCTGGTAGTTCAGGGACTGACATGGTTCCTTTAGGAACAGAGCAAGCTGAAACTTTTGGACTCATCTGTTTCTCTGGAAAGTGTAATTCCTTGGTCTCCCAGTTAATGGTAGGATTCTGAGCCTGCAGCCATGGTAGCCCTAGAATAATGGGAAAGTGGGGAGAAGAGATAAGCATAAAGGACAGTTTCTCTTGATGATCTTTACCCATAAGAACCCTCAAAGGCTCTGTTTCCTGATCCACTGGTCCAGAGGTCAGCAGGGAGCCATCCACAGTTTCCATCTGTACTGGAGTAGCCTTCTTCACTGAACGTATCCCCTGTTTCAGAGCAAAGGAGACATCCATAAAATTTCCACTTGCCCCTGAGTCGATCATAGCAGAGCTAGACACCCAAGCTGAGTCAACCCAGAGTTTGATGGAAAGAAAGCAATGAGAATTGTTTTTCTTACAACTCAGCTGGGACACCGCTGAGGAAACTTGAAAAATTGCAGCGTTTACACAGTCAACGTCCTCAGAGGTAACGGAGTTTAAGTCCGAGAAATCAAGATCTGTTGCTGCAGATCTCTCTGGAGCCTGAGGCTCGGACCTAACAGATCCCCTCTCGCAACACTCACAGTGAATGAGTGCTGCAGTAGTCTTACGAGAACGGCTGGGGCAGTTTATAATGAAGTGCCCTGACTTACCACAATAGAAACATAGATTCTCCTTAAAACGATGTTCCTTGCGTGCATCACTAACCCGTCGTTGTAAAGAGTCTACCTGCATGGTCAGGTTCAGGTTCCCGTGTGATCCTACTCAAAGGTTCCTTAGCTGGAGAGGAAGGTAGGAAAAGGTTAGTGCGATTGCTTTCGAACCATCTCTCTTGCCTGCGTTCAGTCAGACGAGTATCAATACGGATGCAGTAGTTAATAAAGTCACCTAACGCAGTGGGAGGGTCGGCACGAGCAAGTTCATCCTTAATCAGTGGAGATAACCCTTTTCGAAAAATAGATTTTTTGGCGGAACTGTCCTAGGTGGTATCAAGGGCCCATCTCCTGAAATCCAAGGCATATTCAGCTACCGAGTGCTTACCTTGGCGCAAAGCTAACATGGCTGCTTCAGCTGTTGCACCTCGATTGGGGTCATCAAACATCTGCCCCATGGCTGAAATGAAAGCATCAAGATGATCCAAACATTCATCCTCAGTCTCAATCAGAGGGTTTGCCCACATCAAAGCCTTGTTGGTAAGCAACATAATTATAGTAAGTACTTTAGATCGTTCAGTGGGAAATTGTGAAGCATGTGCAGAAAAAAAAAGATTGCATTGATTAATAAATCCCCTGAATTTCTCACGTTCACCGCCAAAACGAAAAGGGGGCAACTTAGGAATCCCAGAACTCGGGGCTACGGCAGGAGCCTGGACTCGCTCCTCTAGAACCTCAATCCTGGCTCGCAAATCCTGGGCAGTCTGTCCAAACACTTGCAAATTGTGATTAGTGAGGTCCTGTAGGTTTGTAAAACGGGTTTTTATAGTCTGCAAATCTGCAAGGATGTTATCAGTCACTCCGCAAAGTTCCTTTATGCGGGCCTCCATTTTCCAGATCTTTTAAGACAGGAGTACTGGAAGGAGAGGAGAAGAAAAAAAAAAACAATAGTGTTTACCTGTGGTAACACTGCAGAAAAAAAAAAACTTAAAGGGGAATTGCTCACCTGGAATGGTTGTGAGAAGTCACAACCACTGTCATCACAGAAAGTACAACCGGACATCTGATATCCACAGTTACAGCAGACACTAACGTTTGTCTTCAGAATCTTGTAAAGTAAGGAGTACAGTTCATATAGTGTCTTGTGCTTGGGTGCGATGAAAACACAGGAGTCACAGGTTTGATATAGAAGGTCTTGTATTACTTCATACAAGTGGCAATAATAGTCACACAGTTTGCAGATACAAAAGCAGGAGACACAGCAGGCCAGAGTAACTTAAGCTCAGCAATCACTCTCACAACAGGTTCAGGATCTCTTCTCTGTTACCATAAGTCCATGCAAACGTGGATTTATCAATTAGCAAGGTTCCAAAGTCCACGAGTGTTCCAAAGTTCCACAATAGGAAATAACTGGAGTGCAAGGTCCAAGGCTTCCAGGAGTCAGGTCACAGGTTCACTGCAGGCTTGATTCTGAAGCACTGATTGCTCAGCTGTGGCTGCTTAAGAAGCAAGAGGGAGATAATCAGGGCGGGAACATGCAAGCTGGAAACTCCATATTGACTGAGGGCAAGACAGCTGCAGCAAGACAGAAAGTAAAATGGCTGATGGAAAAACTGAGTTTCAGGAACATGTACACAGAACCTTACAGGCTGAATCAATAACAAGTTCATCCAAAAGAGGAGGCATGGAGACTGGCGTGACACCTGGCTATCAGTGGAAGGGGGATTATTAATAATTATTATTTACCAAATGACTGCAATGAAACAAAGAGTGAAAAATTTAAAGGGGTCGAATACTTTCTGAACCCACTGTGATCCCCCATATATAGTATAATGAGCCCTCAGTTGTGATTGATATACAGTACAGACCAAAAGTTTGGACACACCTTCTCATTCAAAGATTTATCTGTATTTTCATGACTATGAAAATTGTACATTCACACTGAAGGCATCAAATCTATGAATTAACACATGTGGAATTATATACTTAACAAAAAAGTGTGAAACAACTGAAAATATGTCTTATATTCTGTACTGTATATGTATATAACAAAAAAAAAAACTCCCTTTCTCTTTTCTTTCCCTGCTGCTTTAGTCGGGCTGCGGCTGCATCGTTACTAAGGCCACGGGTGGGAGAGCAGAGTTGCATGCTCTGCCCACAGACAGCACTGACACATAACAGTGTAAGAGCTTTCCCGGCTGCAGCCACACATGCGTAGCAGTGTTCAGATGATGAACGTTGCATACGTACGCGCGCCCTGTCCCGGTGATAATGAACAACCAGGGCAGGCACCTGCAGTGTGCTCTGATCCTCCGCAGAGCACACTGTCAGTGTTTAGTGCTGGTCTGTGGCAGTGCCGTGGACCGGCAAAAAAACCTCAACAGCCCGGTCAAGGACCATGGACCGGTGGTTTGGGTCCCCTGATATACAGTATCCGGACCCCTCTAATATTTATTCCAGGTACACTAATAGTTCGGCATTGAAGTGTTATGGCCAATTCTCCTAAGTATCACAGGAGCTGTTTTGCAACACACACGACAACCCCAGGCTGCATATTGCTTGTGGTACTGTGAGCTGCCAGCGTGGTCTAATCGTGCTTTCATGTTCTGCAACTTCTCTGGACTTCTCTGCCATTGAGCACATCTGAGACATCATTGGTTGGCAATTGCAAATTGAGCTGCCAGCCACAGATCTTGAGGATTTTGTTGCCCAAGTGCATTCAGTGTGGCAGAACATTCCTCATACGACCATTAATAACCTCACTGATAGCAACCAAAGCGTGTAAGTGCATTTTTACACAAGCCACTTATACTCGATAGTGAAAAGATAGAGATATTTTGAAAATTTTGCTTCCATTTTTCATCATTTCCAAATTACTAACATGTTTATCCATCCTGTGATTTCCATAACTCCACAACTTTTCCTTCTGGGTGCTACAATTTCAATATTGAGGAGTGTGGCATATTGTGGTACGTCTTCACCACTGCTCTCAAGGATTAGCATTGCCTGCCAGGCTGACATCATGTCAACAGTACAGCAATCCATCAGTAAGCTGTCTAGTAGCCACGCTGTCAATGTAATGTCAGCACTGCAGCCAATGCCAGACATCAGGAGCAGTGGCAGAGACTCATCAGTGGACCCCAGGAAGGTGAGTCCACTGCAGAAGGTTGTCCAAACTGTGGAAAGCTGATGATAGCCGAAACTGACAGTGGATCCAAAGGATGCCTGGTATTTAGGCATGCAGGAACTCCCTAGGAAATAGGAATTAGTTGCTGACTGACATTTTACAGTTTAGGAAGTTAAAAAATAATTAGGTCATGCAGAGAAGTGATGTAGATGGACGTGTAAGCATTGGATGAGGCAAGAAGCAGTTCAGGAGCAACCTAAGATCAATTTTTAGTAATGATTCAATGTCTATTGAAAAATAAATATAAAATTATCTTTTTGGCAGATAACTGGACCGTGACCTCAGAGAAATACCTGATATTTTCAGATTTTAATGCAAATGATCCTAGTATCACACCTGATACTTTTGAAGAGCATCCAATTACACCAGACATACCTCTACTCCTTCTTAAGAAAAATAAATATAACAAAAGGGATGGTGAACATTCAAGAGCACATACAAGAAAGAAGTCATTTTCATGTTCGGAATGTGGGAAATGTTGTAGATCGAAATCTGATCTTACTACACATCAGAGAATTCACACTGGAGAGAAGCCATTTTCATGTACAGAGTGTGGTAAATGTTTTGCACAAAAATCACAATTACCTCAACACCAGAGAATTCACACAGGGGAGAAGCCATTTTCATGTTCAGAATGTGGGAAATGTTTTAATCAGAAGAACCATCTTGCAACACATCTGAAAATTCACACAGGAGAGAAGCCATTTTCATGCTCAGAATGTGAAAAAAGTTTTTCAAACAAATCATCTCTTGCTCAGCATCAGAAAATTCACGCAGGGGAAAAGACATTTTCATGTTCAGAATGTGGGAAATGTTTTATAACAAAATGTAAACTAACTAAACATCATAAAATTCACACAGGGGACAAACCATTTTCATGTTCAGAATGTGGTAAATGTTTTAATCAGAAAACATCTCTTGCTACACATCTGAATATTCACACAGGAGAGAAGCCATTTTCATGCTCAGAATGTGAAAAAAGTTTTTCATACAAATCATCTCTTGCTCAGCATCAGAAAATTCACACAGGGGAAAAGACATTTTCATGTTCAGAATGTGGGAAATGTTGTATATCGAAATTTGATCTTACTACACATCAGAGAATTCACTCAGGGGAGAAGCCATTTTCATGTACAGAGTGTGGTAAATGTTTTGCACAAAAATCACAATTACCTCGACACCAGAGAATTCACAAAGGGGAGAAGCCATTTTCATGTTCAGAATGTGGGACATGTTTTAATCAGAAATCATCTCTTGCTGTACATTTGAAAATTCACACAGGGAGAAGCCATTTTCATGCTCAGAATGTGAAAAAAGTTTTTCAAGCAAATCATCTCTTGCTCAGCATCAGAAAATTCACACAGGGGAAAATATATTTTCATGTTCAGAATGTGGGAAATGTTGTATAACGAAATGTGATCTTACTAAACATCAGAGAATTCATACAGGGGAGAAGCCATTTTCATGCTCAGAATGTGGGAAATGTTTTGCAGACAAATCAGCTCTTTTTCGGCATCAGAAAATTCACACAGGAGAGAAACCATTTTCATGCTCAGAATGTGGGAAATGTTTTACAGACAAATCATCTCTTTTTCGGCATCAGAAAATTCACACGGGGAGAAGCCCTTTTCATGTTTAGAATGTGGGATGTACTTTAGAGATAAATCACGTCTTGTTAGACATCACATGTGTAGCCCAGCTGCGCTCTGGAGCCACATGTACCCTGGAGGATGCACAGAAGGTAAACTCACAAATATACCTGATATTCATTCACACCTTCACTTTTCCCTGGAGCCACCAGAGGGAGCCCTTGGAGAGTATCTAGAGATATATAAGGGTAGTGGAGAGACGGAGCAGTGGAGTGTTTTACAGGCAGTCTAGCTGAACGTTAGCTAGTTGTTGGTGTTACCTCAGATGAGCAGAGAGGAAAGTTACCTCAGAACGTGACAGACTGATAGTTCCCTAGGAAAGTGGAAAGTAACTCTCGAAGTGAGCATAGATCAGTCTGACGGAAGGTCCTGATTGCTACTTCGGACAGAGCCTCAGAAGGAAGGGAAGGAAAGGGAACTGCAGTGTTGGAAAGACTGAAGTTTACAGCTTGAACTTAGTTTATTTTGTGGAGTCCAGTAATGGTGGGAAAGATTGCCACTTAGCCTGGTCAAAACTGGGTCAACTGAGGTATTTTCAGTGAGCAAGCGTGCTGACGCTTTGAGAGCGGTGAAGAGAAGGAGAATCTGCCATCTACTGCTAGTGTGTGCTTATGTTAAGGGTAAGAGTAGGACGAAAGGCGAGTGGAAGGAAGAAGAGAGTGACAGAGGTTGAAACAGCATTGATCGCTTACCTCTACTCTGCACCACCGGACACCGGGTCCGAGCTTGCTAGCATCTACATGACTAGTAGGAGATACCGGAGACCCTGTGGGACTTCAAGTCGCAGGGGCCCTGCAGTGCTGATACGTAACCGAGGTCAGGAAGACGGGGGTCTAGCAGGACTCTGCATACAGAGACACTGTTCTGTCCACAAGAAGGCTTCACCACAAAGTCAGCCGGGCGTATATGAGAAGACAGAGTTAGACTTCGTTCTATACAGTTCAGAAACTCACACACATAAAGTAGTACGGAGGCCCTACACATACTCAGTGGGATTACTGGAAGTGCATCCTCCACCCTGACAGCTTCCCGGGACGTGCCTGCATCTACCATCAGTAAAGGTACAGAAAGAGACTTTCTTGTGTGTGTCTGCCTTATTGCTCCTGCACCCCTACACCGCCATATACCCTGAGGGATCAGTCTTGCCTGTGGAAGACTTAACACCTTGCTGCCCAGTAACAACCCCTCAGAGGATCTACCCTGCAGCGCTGGTCACCCTGACCAGGAACCACAGGTGGCGTCACAAACATTTCTACAAACCTATAATCCCCTGTAAATATCCCCCTTTTATTGAGGTGAGCCCCCCAGGGCAACGGACTGAGCTGTGCTACCCGTGACATCCCCCATTGAAGTGAACGGGCTCGGTGCCGAGTACCCCACAGGCCCTGGCTACGGGCAACTCATCTTTAAAACTTGGCATAAAGAACAGGATCCGAAGCTCGCTATATGCGAGTACTGTGTGCCTGAATGGACTGTTTTTGTGCAAAAGACTGTTACTGATTTTGTGATTTTTGCCGCCATATTCGCGCCCTGAGGCGCTGGTGAAGAAGGAGGGCAAGTATTCGTGGGCGTAACCCCTATGTGGCGCGAAAGTTATGGCCGCCCTATCCAAGTGCTTCTACAATGTCAGAGCATGTCCCACTGCAAGAGAGATCCGCCTCTTCATCCTCAGTGCAAAGAAGAGAAAGCGAAAGTCCCGCCTCCACGGAAAAGACCAGAGTGTTCCAGATGGGAAGCACAGTCTGGCCTGGCGTGAGATGGTGGAAGGACAGGAGTCGCTGTGTGGGGGAATGGCGGTGCGCAGACCTCGTTCTCGTGAAGAGCTGCAGCCTGTGCCTGAACCATTCCCAGGTCTGGAGAACGACCAAATGATGTATCGTGTGGAGGAGGTGGATGCGGCGCTGCGGGATCTGGCCCGACACCGCGCAGAGATGGAGGCGATGGAGCGGAGCTGGCGTGCCCTGAAACTGCGGCTGCAGTGGGACCAGCTGCTCTCCCCCCTGGATGCGCAACCGTCACCCGCGCCACCACTGGAACCAGCGGCTGAAGAGGAACCGGAGGCCGGCCCCAAAAGAGCTGATCCTGACTCCGCCAAGGACGCAGCGGGAGGGAAGGAGGCTGAGGAGGCCTTACCCAGATCAGAACGCCAGCCAGGCCTGAAATCGGAGGCCGCAGTGGAATACATCCCCGGGTAGGGACGACGTAAGGAATCTTGCCCGATAAAATGGAGATCGATTGGGAGGAAATGGAGCGCCTGAACGACGTGGAGTACGCCACCCAGAAGGAGAACGAATGGAGATGCCGTGAGCAGGAGGAGCAGCAGCGGGAGCAGCGTGAGGCGCAGCGGCTTCGCCAGAGGTACCGGGAGCAGGATCTTGCCGATAAGGAGATCGTCCGGCGAGATAAAGGTACGCTCCGGGAACCGTGGCGCCAGGGGGCCATCAGAGACTTCAAACTCCAGGGAGGCTGGGGTTTCATCCATGAACCCGGCCTGTACCAGGAGGTCTTTGTCAACTGGAGGGATGTGGAGTATCACCTGCCTGAAGGGCACTCAGGCAGGGACCTGCTGATAGGGGATGTAGTCTCCTACACGCGGCATTGGGGGCTTAAGGGGTTGTATGCCCTGAACGTCTCCAGAGTCAGCGCCCCGGTCCCTGAAGCCGGAAATGCACTCTGTGTCCCAGGCCCCAGCCACACCGGTGCCAGTCCGCACACCTGCGTCCTATTCTGCAACGCTGCAGAGTGCAGCAGCTGCTAGTGCGCCCTCTACTGAGCCAGTCCGCGCACCTGCGTCACACTTGGAAACGCTGCAGAGCGTAGCGACTGCAGAAGCGTCCCCTGCTGAGCCAAGCCTGTGCGACCTGCAGAGCCTAAACTTAGGAGAGGCACCTGTCAGGCCCCCAGGAAGTCGCAGAATGAAAATTGAAAGAGGACTGTGGCTACCCAGACACCGGTAGCAGGACATGACTTCATGGTGATGAGTGTTGTGAATGTGCTAGAAATGAATTCTGAGCAGAAGCTCCTCTGGTGGTTACAAACAGTACTGAACTATCCAATGAAGATTATGAAGATTGGCGATCAGGTGTTACTGACTGGTCTTATATAAGGGAGGTTCCCTCCCATCAGGGTTGCCGGTGATCAATTGTTCTGGTCTCATCTTTGATTCCTGTTCACTTTGCAGCCTGCTGTTTCATGCCTGCATCTTCTGCTAACAGATAAGACATTTTCTTCTTTTGTTTTTTGTACTTGCTTTATGCATTTTGTCCTGCACTTCTGTGGAGGTCTGCCGGGTCCCCTCCGGGGGCTTGTGCTCCTCTCAGTTTAGTTCAGCCACTGTTGTTTGTTCTTTTGCCTTTTCCAGTTTTTTCAGTGGCTGCTGTTTAGTTTTTGTTACACCAGAGAACTAATTTAGGTGGTAGAGGTCGTGTGATCTCAGGTGATTTTGCAATTAGTGAGTTGGTACTTTTCAGGGTTTTTTGGGGTTGCAGTAAGTGTCCTTCCTATCCTTTTCTATTTAGGAAGTTTGGGCCCCAACGTTTGCTCATACTATTTTCTATCTGTGTCTGTATTTCCTCTTGTCTAACCGCCATTACATGTTTGGGGGCTTTCTATGTTCTTTGGGGATCTGCTCCGGGGCAGATAGTTTTCCTCTTTCTGTCTTTAGGTGTAGTTAGCTTCTCAGGCTGTGACGAGGCGTCTAGGACCAACGTAGGTACGCTCCACGGCTGCCTTTAGTTGTGTGGTTAGTCAGGGTACTGCAATCCCATAGTTTCCAACCTCTCTGGTGTATTTCCTTTTTTGCTTGCTCTCCTCAGCTACCAAATCATAACAGTATCACCGGCCCAAAAACTGATATTTGTATGGTACTCACAGAAGGGAAAAATAGTGTTAAAGAAAGAAGATTGTCAGAGTTGTCAGAGATTTTTTTTTTTCACTCTGTATCTCTGGATGCTGAGGAGGATTTTTTTTTTCTCTCAATGGAGTTTGCACAGTTGTCTGGCCGTGTGGATCAGCTTGCCATGAAGTTCGGAGTATTGCTACCTATCTTGCAGGGTTGCCTGTTGTGGAACCTAGGATTCCCATGCCAGATTTGTTTTTAGGGGATCTAGCTAAATTTCTGAATTTCAAAAATAACTGTAAGTTGTTTTTTGCCTTAAAACCTAAGTCCTCAGGGAACGCAGCGCAGCAGGTTCAAATTGTCATCTCCTGCGCGGCGATCCTCAGGATTGGGCTTTTTCCCTGACACCTGGGGATCCTGTTTTGAGTAATGTTGATGCATTTTTTCAGGCTCTGGGGTTATTGTACGATGAGCCTAATGTCACTGATCAAGCTGAAAAAGCCTTGTTGGCATTAAATCAGGGGCTTGAGGACGCTGAGTTGTACTGTCAGAGATTCCGAAGGTGGGCAGTCCTGACCAAGTGGAATGACGATGCTTTGGCAGCCCTTTTTCGGAAGGGTCTGTCAGAGAATGTAAAGGATGTTATGGTGGGATTCCTGTCCCTCTGGTCTCAATGATTCTATGTCATTAGCGATTCAAATTGACAGACGTTTGCGTGAGCGTAGAGGTATGCGTGGAATAGTGTTGCCTTGTGAATCAGCTTCTGAACCCATGCAGTGTGATAGAGTGGCTTCTGGGTCACAGCGTCATGAGTTTCGAAAACGCAATGGGTTATGTTTCTACTGTGGTGATGCCTCTCATGCTATTTCAGTCTGCCCTAAGCGGGGAAGACGTTTTGCACGCTCAGTTGTCTTGGGTAGTGTTCAGACTAAATTTTTGTTGACTGTTACCCTGATTTGCTCCCTGTCCACATTTTCTGCTCAGGCTTTCGTTGATTCGGGAGCAGCTATTAACCTGATGGATTTTGATTTTGCTAAACGTTGTGGGTTTCCCTTGATACCCCTACGGAAGCCTATTCCCCTACTGGGGATCGATTCTACCCTTTTGGCTGAGAATAAACCTCAGTTCTCTACTTAGGTGATAATGAGGGTTGAACCTGATCATCAGGAGAGTTGCAAATTTTTGGTGCTGTATAATCTGCATGACATTATCATACTGAGTTTCCCTTGGTTACAGTCTCATAATTCTGTTTTGGACTGGAAATCTGTGTCTGTAACCAGTTGGGGCTGCCAATGTGTTAATACCAACACTCCTGTTTTTTCTGCCTCCCCCAGGCTCAGGATGTTCCTGACTTTTTGACTGATTTTTCTGATGTGTTTAGCGAAAGTAAATCTGCATCCTTGCTTCCCCTGTTGTGAATGGGTTTGAGATGAGTTCTGAGCAGAGACTCCCTCTGGTGGTTACAAGCGGTACTGGTCTGTTCAGTGAAGATTGTGAGGACTGGGAATCAGGTGTTACTGACTGGTCTTATATAAGGGAGTCACCTTCCCATCAGGGTTGCCGGTGATCAATTGTTCTGGTCTGAATCCTTCATTCCTGTTTCCCTTGTAGCCTGCTGTGTCGTGTCTGCATCTCCTGCTAACAGATAAGACATTTTCTTCTTTTTGTTTTTGTACTATATTTTTGCATTTTGTCCTGCACTTCTGTGGGGGCCTTCTAGGGTCCCCTCCGGGGGCTTTTGCCCTCTCAGTTTAGTTCAGCCACTGATGTTTGTACTTTTGCTTTTTCCAGTTTTTTCAGTGGCTGCTGTTTTGATTTTGTTACACCAGAGAACTAATTTAGGTGGTAGAGGTCGTGTGATCTCAGGTGATTTTGAAATTAGTAGAGTTGGTGCTTTTCAGGGTTTTCTGGGATTGCAGTAAGTACCCTTCCTATCCTTTTCTATTTAGTTAGTTTGGGCCCCAGCGTTTGCTCATACTATTTTCTTTCTGTGTCAGTATTTCTTCTTGTCTAACCGCCATTACTTGTTTGGGGGCTTTCTATTATCTTTGGGGTTCTGCTCCGGGGCAGATAGCTTTCCTATTTCTATCTTTAGGTGTAGTTAGTTTCTCAGGCTGTGACGAGGCGTCTAGGACCAACGTAGGAACGCTCCACGGCTGCCTCTAGTTGTGGTGATTAGTCAGGGTACTGCAATCTCATAGATTCCAACTGCTCTGGTGTATTGCCTTTTTTACCTGCACTCCTCAGCTACCGAAACATAACAGTATCACCGGCCTAAAAATTGAAAATTGTATGGTACTCACAGAAGGGAAAAAATATTGTGAAAGAAAAAAGGTTGTCAGAGTTGTCAGAGATATTTTTCTGTTTGTTGCATTTTTTTTTCCCTCTGTATCTCTGGGTGCTGGGGAGGATCTTTTCTCTCAATGGAGTTTGCACGGTTGTCTGGCCGTGTGGATCAGCTTGCCACTGAGGTTCAGAGTATTGCTGCATATCTTGCTAGGTTGCCTGTTGTGGAACCTAGGATCCCCATGCCAGATTTGTTTTTGGGGGGATCGAGCTAAGTTTCAGAATTTCAAAAATAATTGTAAATTGTTTTTTGCCTTAAAATCTAAGTCCTCAGGAACGCAGCGCAGCAGGTTCAAATTATCATCTCTCTCCTGCGCGGCGATCCTCAGGATTGGGCTTTTTCCCTGACACCTGGGGATCCTGTTTTGAGTGATGTTGATGCATTTTTTCAGGCTTTGGGGTTATTGTACGATGAGCCTAATGTCACTGATCAAGCTGAAAAAGCCTTGTTGGCATTAAATCAGGGGCCTTATGACGCTGAGTTATACTGTCAGAGATTCCGTAGGTGGGCAGTCCTGACCAAATGGAATGACAACGCTTTGGCAGCCCTTTTCCGGAAGGGTCTGTCAGATAATGTAAAGGATGTTATGGTGGGATTCCCTGTCCCCTCTGGTCTCAATGATTCTATGTCATTAGCGATTCAAATTGACAGACGTTTGCGTGAGCGGAGAAGTATGCGTGGAATGGTGTTGTCTTGTGAACCTGCTTCTGAACCCATGCAGTGTGATAGAGTGGTGTCTGGGGCACAGCGTCATGAGTTTCGAAAGCGCAATGGGTTATGTTTCTACTGTGGTGATGCCTCTCATGCTATTTCAGTCTGCCCTAAGCGGGGAAGACGTTTTGCACGCTCAGTTGTCTTGGGTAGTGTTCAGACTAAGTTTTTATTAACTGTCACTCTGATATGCTCTCTGTCCTCATTTTCTGCTCAGGCTTTCGTTGATTCTGGAGCAGCTATTAACCTGATGGATTATGATTTTGCTAAACGTTGTGGGTTTCCCGTGATACCCCTACAGAAGTCTATTCCCCTACTGGGGATCGATTCTACCCCTTTGGTTGAGAATAAACCCCAGTTTTCTACTCAGGTGATAATGAGGGTTGAACCTGATCACCAGGAGTGCTGCAAATTTTTGGTTCTGTATAATCTGCATGACATTATCGTGCTGGGTTTCCCTTGGTTACAGTCTCATAATCCTGTTTTGGATTGGAAATCTGTGTCTGTAACCAGTTGGGGCTGCCAATGTGTTAATACCAACACTCCTGTTTTTTCTGCCTCCCCCCAGGCTCAGGATGTTCCTGACTTTTTGATTGATTTTTCTGATGTGTTTAGCGAAAGTAAATCTGCATCCTTGCCTCCCCATAGGAGCTATGACTGCGCTATTGAATTAGTGCCGGGTAGTAAATTCCCTAAAGGTCGCCTTTTTAACTTGTCTGTACCTGAACATGACGCTATGCGGTCTTATATCAAGGAATCATTGGAGAAGGGTCATATCAGACCATCCTCTTCACCCTTAGGTGCCGGTTTTTTCTTTGTGGCCAAAAAAGATGGTTCATTAAGGCCGTGTATTGATTATCGTCTCTTGAACAATATTACTGTGAAATATCAATACCCGTTACCCTTGATTTCTGACCTGTTTTCCAGGGTGAAAAACGCTACTTGGTTTACCAAGCTTGACCTCAGGGGGGCGTATAACCTTATTCGCATTAAGCACGGGGATGAATGGAAGACGGCATTCAATACCCCTGAAGGGCATTTTGAGTACCTAGTGATGCCCTTTGGGCTCACTAATGCTCCTTCCGTCTTCCAGTCCTTCATGAATGACATTTTCAGGGATTTTGTGGACAAATTTCTGATTGTTTATTTGGATGATATCTTGATTTTTTCTAATGACTGGGACTCTCATGTGAAACATGTTCGAACTGTGTTCCAGATTTTGAGAGAGAATGCTCTGTATGTGAAGGGATCAAAGTGTCTTTTTGCCGTACAGAGGATCTCATTTCTGGGATTCATTTTGTCCCCATCTGTTATTGAAATGGACCCGGTCAAGGTTCAGACCATCTGTGATTGGGTCCAACCTACTTCATTAAAGGCTCTTCAGAGATTTTTGGGTTTTGCCAATTTTTATCGTAAATTTATTGGTAATTTCTCGGTTATTGTTAAACCATTAACTGATTTGACCAGAAAGGGTTCTGATGTGGTGAATTGGCCTCCTGAGGCAGTCTCTGCGTTTCAGGAACTTAAGCAGAGATTCACTTCTGCTCCTGTTCTACGGCAGCCTGATGTTTCTCTGCCATTTCAGGTGGAGGTTGATGCCTCTGAAATTGGGGCAGGTGCCGTTTTGTCCCAAAAAGATCCAGAGACCTCTAAAAGTAACCCTTGTGCCTTTTTCTCTCGAAAATTTTCTCCTACTGAACGTAATTATGACGTGGGTAATCGGGAGTTATTGGCCATGAAGTGGGCTTTTGAAGAGTGGAGACATTGGCTGGAGGGAGCCAAACATCAGGTGGTGGTCCTTACGGACCATAAGAATCTGGTCTATCTGGAATCTGCCAAGCGACTCAATCCTAGACAGGCCAGGTGGGCCTTGTTTTTCACACGTTTTAATTTTGTGGTTTCCTTTCTTCCTGGCACTAAGAATGTTAAGGCGGATGCCCTCTCGAGGAGTTTCCTTGCGGACTCTCCTGAGTTATCTGATCCTTCTGTTATTTTGAAAGAGGGTGTAGTTCTTTCCGCCATCTCAGCCCAATTTGAGACTTGCTCTGGAGGGGTGTCAGGAGGATAGGCCCGAGTGCTGCCCTGTTGGAAAATTGTTTGTCCCGGACCAGTGGAAAAAGAGTGTGATGTCTGAGATTCATTGTTCCGCATTGGCTGGGCATCCCGGAATTTTTGGTACCAGAGACTTGGTTAGTCGGTCCTTTTGGTGGCCTACCTTGTCTCGTGATGTCAGGGAATTTGTGCAGTCCTGCGGGACTTGCTCTCGCTCCAAGCCTTGCTCTCGCTCTAGTGGTTTGTTGATGCCATTGCCTGTGCCCAAGAGACCATGGACCCATATCTCTATGGATTTCATTTCCGACCTTCCTGTTTCTCAGAGAATGACCACCATCTGGGTAATTTGTGATAGGTTTTCCAAAATGATACATCTTGTGCCATTACCTAAGTTGCCTTCCTCCTCTGAATTGGTGCCGTTGTTCCTTCAGCACGTGGTTCGTTTACACGGCATTCCTGAGAACATTGTGTCTGACAGAGGAGTCCAGTTTGTTTCCAGATTTTGGAGGACTTTTTGTTCTAAACTGGGTGTTCAATTGTCTTTCTCCTCGGCATTTCATCCTCAGACCAATGGTCAAACTGAGAGAACAAACCAGACATTGGAGACTTATCTTAGATGCTTTGTGTCTCCTGATCAGCATGACTGGGTCTCTTTTTTACCTTTGGCTGAGTTTGCTCTTAATAATAGGGCTAGCTCTGCCACTTTGATGTCTCCGTTTTTCTGTAATTCTGGGTTTCACCCTCGATTTTCTTCAGGACAGACGGAGGCTTCTGTCTGTCCAGGTGTTGACTCTGTTGTGGAGCGTATGCAATAGATTTGGGACCAGGTAGTGGAGAGGTTGTCCCTCTCTCAGGAGAAGGCCCAGCGGTTTGCTAACCGGCATAGGACTGATGGTCCTCGGTTTAAAGTGGGGGACTTGGTCTGGTTGTCCTCAAAGAATATTCCTATGAGAGTAGCATCTCCTAAATTTAAGCCTAGGTTCATTGGACCTTATAAGATCATTGAGATTCTTAATCCTGTTTCTTTTCGTTTGCTTCTTCCAGGGACATTTAAGATCCATAACGTGTTCCACAAGTCCTTGTTGAAGAGGTTTGTTGAGCCAGTGGTTCCTGCTGCTGTGCCTTCTGACCCTGTTTTGGTTGAGGGCAATCTGGAGTATGTGGTTGAGAAAATATTAGATTCTCGTTTTTCTAGACGGAAACTCCAGTATTTGGTTAAGTGGAGAGGTTATGGTCAGGAAGACAATTCTTGGGTGTTTGCTTCAGACATCCATGCTAGGAGACTCATCCGTGCGTATCATAGAACTCATCCTGACCGACCTGGTTACTCAAATGAGGGTTCGGTGACCCCTCCTCAAGGGGGGGGGTACTGTTGTGAATGGGTTTGAGATGAGTTCTGAGCAGAGACTCCCTCTGGTGGTTACAAGCGGTACTGGTCTGTTCAGTGAAGATTGTGAGGACTGGGAATCAGGTGTTACTGACTGGTCTTATATAAGGGAGTCACCTTCCCATCAGGGTTGCCGGTGATCAATTGTTCTGGTCTGAATCCTTCATTCCTGTTTCCCTTGTAGCCTGCTGTGTCGTGTCTGCATCTCCTGCTAACAGATAAGACATTTTCTTCTTTTTGTTTTTGTACTATATTTTTGCATTTTGTCCTGCACTTCCGTGGGGGCCTTCTGGGTCCCCTCCGGGGGCTTTTGCCCTCTCAGTTTAGTTCAGCCACTGATGTTTGTACTTTTGCTTTTTCCAGTTTTTTCAGTGGCTGCTGTTTTGATTTTGTTACACCAGAGAACTAATTTAGGTGGTAGAGGTCGTGTGATCTCAGGTGATTTTGAAATTAGTAGAGTTGGTGCTTTTCAGGGTTTTCTGGGATTGCAGTAAGTACCCTTCCTATCCTTTTCTATTTAGTTAGTTTGGGCCCCAGCGTTTGCTCATACTATTTTCTTTCTGTGTCAGTATTTCTTCTTGTCTAACCGCCATTACTTGTTTGGGGGCTTTCTATTATCTTTGGGGTTCTGCTCCGGGGCAGATAGCTTTCCTATTTCTATCTTTAGGTGTAGTTAGTTTCTCAGGCTGTGACGAGGCGTCTAGGACCAACGTAGGAACGCTCCACGGCTGCCTCTAGTTGTGGTGGTTAGTCAGGGTACTGCAATCTCATAGATTCCAACTGCTCTGGTGTATTGCCTTTTTTACCTGCACTCCTCAGCTACCGAAACATAACATTCCCCATAGGAGCTATGACTGCGCTATTGAATTAGTGCCTGGTAGTAAATTCCCTAAAGGTCGCCTTTTTAACTTGTCTGTACCTGAACATGACGCTATGCGGTCTTATATCAAGGAGTCATTGGAGAAGGGTCATATCAGACCATCCTCTTCACCCTTGGGTGCCGGTTTTTTCTTTGTGGCCAAAAAGGATGGTTCATTAAGGCCGTGTATTGATTATCGTCTCTTGAACAATATCACTGTGAAATATCAATATCCGTTACCCTTGATTTCTGACCTGTTTTCCAGGGTGAAAAGTGCTACTTGGTTTACCAAGCTTTACCTCAGGGGAGCATATAACCTTATTCGCATTAAGCACGGGGATGAATGGAAGACGGCATTTAATACCCCAGAGGGGCATTTTGAGTACCTAGTGATGCCCTTTGGGCTCACTAATGCTCCTTCTGTCTTCCAGTCCTTCATGAATGACATTTTCAGGGATTTTGTGGATAATTTCTGATTGTTTATTTGGATGATATCTTGATTTTTTCCAATGACTGGGACTCTCATGTGAAACATGTTCGGACTGTGTTCCAGATTTTGAGAGAGAATGCTCTGTATGTGAAGGGATCAAAGTGTCTTTTTGCCGTACAGAGGATCTCATTTCTGGGATTCATTTTGTCCCCATCTGTTATTGAAATGGACCCGGTCAAGGTTCAGGCCATCTGTGATTGGGTCCAACCTACTTCATTAAAGGCTCTTCAAAGATTCTTGGGTTTTGCCAATTTTTATCGTAAATTTATTGGTAATTTCTCTGTTATTGTTAAACCATTGACTGATTTGACCAAAAAGGGTTCTGATGTGGTGAATTGGTCTCCTGAGGCAGTCTCTGCGTTTCAGGAACTTAAGCAGAGATTCACTTCTGCTCCTGTTCTACGGCAGCCTGATGTTTCTCTGCCATTTCAGGTGGAGGTTGATGCCTCTGAAATTGGGGCAGGTGCCGTTTTGTCCCAAAGAGATCCAGAGACCTCTAAAAGTAACCCTTGTGCCTTTTTCTCTCGAAAATTTTCTCCAACTGAACGTAATTATGACGTGGGTAATCGGGAGTTATTGGCCATGAAGTGGGCTTTTGAAGAGTGGAGACATTGGCTGGAGGGAGCCAAACATCAGGTGGTGGTCCTCACAGACCATAAGAATCTGGTTTATCTGGAATCAGCCAAGCGACTTAATCCTAGACAGGCCAGGTGGGCCTTGTTTTTCACACGTTTTAATTTTGTGGTTTCCTTTCTTCCTGGCACTAAGAATGTTAAGGCGGATGCCCTCTCGAGGAGTTTCCTTGCGGACTCTCCTGAGTTATCTGATCCTGCTGTTATTTTGAAAGAGGGTGTAGTTCTTTCCGCCATCTCGCCCAATTTGAGACTGGCTCTGGAAGGGTGTCAGGAGGATAAACCCGAGCGCTGCCCTATTGGGAAATTGTTTGTCCCAGACTGATTGAAAAAGAGTGTGATGTCTGAGATTCATTGTTCCACGTTGGCCGGTCATCCCGGAATTTTTGGTACCAGAGACTTGGTTAGTCGGTCCTTTTGGTGGCCTACTTTGTCTCGTGACGTCAGGGAATTTGTGCAGTCCTGCGGGACTTGCTCTCGCTCCAAGCCTTGCTCTCGCTCTAGTGGTTTGTTGATGCCATTGCCTGTGCCCAAGAGACCATTGACCCATATCTCTATGGATTTCATTTCCGACCTCCCTGTTTCTCAGAGAATGACCGTTATCTGGGTGATTTGTGATAGGTTTTCCAAAATGATACATCTTGTGCCATTACCTAAGTTGCCTTCCTCCTCTGAATTGGTGCCTTTGTTCCTTCAGCACGTGGTTCGGTTACACGGCATTCCTGAGAACATTGTGTCTGACAGAGGAGTCCAGTTTGTTTCCAGATTTTGGAGGACTTTTTGTTCTAAACTTGGTGTTCAATTGTCTTTCTCCTCGGCTTTTCATCCTCAGACCAATGGACAAACTGAGAGAACAAACCAGACATTGGAGACTTATCTGAGATGCTTTGTGTCTGCTGATCAGGATGACTGGGTCTCTTTTTTGCCTTTGGCTGAGTTTGCTCTTAATAATAGGGCTAGCTCTGCCACTTTGATGTCTCCATTTTTCTGCAATTTTGGGTTTCACCCTCGATTTTCTTCAGGACAGACGGAGGCTTCTGTCTGTCCAGGTGTTGACTCTGTTGTGGAGCGTATGCAGCTGATTTGGGACCAGGTAGTGGAGAGGTTGTCCCTCTCTCAGGAGAGGGCCCGGCGGTTTGCCAACCAGCATAGGACTGATGGTCCTCGGTTTGAAGTGGGGGACTTGGTCTGGTTGTCCTCAAGAAATATCCCTATGAGAGTTGCATCTCCTAAGTTTAAGCCTAGGTTCATTGGACCTTATAAGATCATGGAGATTCTTAATCCTGTTTCCTTTCGTTTACTTCTTCCAGGGACATTTAAGATCCATAACGTGTTCCACAAGTCCTTATTGAAGAGGTTTGTCGAGCCAGTGGTTCCTATGGCTGTGCCTCCTGACCCTGTTTTGGTTGAGGGCAATCTGGAGTATGTGGTTGAGAAAATATTGAATTCTCGTTTTTCTAGACGGAAACTCCAGTATTTGGTTAAGTGGAGAGGTTATGGTCAGGAGGACAATTCTTGGGTGTTTGCTTCGGACATCCATGCTAGGAGACTCATCCGTGCGTATCACAGAGCTCATCGTGACCGACCTGGTTGCTCAAATGAGGGTTCGGTGACCCTCCTCAAGGGGGGGTACTGTTGTGAATGTGCTAGAAATGAATTCTGAGCAGAAGCTCCCTCTGGTGGTTACAAACAGTACTGAACTATCCAATGAAGATTATGAAGATTGGCGATCAGGTGTTACTGACTGGTCTTATATAAGGGAGGTTCCCTCCCATCAGGGTTGCCGGTGATCAATTGTTCTGGTCTCATCTTTGATTCCTGTTCACTTTGCAGCCTGCTGTTTCGTGCCTGCATCTTCTGCTAACAGATAAGACATTTTCTTCTCTTTGTTTTTTGTACTTGCTTTTTGCATTTTGTCCTGCACTTCTGTGGAGGTCCGCCGGGTCCCCTCCGGGGGATTGTGTTCCTCTCAGTTTAGTTCAGCCACTGTTGTTTGTTCTTTTGCCTTTTCCAGTTTTTTCAGTGGCTGCTGTTTAGTTTTTGTTACACCAGAGAACTAATTTAGGTGGTAGAGGTCGTGTGATCTCAGGTGTTTTTGTAATTAGTAGAGTTGGTACTTTTCAGGGTTTTTTGGGGTTGCAGTAAGTGTCCTTCCTATCCTTTTCTATTTAGGAAGTTTGGGCCCCAACGTTTGCTCATACTATTTTCTATCTGTGTCTGTATTTCCTCTTGTCTAACCGCCATTACATGTTTGGGGGCTTTCTATGTTCTTTGGGGATCTGCTCCGGGGCAGATAGTTTTCCTCTTTCTGTCTTTAGGTGTAGTTAGCTTCTCAGGCTGTGACGAGGCATCTAGGACCAACGTAGGTACGCTCCACGGCTGCCTTTAGTTGTGTGGTTAGTCAGGGTACTGCAATCCCATAGTTTCCAACCTCTCTGGTGTATTTCCTTTTTTCGCTTGCTCTCCTCAGCTACCAAATCATAACAGATGAGGTTTAGAACCCACAGTGTGCTTCCAGCCCCAGGTATGGAAGATGCTGCCATGTTCGCTGAAGACCAGTAGTACTGCACTGTACAAAGTTGCCAGAAGAAGTTGCACTTTATTGTAAAAATGTTTACATGATTAATGCTTGAAGTATTGTACCCCAATTGGGTAATGTGGTTTTGGTGATGTGAAATGTCTATAGTAAGGACTGCGTGGCTGAGGACTTTGCCAGCCCAAAAACTTTTAATGTAAATAGTTGGCACTCGGTGCCCCCATCTTGGTTTTACGTAAAGCCTTATTACCTCTGAAGAAAAACCCGTGTGGTGTGGCCTAGAGTGAGGTCTGCAGAAGGGAAGTCCTGCAGCCCACGCAGGACCACCGTGGGAGGTTTTGGACGGGTCCTCCACAAGAATCTTGTACATATTTGCACTTGAAAGTATTTGCCATTTTCTATTTGTACTTGTATTTATTGCAACGTTCGAAGTGTCCTTACCTCCCGAAAGGGATGAGTTATTGTTAACGTTATATGAAAGTTTTATTTTTCAGCCCGGGAGTGCTGATGATAACTAGGGGGGGATGTGTAGCCCAGCTGCGCTCTGGAGCCACATGTACCCTGGAGGATGCACAGAAGGTAAACTCACAAATATACCTGATATTGATTCACACCTTCACTTTTCCCTGGAGCCACCAGAGGGAGCCCTTGGAGAGTATCTAGAAATATTTAAGGGTAGTGGAGAGACAGAGCAGTGGAGTGTTTTACAGGCAGTCTAGCTGAACGTTAGCTAGTTGTTGGTGTTACCTCAGATGAGCAGAGAGGAAAGTTACCTCAGAACGTGACAGACTGATAGTTCCCTAGGAAAGTGGAAAGTAACTCTCGAAGTGAGCATAGATCAGTCTGACGGAAGGTCCTGATTGGTACTTCGGACAGAGCCTCAGAAGGAAGGGAAGGAAAGGGAACTGCAGTGTTGGAAAGACTGAAGTTTACAGCTTGAACTTAGTTTATTTTGTGGAGTCCAGTAATGGTGGGAAAGATTCCCACTTAGCCTGGTCAAAACTGAGTCAACTGAGGTATTTTCAGTGAGCAAGCGTGCCGACGCTTTGAGAGCGGTGAAGAGAAGGAGAATCTGCCATCTACTGCTAGTGTGTGCTTATGTTAAGGGTAAGAGTAGGACGAAAGGCGAGTGGAAGGAAGAAGAGAGTGACAGAGGTTGAAACAGCATTGATCGCTTACCTCTACTCTGCACCACCGGACACCGGGTCCGAGCTTGCTAGCATCTACATGACTAGTAGGAGATACCGGAGACCCTGTGGGACTTCAAGTTGCAGGGGCCCTGCAGTGCTGATACGTAACCGAGGTCAGGAAGACGGGGGTCTAGCAGGACGCTGCATACAGAGACACTGTTCTGTCCACAAGAAGGCTTCACCACAAAGTCAGCTGGGCGTATATGAGAAGACAGAGTTAGACTTCATTCTATACAGGTCAGAAACTCACACACATAAAGGAGTACGGAGGCCCTACACCTACTCAGTGGGATTACTGGAAGTGCATCCTCCACCCTGACAGCTTCCCGGGACGTGCCTGCATCTACCATCAGTAAAGGTACAGAAAGAGACTTTCTTGTGTGTGTCTGCCTTATTGCTCCTGCACCCCTACACTGCCATATACCCTGAGGGATCAGTCTTGCCTGTGGAAGACTTAACACCTTGCTGCCCAGTAACAACCCCTCAGAGGATCTACCCTGCAGCGCTGGTCACCCTGACCAGGAACCACAGGTGGTGTCACGAACATTTCTACAAACCTATAATCCCCTGTAAATATCCCCCTTTTATTGAGGTGAGCCCCCAGATTGAACACTTTATTTGAGACACCAATCTATTAGTATGTTGGACATCCTATGGCCTTTCTAAGTGCAGCAATTTTTTCTCACAAAATATTGAAAAGCTGGAATATTGGCCCATGCAGGCTGGATATATTCTCACAAATATTTGCAAAAAATTGAATCTCTGTTTACTTCTTTCAATTCAAATTCAGACGTCAGTTATCTTCTTGTATGGAAAAAAAATAGGTAACTTGTGTTGGGGAGTTCCACTCTTTTGGCACATCAGACACTTTCCAAACTAGACATGGCGTCCGCTAGTGATTCCAGCAAATTTTGCATCCAAAAAGTCAAATGGCACTCCTTCCATTCTGAGCCCTGCCGTCCGCCCAAACAGTAGTTTTCCTCCACATATTGGGTATCTGCGTACTCAGGAGAAATTGACCAAAAAATTGCATGGTGTAATTTCTCCTGTTGCCCTAATAAAAATTCAAAATGTGGAGGCTAAAAATTTTTTGTGTAAAAAATTTGACTTTTTTTATTTTCACGGCTCAGTGTTATAAACTTCTGTGAAGCACCTTGGTGTTTATGGTGCTTACTATGCTTACCACTTTGGCTATTTTCTGTCATATAGGCCCCTCAAACTCGCTTTCAATGTCACTAAAAGAATGGTTTTGTAAATTTAGTTGGAAAAATGAGAAATCGCTGGTCAACATTTAACCCCTAACTTCCAAACAAAAAAAGTACATTGTTTCAAAAATTGTGCAGATGTATAGGTAGAAGTTGGAGAAATGTTATTTGTTAAATATTTTGTTTGCTATAACACTGTGTGAGACAGTGAAGGAATATGTGTTAAATGGGGTGTACATTTCACCTAGGTACTTTGCTGACTGGTATAAGGGAAATGTATGGCTTTGTAAAACTGGTGGTGGAGAAAGGTCACTACACCTTCCATTCAGTACACTCTTGCAGCTCAGACCTGAAGCCACTCAGGTGATAATTAGGAAGCCAGAAGTAGGTGTCTGGGAACACAGACAGGGAGCTCGCTTAGTCTGGACAGGAGTCCAGGCACAGGAGGAGTCTCCGGGAGGGGAGCTCTCAGTCTGGACGCTGGATGTGCCTTCAGACACAAGAGGAGTCTCTGCGAAACTCCATGCTGGTAACTACTGAATATAAGGGGAGCTCTCTCAGTCTGGACGCTGGATGTGCCTTCAGACACAAGAGGAGTCTCTGCGAAACTCCATGCTGGTAACTGCTGAACATATGTGTTGTTTTGGGTCAGGCTGTTAGAGTCTGGTCCCTGATAGTGAGGGAATCTATCTATGTGTAGTAAGTAGCCGGAGAGGCTTAGGATTTCTGTTTATGAGTTGTTTTTATCACCTATTGTTTGCTGTGGACTTTAATAAAGCTGGTTGCGGCCAGTTTACACCAGAACTGCTGTCTGTGAATGAACTGTTTCGGTGCCACTCCGTCTACCAGGACGGCGATCCCAGAGCTATATCCCCTGAGAGCTTACAATTGGTGCTAGAATGCTGGGGCAGCACAGTGGTTGAAGCAGCAGCAGAGAAAAAAAAAAAAAAAAAGGTTTGACAGCAAAAGAAACGTCTGTTGGAACAGTCTTAAAGAGACAGTAGCCCTAATAGACTTTGCAAAGAAAAAAAAAAAAAAAGTGTATACACAGCAAAGCTGAACTTTCTGTGGAAAAGACTGTGGAGTGTGTATGTCTTGAGTGAAGACTGCCGTTGTTAAGACAGAGAAGTCTGACAGCATGGATGACAGCCTGGAGGCGCTGATTAAACAAATGGCGCAAGTTGGTGGGCAACATAAAACTGCCGTTGTTGAGACAAATAAGTCCGGCAGTATGGAGGAGCTCATTAAGCACCTGGTCCAGGCCCAGCAGAGCATGCATCAGGCCCAGCTGCGCATGCAGCAGCAGCAGGAGACTAACCGGTTATTATTGGAGCAGGTTGCAGCACTACAAAAGACTTTCAGCGCCTCGTCCCAGAGTAATGTTGCAAAGGCACCTGTGTTGCCTACAGTAAAGAAGAGGCTGGAGCCTGACATCGGCAGACATGTCGGCATGGTCGAAGAGATGATGGACCCCTACGCCCGAGCACTAAAAAAGTGGCGGGAGTCTGCCGTCAGCAAACCTGATCATAGGGTCGAAAAGGTGATAGTGGACTGCTACACCCGAGCACGTCCTCCTGAGGTACAGCCAGAGGTCGGATAAGGAGACCACCAGAACGCCAATCGTCTGGTCAGCCTGATGGAGAGGGTCTTCGCCACCAAAGACTGCCTCCGTGACCAGCCATCTGAGCGGTCGTCACTTCAGAGTTCCCGGTCGCCGAACTCTCCCGGTAAGAGCGTTCCAGCTGTTGGGGACATGGGGTATGCTGATAGACGGGTTCAGGCCCGAGGGGACATATGGGTGGAAAAGTGTGATGGACAGTGTTGGAGATGTCGTGAAATTGCAGCCAAATGTCCACTAGAGGGGGAGCCTATGAACTGTGATGTTGGCAGGTCCCTCTCTTTCTGCGCAGAACCTGTGTGTGTGTCCACCTCAGCCGAAGAGACTGGACCACAGGTGTCCCCGGTGGTTATAAATGGCTGCCCAGCACAGGCCCTCCTGGACTCAGGGAGTCAAGTGACTCTCGTACGTGACAGCCTGATTGATAGGGACTTCATCCCTGATAAACACCTGAGTGTGGTGTGCATCCATGGAGACACCAAAGTCTACCCAGAGACTGCCGTGGACTTGGTCCCCAAACTCGGGGAGGTTTCATGTGAAGTGGGGGTAGTGAAGAACCTGGTGCACCCCGTCATATTGGGTAATGACTTTCCCCGGTCTAAGGATCTCTGGGGAAAAATGTTTCTGCTGGACAGTGTGATGAAGCTCCTACTGAGGGTGCGCAGTCCCGAGGGGCGGAAACACAATGCTAGTGGGCCGTTAAACTTATGTGATAATGATGATGATGATGATCATGATAATGATGATGACCATGATAATGATGCTGATAATGATGATGATCATGATAGTGATGATGATACTGATCATAATCATGATAATGATACCGATAATGATGATGACCGTGATAAAGATGAAATTCCTTTGCAGGTGATGTTGGGAGACAAGGATGGTGGTTCTCGGGAACTGAGTGTCCCTGACCTACCTGTGTCCTGTGACAATTTTGGGAGTGAGCAGTTGCGAGACCCCACTCTTAAAACGGCACAGGAAAATATAATTGTTCTAAATGAGGTTCCCCAAGAGCCTAGCTCTGAGGAGAGGTTCCTCATGCTGCCATGAACAATAACCTATTGTATAGGGACACTGAAGTCCAGGGAGAGGTCGTGAGTCAGCTCCTGGTACCTGAGCTAGATAGAAGTATAGTGCTGGGGTTGTCACATAGTCACGTACTTGATGGACCACCTGAGGGAAACCAGGAAAAGATGGTGAAGTTAATGTTCTGGATGACATTTTAACTGAGGTTCCAGATCAAGATGATGAATTGTATAACCCTGAAAGTGAGCCGGAGGTGAATGAGAAAAAAGGGCCAGACAGGGATAGTGGTAGTGAATCATCTGATGATGATCAAGCAAACAGTGCAAATGAGGAAGGCATGGTAACAGAGGAGGTTGAGGGTCTTGAGAAGAAAGCTGATGCTGACCTTACAGCCGGACAGAAGATGGCATCTGAAGATAGTTTACAGTTGGCAGATTCCCTGGCGAAGACCAAGGTGAAAGGAGGAGAGCTGAGCTTTAAAGGCAGGACTCTGAAACTGAATACAGCACAAGTAGATGCTGTTGAGAATGAGAAGTTATCAATGTATGGTATGGAGCTGCATCATGCCAAGGACTCTGAAGGTAATGCTGCAGAGGTGGAAAAAGCCATGGCAGTGGTAGACACCAAACCAGATGCCTCATCAGAAGCTGAGGTCTCAAGTGAAAGTGTGGTGACTGATTCTGCCCAGGAATCTGTTTCTGCCGGAGACAGTGGCGTGGACGGTTTACTGTCCGGATCAGTAGCTGCAACTTGCGAAGCTCAGGCTGGAAGTTCGGCGCCCGGTGCTCCATCAGTGTTCCCGAGCGACATAAAGGATCTGGATAAATCACAAGATGAGATTTTGAGACATCAGGCTGGCATTGGTGAGCTCAAGCGCACTTTCATGGAGTCTACATCTGAGCCACGTCCCAACGATTGGGAAAAGCGGTGTATCACTCCGTTGCCGCTGCAGACACACGGGAGCTCAGATGGGATGCCGAACCTGGTGGAAGAGAAGAGTCAGACGGGTTCTGAGTATACAGATGCAGCTATCAAGGAGAACTTGAAAGCTAGAATAAATGGAGATATTGGATACCATAATGATGTGACTGAAGAGGTAGAATGTAAGACTGACGGTAGGGCTTCTGAGCATGTTCTCCCAGAAGAGCCTGAAGAAGGGGCCGAAGACGTAAAGGACGTCCAACAGCTACAGGAGAAGATGCGTCTCCATGAGGTCTCCACCAAAGAAATGAAGACTGATAATGTTGCATTACGCGAGCGGCTTCAGCAGTGTGAACTGGATGTGGTATCTCTTCGCCAGGAACGTGAGCGGTTCCAGCAGTTGCTCCAGAGAGCACAAAGTGAAAGGGAAAGTGTATATAGTACCTTGCAAGATCAAGAAAAAGTGGTTGCACAGGTACAACATAGTTATTAAGGTTGAAGGAAGACTTTAAGTCCATCTAGTTCAACCCATATCCTATCCTAACCTGCCCTAACATGTTGATCCAGAGGAAGGCAAAAAAAACCCAAGTGGCAAACAGTAAGCTTCACATTGGGGAAAAAAATTCCTTCCCGACTCCACATACGGCAATCAGACTAGCTCCCTGGATCAACGCTGTATCTAGGAAACTAGTGAATATAGCCTGTAATATTATACTTTTCAAGAAAGGCATCCAGTCCCCTCTTAAATTTTAGTAAGGAATCACTCATTACAACATTAGACGGCAGAGAGTTCCATAGTCTCACTGCTCTTACAGTAAAGAATCTGCATCTGTGATTATGGCTAAACCTTCTTTCCTCCAGACGTAGAGGATGCCCCCTCGTCCCCGTCACAGGTCTAAGAGTAAAAAGATCATTAGAAAGGTCTTTGTACTGTCCCCTCATATATTTGTACATTGTAATAAGATCACCCCTAAGCCTTCGTTTTTCCAAACTAAATAACCCCAAGTGTAATAACCTGTCTTGGTATTGCAGACCCCCCAGTTCTCTAATAACCTTGGTCGCTCTTCTCTGCACCCGCTCCAGTTCAGCTATGTCTTTCTTATACACCGGAGACCAGAACTGCACACAGTATTCTAAGTGTGGTCGCACCAGTGACTTGTATAGAGGTAAAATTATGTTCTCCTCATGAGCATCTATGCCTCGTCTAATGCATCCCATTATTTTATTTGCCTTGGCAGCAGCTGCCTGACATTGGCCACTAAATGTGAGTTTGTCGTCCACCCATACACCCAAGTCTTTTTCAGTGACAGTTTTGCCCAGTGTTTTACAATTAAGCACATAATTATACATCTTATTTGTTCTACCCAAGTGCATGACCTTACATTTATCCCCATTAAAGCTCATTTGCCATTTATCAGCCCAAGCTTCTAGTTTACATAAATCCTCCTGTAATATAAAATTATCCTCCTCTGTATTTATTACCCTGCAGAGTTTAGTGTCATCTGCAAATATTGAAATACTACTCTGTATGCCCCCTACAAGGTCATTAATAAATATGTTAAATGTAGCGCTTCCCACGGCTGTGGGGCGTCGGGACATGGCATAGCTTGCCTAGCTAGCCAATGCTCCCACGCCGCCAGTCCACGACGACGTGAGGCATGGGTCCCAGATGGTAAGAGAATGTGGACCCACTGGACCACGGAGGGAGACCCGGGCCTGCCCGGACTAGGGAAGGGCAGCGACCGGGATCCGTGGCAGCTGGGCATGTGGGCAAGGTGGCGACCTGCAGGACTAGACAACACCGCACAACTTCAGGTAAGAAGAAACATAAAGTTTACTTAAAGAAACAAAGTACATAAACAGAACATAAGACCGGGCTCCCGATTCCGCACATCAGAGAAGGGTACACAACTCAGGATCACAGACGAGTGCTGGAGGACATACGGGTTTAATCCCAGTCCAGGGTTATCTGGCACAGGCATCTTGGACGGCCCTCTCCTCAGGCCTTAGCTTAGCACAGGCCCACAGGAACATCAACACCGACCTCAAAACAACTTCAACGATGGCGGGGCCACGGGTTGATTAACCAGGACATCTGGCACGGCATACAGTATGCCTCACCTCAGGCCCGGCGAGCACGGCTCACAGGAAAACACAACACCGGCCCAGACGAACCAGACGATGGGCGGGTCTCACGGGTTGTTGAAGTCCGGGTCATCGGCACGGCATACAGGACGGCCTCTCTCTCAGGCCTCAGGCGTACACAGCTCACAGGAGAACACAACAACCGACCCAGACAACTCATCACGGGTGACCAAGAGAACCCGGCAGGACAGGCGGGTTGTCACGGCAATGACCAAGCATCTCGGGGACAGCAGGTTGTCACCAATGACCCGGGGCATCTCTGGACAGGCAGGTTTCACGGCAATGACCAAAGGCAGTCTCTGGGACAGCAGGTTCCGGCTAGGACCAGGGCAGTCTCTGGGACAGGCAGTTGTCAGGGTATGACCAGACAGTCCTCTGGGCACAGGTTGTCACGCAAGTGACCACAGACTCTGGACCAGGTTTCACGCAGGACCAGGGCATCTCTGGGACAGGCAGTGTCACGACAATACCAGGCAGGCTCTAGGCAGCAGGTAAACGACCATAATGGGAGCCCCGGGTAGGCGCAGTCGAGGCAGATCGCTCCCAGGTGAGCAGGCAAAGCCGGATCTCTGCAGATATGCCGAACTTCCGGATGGAGCTGCGTCGAGGCAATGATCGCCCTAGGGAGCAGGCAAAGCCGGGGTCTTGCAGTGACTCCGAACCTCTGGAAGGAACTGCAGACGATGGCAACAGCAAGCCGACAGAACAGACAGTAACTGAATCAGGAGCTGATGTGAAACAGAGTTAGACTGCACAGGAACAAAAACAGGGATTGGATCTCAGAGAGTCAAACACAGACAGGAACACGGACTGGGCCAGGGATCAGGAACACGGACGGAACATGGATTGAATCACAGGAACACGACTGAACACGGCCTCGGACCCGGACATCGGGCACGTCACAGCCCGGACATCTGGCAATGACGGCAGGATCCACATCCGGGCAGGAAGATAGGATCCGGACATCGGGAAAGGGTCGTCGGACATCGGACATCAGCCATGTCATCAGGCATGGATCCGGACATCTGGCAGGCGACCTAAAAGAACCCCAGCGTCGGGTGCAAACCCCGCCAGGCTCAACGGGACTGGCCGGATTGCACAAGGGCTGGCACAGAGAACAGAAACCAGCACACACCACTCCCCTTCCAAATGAACTCGGGTATATGCAGGATTCACAGTCACTGGCACAGGTCGGACCAAAGGTTTCAGGAACATAACACAGAGGACCATTTTCAGAAAGTCAGTACAGGAGGCGATCCAAGATCAGGGTTCAGTAATTAACACAGCAGGAACAGCCGGATAACAGCCCCAGGAACGGCGATCGGGGGTAATCAGCCCCCACATAGGCGGAAACACAAGACACAATTAACATTCGGGCCCGGTTGATCCAGGATCAGGGAACAACACAGCGGGAACAGGAATCACTCTCCAGCTGATCAACTTCAAGCAGGAGCGAACACACAACCCCTACGGGTAGTCAGGGATTCATGGGATTCAATGCAAGCTCGGCCACCCCACAGGCTGGGGAACTTTATATATGACTGCTTCACAGCGATAGGCGGAGCTAATTTTTAGTAAACACCCAACCACATAAAAAACAGGAAGGTTGGGCGCGCCCCCTATCAGAGCCAGACAGCCAACACAGGGGGGAACCCAACAAGGCGCTGCCCAAACCCCCAGTAAGTCAGCACCACTGCAGAGCTTTGCAAGCTACGGACGGCTTTTCCCCAGCAATCAGAAACCGCACAAGCGGGCCGGTCAGCAAAGCCGGAGCCCCACGCAAGGACGGGTACGCAGCAGAGCCGGGAACTACAGCATCCTATAGGTAACAGACAACGTACCCAACGGTTAGGGGAAAGGGCAAAAGGTTTAATGCAAAAAACATGCAGAGTAACGCTGGAAAAAAAAAGTACAGACAATACAGCGTTACATTAAAGAAGCGGCCCCAATACGACCCCTGGGTACCCCCTGCTAACCGTGACCCAGTCCCGAGTTGCTCCAAATAACCACCCTTTGTTTTTTCCCCCTGGCCAGTTTTAACCCCCCTTACACATATTTTCCCTACCCCATTGTTCTCATTTATGTATCAACCTTTTTTTGGGGACTGACAAAGTTTTGGGAACCCCCGAACCCACGCCACTGCATTCCCCCTTGGGGCTGTCCTGAAACCCCCTTTATAAAAGCTTCGATTAGTCTGAAAAAAAGCCCCTCGAAACCCAGTGAACTGTGCCATGAGGTTTTTCCTTCAATACCCCAAATATATCCCCTTAAAAAAAACCCCCCAGGATTTTTCCCACAGTAGATGTTAACTCACGGCCCCCAAATTTCCCCGGTTCATTTTTGCCCCCTTTTTAATATTGGCACCACATTGCTAACCCGCCTTGGGGACGCCCCATTTTTAGGGAATTTTAAAAAAATTTTAAAAAAAAGGGGGACTATAACTGAAATTTAAATTTCCCGCATCCGGGGGTGTATCCCACCGGGGCCGGTTTTTTTTAACTTTAGTATTTTAAAACCCCGCCGTACTTCCTGGGGGTTTAAACATGTGACTTTTTAAAGGATAAATTTTTTTATCTCGATTTTTTTTTTCGGGGGTTTTGTGAAATACGTGAAAAAATCATTTAGCTTTGGGTTTTTCCCCCTCCCATCCACCTTTTTCCCAATTTTTTTAAGGGGGACCAACACTATAAAATTTTTTTGTTTTTTTCTATTATGTAGTTAAAGAATATTTTGGGTTTTTTTACTTTCCGGGGTGGGGTTCTGCCCCCAACTTGCGTTTGATTTCTTTTTCAGAAAATTTTTTTAGTCTTCTGTATTTTTTAATGCCTCTTCCTACCTACTTGCTTAATTCCCAAACGCTTTTTTGTCCCTATTGCGCCCCTTACACCCCCTTTTTAGCATATGGTTTCCCCCCAAATTCAGCATTTTTTCCCATGGGTTTACTGTGCCAGGCCTATTGGGGTACAATAACGCTCCCATTTTTTGTTATTTTTTGTCTGGGGCGCCCCCTTTATTGCACCAAACACTTACCGTTGGAAAAATTTCCCCTTCCGAAGTTTAGGTCCTTTTACCCCCATACACATCTTTTTAAAGGAAAAAAAAACTTATTATTTTGTGACACTATTACCCAAGTGACCCCCAACCCTTAATTTGATATGCGTTTGGCCTGTTGGAAAAATATTAGGTCTACGTCCCCCCCTCTTTTGGGTCCTAACTTTTTGTGAAAGGTAATGTCTTAGTCCAAAAAATTTTATTCCTTTTTGCGGAACTGGGGGTTTCTGTTCCCCAATTATTTGGGGGTAGTTGAAGTCCCCCCATAAAATGATTTTCCTTGATCGCTTCATTTTTTTGCTTTCGAGATATCTCGTTCCTTTCCCCTTTTTTTTGGGGAGACTTATAACAAACCCCTATCAAAATTTATTATTTTCCCCCCCCCCCAAAACCCACCCCAAGACTCACTTTTCATAGTTTTACAATACCCAGGGGGGTTTTAAAATATTTTTTCATAAAAACACACACCCCCACCCGCTTTTTTTTGGGGATTTAAAAAAACTATAGCCCTGTAAAAAAACCCCCCCCATCGTGGCTCTCACCAGCCAAGTCTCAGATATCCCCCCATTCTAATTATTCCAACAAAATTTTAATTCTAATTCCGCCTTTTTTGGTAGGTTCAGCATTAGTAAAATGCACTTTAGTATCTCTTGAAATCTATTCTTTCTTAAATTATTTTAATTCAAACCCCCCCGCCCCCCCCCCCCAATTTCATTATTTGGCCCTTTTCCCCTTCTTAAAAGCCCTTTTCCCTTTAAAAGATACCCCCCCCCCAGTCCCTATTTTTAAAACCCTCCAACCTTTAGCCTTTTCTCCCCAGCACGCTCCCCTCCCCTTTTTTTTTCACCCTCCCAAAATAGAACCCCCGTAGCCCCCCCTGAGAAACGGCCCAGTTCTCCGGAAAACCCAAAAACCCCCCTTCCAACCAATTTTGAGCCACTTATTAACCTCCCCAATCTCCCGTTTTCCCTCTGGGTGGCACTGGTACCCCCGGAGTATTTCAGAAAATACCAGTTGGGGTCCTTGCTTTAAGCTGCAGCTAATTCCCTGAAATCATCTTAAGGACTTCCACCGCCTCTAACTTTTTTTTTGGGCCAATGGCACCGACCGCTGGGGCCCCACCACCCCCCCCCAGTTTGTCAACCCAACAGAGATGTTCGGACTCGAGCGCCGGTAGGCAGCAAAACTGTTCGACAATCCCCGTCTTGTGAAGATTCCCTTCTGTTCCCCCAAAATTGAGTCCCCACTACCCGACCTGTCCGGCCGCCCGCTTCCTAATTCCCCCTTACTGGAGCAGAACTCCCCCCGGCTTTCAAGGGGAAGCCCCGGGTTAGCTTACCCTGTACTGACAACCCCTTTTTGCCAAAAATTTTCAAAATTTTTTGGGGGTGCCAGATCAGGGGTAGCTCCCTGGCGC
>JARQOD010000003.1:40414680-40446512 GCA_033576555.1 Oophaga sylvatica | reverse complement strand
ACTGCAATCCCAGAAAACCCTGAAAAGCACCAACTCTACTAATTTCAAAAATACCTGAGATCACACGACCTCTTCCACCTAAATTAGCTCTCTGGTGTAACAAAATCAAAACAGCAGCCACTGAAAAAACTGGAAAAAGCAAAAGTACAAACATCAGTGGCTGAACTAAACTGAGAGGGCAAAAGCCCCCGGAGGGGACCCTGAAGGCCCCCACAGAAGTGCAGGACAAAATGCAAAAATATAGCACAAAAACAAAAAGAAGAAAATGTCTTATCTGTTAGCAGGAGATGCAGACACGACACAGCAGGCTACAAGGGAAACAGGAATGAAGGATTCAGACCAGAACAATTGATCACCGGCAACCCTGATGGGAAGGTGACTCCCTTATATAGACCAGTCAGTAACACCTGATTCCCAGTCCTCACAATCTTCACTGGACAGACCAGCACCGCTTGTAACCACCAGAGGAAGCCTCTGCTCAGAACTCATCTCAAACCCATTCACAACACTTCTGCTCCTGTTCTACGGCAGCCTGATGTTTCTCTGCCATTTCAGGTGGAGGTTGATGCCTCTGAAATTGGGGCAGGTGCCGTTTTGTCCCAAAGAGATCCAGAGACCTCTAAAAGTAACCCTTGTGCCTTTTTCTCTCGAAAATTTTCTCCAACTGAACGTAATTATGACGTGGGTAATCGGGAGTTATTGGCCATGAAGTGGGCTTTTGAAGAGTGGAGACATTGGCTGGAGGGAGCCAAACATCAGGTGGTGGTCCTCACGGACCATAAGAATCTAGTTTATCTGGAATCAGCCAAGCGACTTAATCCTAGACAGGCCAGGTGGGCCTTGTTTTTCACACGTTTTAATTTTGTGGTTTCCTTTCTTCCTGGCACTAAGAATGTTAAGGCGGATGCCCTCTCGAGGAGTTTCCTTGCGGACTCTCCTGAGTTATCTGATCCTGCTGTTATTTTGAAAGAGGGTGTAGTTCTTTCCGCCATCTCGCCCAATTTGAGACTGGCTCTGGAAGGGTGTCAGGAGGATAAACCCGAGCGCTGCCCTATTGGGAAATTGTTTGTCCCAGACCGGTGGAAAAAGAGTGTGATGTTTGAGATTCATTGTTCCGCTTTGGCTGGTCATCCCGGAATTTTTGGTACCAGAGACTTGGTTAGTCGGTCCTTTTGGTGGCCTACTTTGTCTCGGGACGTCAGGGAATTTGTGCAGTCCTTGCGGGACTTGCTCTCACTCTAGTGGTTTGTTGATGCCATTGCCTGTGCCCAAGAGACCATAGACCCATATCTCTATGGATTTAATTTCCGACCTCCCTGTTTCTCAGAGAATGACCGTTATCTGGGTGATTTGTGATAGGTTTTCCAAAATGATACATCTTGTGCCTTCCTCCTCCGAATTGGTGCCTTTGTTCCTTCAGCACGTGGTTCGGTTACACGGCATTCCTGAGAACATTGTGTCTGACAGAGGAGTCCAGTTTGTTTCCAGATTTTGGAGGACTTTTTGTTCTAAACTTGGTGTTCAATTGTCTTTCTCCTCGGCTTTTCATTCTCAGACCAATGGACAAACTGAGAGAACAAACCAGACATTGGAGACTTATCTGAGATGCTTTGTGTCTGCTGATCAAGATGATTGGATCTCTTTTTTGCCTTTGGCTGAGTTTACTCTTAATAATAGGGCTAGCTCTGCCACTTTGATGTCTCCATTTTTCTGCAATTTTGGATTTCACCCTCGATTTTCTTCGGGACAGACGGAGGCTTCTGTCTGTCCAGGTGTTGACTCTGTTGTGGAGCGTATGCAGCAGATTTGGGACCAGGTAGTGGAGAGGTTGTCCCTCTCTCAGGAGAGGGCCCAGCGGTTTGCCAACCGGCATAGGACTGATGGTCCTCGGTTTGAAGTGGGGGACTTGGTCTGGTTGTCCTCAAGAAATATCCTATGAGAGATGCATCTCCTAAGTTTAAGCCTAGGTTCATTGGACCTTATAAGATCATGGAGATTCTTAATCCTGTTTCCTTTCGTTTACTTCTTCCAGGGACATTTAAGATCCATAACGTGTTCCACAAGTCCTTATTGAAGAGGTTTGTCGAGCCAGTGGTTCCTATGGCTGCGCCTCCTGACCCTGTTTTGGTTGAGGGCAATCTGGAGTATGTGGTTGAGAAAATATTGGATTCTCGTTTTTCTAGACGGAAACCCCAGTATTTGGTTAAGTGGAGAGGTTATGGTCAGGAGGACAATTCTTGGGTGTTTGCTTCGGACATCCATGCTAGGAGACTCATCCGTGCGTATCACAGAGCTCATCCTGACCGACCTGGTTGCCCAAATGAGGGTTCGGTGACCCCTCCTCAAGGGGGGGGTGCTGTTGTGAATGTGTTAGAAATGAATTCTGAGCAGAAGCTCCCCTGGTGGTTACAAACAGTACTGAACCATTCAATGAAGATTGTGAAGATTGGCAATCAGGAGTTACAGACTGGTCTTATATAAGGGAGGTTCCCTCCCATCAAGGTTGCTGGTGATCAATTGTTCTTGTCTCAACTTTGGTTCCTGGTTCTCTTGGAAGCTTGCTGAGTCTTGCCTGCATCTTCTGCTAACAGATAAGATATTTTCTGCTTTTATTTTTGTGCTTGCTTTTTGCATTTTTCCCTGCACTTCTGTGGAGGTCAGCCAGGTCCCCTCCGGGGGCTTGTGCTCCTCTCAGTTTATCTGAGCCACTGTTATTTGTTCATTTGCCTTTTCCAGTTTTTTCAGTGGCTGCGGCTTAGTTTTGTTACACCAGAGAACTTATTTAGGTGGTAGAGGTCGTGTGATCTCAGGTGTTTTTGCAATTAGTAGAGTTGGTATTTTTTTAGGGTTTTTTGGATTGCAGTAAGTGTCCTTCCTATCCTTTTCTTTCTAGGAAGATTGGGCCCCAATGTTTGCTCATACTATTTTCTGTCTGTGTCTGTATTTCCTCTTGTCTAACCGCCATTACATGTTTGGGGGCTTTCTATGTTCTTTGGAGATCTGCTCCGGGGCAGATAGCTTTCCTCTTTCTATCTTTAGGTGTAGTTAACCTCTCAGGCTGTGACGAGGCGTCTAGGACCAACGTAGGAACGCTCCACGGCTGCCTTTAGTTGTGGTGGTTAGTCAGGGTACTGCAATCCAGTAGATTCCAACCTCTCTGGTGTATTGCCGTTTTTGCCTGCTCTCCTCAGCTACCAAATCATAACAGGCTGCGGCTTGGTTTTTGTTCACACTGAGATCTAATTTAGTGGGTGGCGAGATCGTGTGATCTCAGTATTTTTGTAATCAGAATTGTTGGATTTTTGTATGCAAATTGCCTCTTCAAACAAAGAGGACTTGTACTCTATAGCGCCACCTATTGGAAGTAGCGATCCTACAAGTCGCAATCAACCCTTTAACGAGTCTTGTAATATGACTTAGGATAAAAGCCAAATCAGAATCTCCATTTGCAGACACGGTGTTTCGGACTATTGGTCCTCGTCAGTGCAAAGTAGGAGAGATCTGATTTGGCTAGATGAGAGGCTCTGGACTAAGGTCTAGGGGGTCTGGGAAAGGAGGAGCATTGCACGGCGAATAAGCCTCCTTACCTTGACACGCCAGAGCTGGTATGTCACTCTCACAAGGAGAAACCTTACCCCTGGATTTTTGTAGGGTTTTCTGGGTTGCAGAAAGTAATCTCTCCTTTCCTATCCTATTTAGTCAGCTTGTGGCCCCAGCGTTTGCTCAATCTATTTTCTGCCTATGTTGGTGTTTTCATCTTGTCTAACCGCCATTATATGTTTGGGGGCTTCCTATTTTCTTTGGGGATCTGCTCCAGGGCAGATAGCTTTCATCTTTCTGCCTTTAGGTGTAGTTATCTCTCAGGCTGTGACGAGGCGTCTAGGATCAACGTAGGAACGCTCCACGGCTACTCTAGTTGTGTCGTTAGTTTAGGAATCTGCAACCCCTCAGTTACCAACATCTCAGGTGTTTGGCTGCCCTGCTGTTGTTCCTGTCCTCCTCAGCTACCGAAACAAAACATCTAACCCTAATCACAACCCTAACTCCAACACACCCCTAACCCTAATCCCAACCCTAAGGTTATGTTTCCACGCTGTGTGCTGGCAGCGCTTTGGATGCAGAGGATACCCGGCTCAGCCAAAGCACTGCCGGCTTTTGTACGTGCGGTGATTCCAGATGTGTTCATTGAACACATCTGGAATCACCGCATCCTATCCATAGACTGGGTTAGTTATCTTGCGGAGACGGAGTGTCTCCGCAAGATAAATAGACATGCTGTGGTCTAGAAAGATGTGTCCGTAATTTAAGGTGTGACACCCGCGTCCCTGCATGCATAGTGGAGACGGTATTTCATAAAATCCCTCCACTATGCTGTAACATCTGGATGCTGCGATTTAACGCTGCGGCTGTACGCAGCGTTCGATCCGCAGCAAATCCTTACGACATACGCTACGTGGAAACATACCCTAATCATAACCCTAATCCCAACCCTAACCCTAGTAATAACCCTACTACCCAACCCTAACCCTAATCCCAACCCTAACTTTAGCCCAACTCACTTTAGCCCAATTGTAACCATAATGGAAAAATGGAAATAAATATATAATTTATTTACCGTCATAGGGTTTATCATAATGATTAAAAAAACCTGGAATGAATGAATGGAATCTGCCGGGTGCGGCTTGTAGAATTTGGCGGGCGCACTGCGCATGCACACGCCATTTTCTTTACAGAGCTGCGAGAGTCGTGGGAGTACAGGGGGGGGGGGGAGGGACACCGGGAGGTATGGGGTACAGATTGGGGGACCGGGGACTCTATTTCTCTCCACTCTGATGTGCGATCACATCAGAGGAGAGAGAAATTAAATGCGAAATAGCATTTTTTTTTTTTTTTGCGGTAGCCGTTATATGGTTAATAACAGCGATCGTAACACCGGGGTCCGCAAATACCGACCCGAATCAAGTTTTCTTGGGTCTCTGCTACCCTTGGCAGCTGAGAACCCAAAGAAAATCTGACTCTTGGGGGGCGCTATAGGCTTTTTCCTAAGTACCCTTTACCCCTTTATTCCATCGGACGTAATATTCCGTCCATGTGACCCTGGACCTCATTCCCATGGACTGAATATTACGTCCAGGGCGATCAGCTGCGCTCCCAGGGGGAGCGCAACTAATCGCCGCCGGGTGTCAGCTGATTATCACAGCTGGCACCCGGCACTGTGTGTCAGGAACGGTCACGGACCGCTCCCGGAACATTAACCCATGGCACACGGCGATCAAACATGATCGCGGTGTACCAGGGGCACAGGGGAGCATCGCGCAGGGTGGGGGCTCCCTGCATGCTCCCTGAGACCCTCAGAACTTACTAGTAGTGGCATTAAAATTAAGATAAAAATAATTTTTATTTATATAATTTAAAAACAGTTCCAAAGCGTCTTCTTCTCCTTTCCATATGAAAAATATATCATCATTTGTGTCGGTCTGGTATCTATATTGCTGAATCCCCTATGTAATATCCACCTATTTGGAAAATGGACATATACTGAATTTGCTGCTATTGTTGTTACTACGCATGCACGCTTGCACTTTTCATTAGATCTACTATTACTCTGAAATCATTTGTGCACTTTTCATTACCAGCTATTTGAGCATCAGTACTTATTAATTGTGACCTCCAGTCATTTGATTAATATTCATAGAGTGTGGAAGGATTTTGTCAATCACTCAAGGGCATACTCTAACCTATGTAAATTGACAGTTATTGATTTGCTGTGATTGTTTTATTTTTTTTATATGCACGGTGGCATTTTTCATTAGTTTTGTACTATTCTGAATGCACTTTTTACGACAAGCTATTTAAATATCAGTACTCTTTAATTGCTACCTTCAGTCATTTAACTAATATTTATAGAGTGTGGAAGTATTCTGTCCATCATTCAAGGACACATCCTAGCCTTGAGCCACACTTTTTAGTTATTTTTATGTAGTAAATTTATTTATATTATATAGATATATATCTTTTTAACTTTTGCTCTCCCAACGGCGACTATTATTTCTACATCTAGAATTACCGTCTCATACTCATTTCATGTTCTTTTAGTGATGAATTGTTATTTATAAGGCACTTTTCTTTTTAAGTATTTATCCTTCTTACAGTTTCCTGTTACACACTCCTCAAAAAAGGCGCATTCCTACCAGGAAATTGTTCTGCACTTCTACCTGTATTTAACTCCAATTCATCTTCCCGAACTCTACGCTACACTGACATTACAGGTAAGGGATATATTAGTAATGTTGATATGCTCTGATCCATAGCGCGAGTATAGTTCTATTTTTATGCATTTTTTCCAATATACACCTTTTGTGGTAGAAGGTCATTATATACTTGCAGCAGATTGAGCATATGAGCAGTAGCGCCGCTACACTTTCTATTAGATCAATCATATAAACCGCTATAAATAGTAAATCAAACCCCCCTTTATCACCCCTTAGTTAGGGAAAAATAATAAAATAAAAAAATGTATTTATTTCCATTTTCCCATTAGGGTTAGGATTGGCGCTAAAGTTAGGATTAGGGTTAGGGGTGTGTTAGGGTTAGGTTTGTGGTTAGGGTTGGGACTAGGGTTAGGGGTGTGTTGGGGTTAGGGTTGGAGTTAGAATTGGGGGGTTTCCGCTGTTTAGGCACATCAGGGGCTCTCCAAATGTGACATGGCGTCTGATCTCAATTCCAGCCAATTCTGCGTTGAAAAAGTCAAACGGTGCTCCTTCACTTCTGAGCTCTGCCATGCGCCCAAACAGTAGTTTACCTCCACATATGGGGTATCAGCGTACTCTGGACCCAAGAGTTATTGTGCAATTTGTTCTATTTCTTCTGTTACCCTTGGGAAAATAAAAAACTGGGGGCGAAAAAATCATTTTTGTAAAAAAAAAAAGTTTTTTTTTTTTTTTACGGCTGTACATTATAAACTTCTGTGAAGCACTTTGGGGTTCAAAGTGCTCAACCCACATCTAGATAACTTCCTTGTGGGGTCTATTTTCCAAAATGGGGTCACTTGTGGGGGTTTCTACCAGGGGCTCTCCAAATGCGACATGACGCCCCCAGACATTTCCATCAAAATCTGCAATCCAAAACATCACTACTTCCCTTCCGAGCCCCAACGTGTGCCCATACAGCAGTTTTCTCCCACATATTGGGTATTAGCTTACTCAGGACAAATTGGACAACAATGTTTGGGGTCCAATTTCTCCTGTTACCCTTGTGAAAATAAAATATTTTTTAGTAAAAAAAAAAAGATTTTTTATTTTACGGCTGTACGTTATAAACTTCTGTGAAGCACTAAAGGGGTTCAAAGTGCTCACCACACATCTAGATAAGTTCCTTGAGGGGTCTAGTTTCCAAAATGGTGTCATTTGTCAGGGGTTTCCACTGTTTAGGCAGATCAGGAGCTCTCCAAACACGACATGGCATCCAGCCAATTCTGTGTTGAAAAAGTCAAACGGGGCTCCTTCCCTTCCAAACTCTGCCATGCACCCAAACAGTGGTTTACCCCCACATATGGGGTATCAGCGTACTCAGGACAAATTGCACAATAACGTTTGGAGTCTTGTTACCCTTGGGAAAATAAAAATTGTGGTGAAAAGATCATTTTTGTGGAAAAAAATATGATTTTTTAATTTTACGGCTCTACGTTATAAACTTGTGTGAAGCACTTGGGGGTTCAAATTGCTCATCATAGATCTAGATAAGTTCCTTAGGGGGTCAGGTTTCCCAAATGGGGTCACTTGTGGGGGGTTTCCACTGTTTAGGCACATCTGTGGCTCTCCAAATGCAACATGGCGTCCAATCTCAATTCCAGCCAATTTTGGTTGGAAAAAGTCAAATGGTGCTCCTTCCATTCCGAGCTCTGCCGTGCGCCCAAACTGTGGTTCCCCCCACATATGGGGTATCAGCGTACTCAGGACAAATTGGACAACAAATTTTGTGGTCCAATTTCTCCTGTTACCCTTGGGAAAATAAAAAATTAGTGACTAAAAGATAATTTTTGTGGGAAAAAAAATAGGATTTTTTATTTTCTTGCCCAGGCATTATAAACTTGTGTGAAGCACTTGGGGGTTCAAAGTGCTCACCAAAGTTCTAGATAAGTTCCTTAAGGGGTCTAGTTTCCAAAACGGGGTCACTTGTGGGGGGTTTCTACTGTTTAGGCTCATCTGGGGCACTGCAAACGGAACATGACCCCATCAACGTCTGCATTCCAAAACGTTACTACTTTCTTTCCAAGCCCTGCCGTGCGCCCAAACAGTCCCCCCCCCCACATATGGGGTATCAGCGTACTCAGGACAAATTGGACAACAACTTTTGGGGTTCAATTTCCTTGGAAAAAATCAAAAATTTGGGATAAAAAATAATTTTTGTGGAAATTTTTTTTTTTTTTTTCACACCCAGGCATTATAAACTTTTGTGAAACACTTGGGGGTTCAAAGTGCTCACAACGGATCTAGATAAGTTCCTTAGGGGGTCTAGTTTCCAAAATGGTGTCACTGGTGGGGGGTTTCCACTGTTTAGGCGCATCAGGGGCTCTCCAAACGCGACATGGTGTCCAATCTCAATTCCAGCCAATTTTAGTTTGAAAAAGTCAAACGGCGCTCCTTCCCTTACGAGCTCTGCCGTGTGCCCAAACAGTGGTTTCCCCCCACATATGGGGTATCAGTGTACTCAGGAGAAATTGCACAACTTTATCTGTCCATTTTCTCCTTTTACCCTTGTGAAAATAAAAAAAAAGTTTGTAAAAGATCATTTTTGTGGCTAAAAAGTTAAATATTCATTTTTTCCTTCCACGTTGCTTCAGCTCCTGTGAAGCACCTGAAGGGTTAATAAAATTCTTGAATGTGGTTTTGAGTACCTTGAGGGGTGCAGTTTTTAGAATGGTGTCACTTTTGGGTATTTTCTGCTATATAGACCCCTCAAAGTGACTTCAAATGAGAGGTGGTCCCTAAAAAAAATGGCTTTGTAAATTTTGTTGTAAAAATGAGAAATCGCTGGTCAACTTTTAACCCTTATAACTTCCTAACAAAAAAAAATTTTGGTTCCAAAATTGTGCTGATGTAAAGTAGACATGTGGGAAATGTTATTTATTAACTATTTTGTGTGACAATTTCTCTGTTTTAAGGGAATAAAAATTCAAAGTTAGAAAATTGCTAAATTTTCGCCATATTTGCGTTTTTTCAAAAATAAACGCAAGTTATATCGAAGAAATTTTACCTCTATTGTGAAATACAATATGTCACGAGAAAACATTCTCATAATCGCGAAGATCCGTTGAAGCGTTCCAGAGTTATAACCTCATAAAGAGACAGTGGTCAGAATTGTAAAAATTGGCCCGGTCATTAACATGCAAACAATCCTCGGGGGTGAAAGGGTTAACTACTGCCGTTAAAAGGCGTATCAATGGTCGTTAAGGGGTTAATAGAAAAAGCACAATCCTTTGTTCAGTAAAAATGCACATCAAAAAGTATTGAGAGAACAAGCCCTAAAAAATGAAACATATAATTCTACAGGAAGGATAATCTGTAACTTCTCTGAGTTAGTGATTACTACTCACCTGAGTGGTTATCTGTACGGAATGCTCATCGTTACACTGCCCATCATCCCTCACAATGTCTCTGTAGTATTAGTATGGGTCAGATCTTCACCCTGAAACAAATACTGGAAAAGTCACAGATGGAGAAGTCACATCTATGATCAGCTCTAATTCTGCCATCTCCACCCTTCTCATTACACAAGTATAAAACATATAATAATGATGGATAAAACAAGACTGAGCACAAGATCTTCACAGTCATCTACACATCATAGGGGAGATCTCATGGCACCTTCTCTCAATGTACCTGATGATCCTGAGGAATATTGGGATTTTCTTCTTCACAGTCCTGTGGAAGAAGAGGACGGGGACATTTCTCTAGTGTTGTCCTCTTACTGGATACAACTGGAGAAAACACATACAGGGACTGAATTCATTCTTTACATACAGATAACTATAGGCTGTGTATTTAGTAGTGTCTATTACCTGGTGATGTGAAGGGCTGGGGAACGTCCATCATGACATCCTTGTACAGATCTTTGTGTCCTTCTAAATACTCAAACTCCTCCATGGAGAAATAGACGGTGACATCCAGACACCTTATAGAAACCTGACACATACAATGATACCGTCATCCACCTGATCCCTCCATAGCGATACTTTATAATGTACCAGCATTCCCAGCAGTGTCACCTCTCCAGTCAGCAGCTCAATCATCTTGTAGGTGAGTTCTAGGATCTTCTGGTCATTGACTCCTGCATGTTTCAAGGGATGAGGTAGAGGCCCCGTGATTGGGCTCAGGGTTCTTCGCCACCCTTCAGACACAGGGGTCTGACACCGCTCACTAGAGGTTTTCTTCACTACTGTGTAATCCTGATTATGGAGAGACACATTAATAAATCTCACTACAGACATTTCCAGAGTCCTCACCTCTCCAGTTCTGTCCATCTGTTATTCCCATAGATAAGTATGATGTAATGTGAAGTCATCAGAATCTCTCACCTCTCCAGTAAGCCGGAAAAGCATCTTGAGGGTGAGGTGTAATATTCTCTCGCCATCTTGTCACTGCTCCTATCCATCCTTGATGCGTCAATCAGGAAAATTCTCTTACATAAAAGATCTCCACTGAGAGGATTCGATATTGCAGTGACCTGAATGGGAAGAAGGTCAAACATCATAAAGAAACTATTCGATATATTAAGAAGAAATATTCTCCATATCACATTTTCATGCTGGCAGCATCTACCTGATGATCCTGAGGAATATTGGGATATTCTTTTTTACAGTCCCGTGGAAGAAGAGGACGGGGACATCTCTCTGGTGTTGTCCTCTTACTGGATAGAACTGGAGGAAACATATACAGAGACTGAATTCATTCTTTACATACAGATAATTATAGGCCGTGTATATTTAAGCCTGTCAATTACCTGGTGATGTGAGGGGCTGGGGAACCTCCATCATGGAGTCCTTGTACAGATCTTTGTGTCCTTCTAAATACTCCCACTCCTCCATGGAGAAATAGACGGTGATATCCTGACACCTTATAGAAACCTGGCACATACAATAATACCGTCATCCCCCTGATCCCTTCATAGCATTACTGTATAATGTCCCAGCATTCCCACCTCTCCAGTCAGCAGCTCAATCATCTTGTAGGTGAGTTCTAGGATCTTCTGGTCATTGAGGTTCTCATGTATCAGGGGGTGAGGTGGAGGCTCCATGACTGGGCTCAGGGGTCTTCCCCATCCCTCAGACACAGGGGCCTGACAGCGCTCACTAGAGGTCTTCTTCACTACTGTGTAATCCTGGTTGTGGAGAGACACATTAATAAATCTCACTACAGACATTTCCAGTGTCCTCACCTCTCCTGTTCTGTCCATCTGTTATTCCCATAGATAAGAATGTTGTAATGTGACGTCATCAGAATCTCTCACCTCTCCAGTAAGCCGGAAGAGGATCTCTAGTGTGAGGTGTAATATCCTCTCTGCCATCTTGTTTCTATCTCTATCCATCCTTGATGGGTCAATCAGGAAATTTTTCTTATATTCTGTCCACTGAGAGGATCCGATATTGTGGGGAACAGAATGGGAAGAAGATGAGCGATATAACATCATAAAGAATCTATTCCATATGTTATGAAGAAATCTTCACATCACATTTTCATGGTGGCAGCATGTGGCAGATGATCTCCATAAACCATCATGTAAGAGAACAGTTACATCTCAGACATACCGGCATCCAACATCGTCATAGCAGCGATGTAAACAGACTGAAGGATACAATGGACTCCGGAATTACAGAGTGCAATGACACTGGGAGGGTCCGGGAGCGGCCATGAGGGGGATTTACAGGAGTCATTTATTATAACTGCCGCAATTATAAACGTCGCCCGAAGAAACCGCGATAGAAACAAGTCCGGTGTATAGAACCGCAGAGAGGCTTCTACAGGAGACGTGTGCGCTTCTCTCTATTCATCGTCTATGGGACGGAGGAGAAACGAGCGCGGCTCTAACTGGTGACAACGCAGGAAGACGATGAGAGAATCACTGACGTTTTCTCCCTCAACGTGACCGGTTCCCTTATATGAAGCCCAGAATGACAAATACAAATGTTATAGCGCCTGCGCCCAGTAATGGGGAATCTCCAGCACCTACCTCCACCTGCAGAGCCGCACACCACATGTATGGCTGTTCTGTGCCCAGTAATGGGGAATCTCCAGCACCTACCTCCACCTGCAGAGCCGCACACCACATATATGGCTGTTCTGTGCCCAGTAATGGGGAATCTCCAGCACCTACCTCCACCTGCAGAGCCGCACACCACATATATGGCTGTTCTGTGCCCAGTAATGGGGAATCTCCAGCACCTACCTCCACCTGCAGAGCCGCACTCCACATGTATGGCTGCTCTGTGCCCAGTAATGGGAATCTCCAGCACCTACCTCCACCTGCAGAGCCGCACTCCACATGTATGGCTGTTCTGTGCCCAGTAATGGGGAATCTCCAGCACCTACCTACACCTGCAGAACAGCACACCACATATATGGCTGTTCTGTGCCCAGTAATGGGGAATCTCCAGCACCTACCTCCACCTGCAGAGCCGCACTCCACATGTATGGCTGCTCTGTGCCCAGTAATGGGGAATCTCCAGCACCTACCTCCACCTGCAGAGCCGCACACCATATATATGGCTGTTCTGTGCCCAGTAATGGGGAATCTCCAGCACCTACCTCCACCTGCAGAGCCGCACTCCACATGTATGGCTGTCTGTGCCCAGTAATGGGGAATCTCCAGCACCTACCTCCACCTGCAGAGCCGCACTCCACATGTATGGCTGTTCTGTGCCCAGTAATGGGGAATCTCCAGCACCTACCTACACCTGCAGAACAGCACACCACATATATGGCTGTTCTGTGCCAGTAATGGGGAATCTCCAGCACCTACCTCCACCTGCAGAGCCGCACTCCACATGTATGGCTGCTGTGCCGAATGGGATCCCAGACTTCCTCCACAGTAATGCTGTCGTGCGAATGGATCTCCAGCACCTACCTCCACCTGCAGAGCCGCACACCACATTATTGGCTGTTCTGTGCCCAGTAATGGGGAATCTCCAGCACCTACCTCCACCTGCAGAGCCGCACACCACATATATGGCTGTTCTGCGCCCAGTAATGGGGAATCTCCAGCACCTACCTCCACCTGCAGAGCCGCACTCCACATATATGGCTGCTCTGTGCCCAGTAATGGGGAATCTCCAGCACCTACCTCCACCTGCAGAGCCGCACTCCACATATATGGCTATTCTGTGCCCAGTAATGGGGAATCTCCAGCACCTACCTCCACCTGCAGAGCCGCACACCACATATATGGCTGTTCTGTGCCCAGTAATGGGGAATCTCCAGCACCTACCTCCACCTGCAGAGCCGCACTCCACATATATGGCTGCTCTGTGCCCAGTAATGGGGAATCTCCAGCACCTACCTCCACCTGCAGAGCCGCACACCACATATATGGCTGTTCTGTGCCCAGTAATGGGGAATCTCCAGCACCTACCTCCACCTGCAGAGCCGCACTCCACATATATGGCTATTCTGTGCCCAGTAATGGGGAATCTCCAGCACCTACCTCCACCTGCAGAGCCGCACACCACATATATGGCTGCTCTGCGCCCAGTAATGGGGAATCTCCAGCACCTACCTCCACCTGCAGAGCCGCACTCCACATATATGGCTGTTCTGTGCCCAGTAATGGGTAATCTCCAGCACCTACCTCCACCTGCAGAGCCGCACACCACATATATGGCTATTCTGTGCCCAGTAATGGGGAATCTCCAGCACCTACCTCACCTGCAGAGCCGCACTCCACATATATGGCTGTTCTGTGCCCAGTAATGGGGAATCTCCAGCACCTACCTCCACCTGCAGAGCCGCACACCACATATATGGCTATTCTGTGCCCAGTAATGGGGAATCTCCAGCACCTACCTCCACCTGCAGAGCCGCACTCCACATATATGGCTGTTCTGTGCCCAGTAATGGGGAATCTCCAGCACCTACCTCCACCTGCAGAGCCGCACACCACATATATGGCTGTTCTGCGCCCAGTAATGGGGAATCTCCAGCACCTACCTCCACCTGCAGAGCCGCACACCACATATATGGCTGTTCTGCGCCCAGTAATGGGGAATCTCCAGCACCTACCTCCACCTGCAGAGCCGCACTCCACATGTATGGCTGTTCTGCGCCCAGTAATGGGGAATCTCCAGCACCTACCTCCACCTGCAGAGCCGCACTCCACATATATGGCTGTTCTGCGCCCAGTAATGGGGAATCTCCAGCACCTACCTCCACCTGCAGAGCCGCACACCACATATATGGCTGTTCTGCGCCCAGTAATGGGGAATCTCCAGCACCTACCTCCACCTGCAGAGCCGCACACCACATATATGGCTGTTCTGCGCCAGTAATGGGGAATCTCCAGCACCTACCTCCACCTGCAGAGCCGCACTCCACATGTATGGCTGTTCTGCGCCCAGTAATGGGGAATCTCCAGCATCTACCTCCACCTGCAGAGCCGCACTCCACATATATGGCTGTTCTGCGCCCAGTAATGGGGAATCTCCAGCACCTACCTCCACCTGCAGAGCCGCACTCCACATGTATGGCTGTTCTGCGCCCAGTAATGGGGAATCTCCAGCACCTACCTCCACCTGCAGAGCCGCACTCCACATATATGGCTGTTCTGTGCCCAGTAATGGGGAATCTCCAGCACCTACCTCCACCTGCAGAGCCGCACTCCACATATATGGCTGTTCTGTGCCCAGTAATGGGGAGTCTCCAGCACCTACCTCCACCTGCAGAGCCGCACTCCACATATATGGCTGTTCTGTGCCCAGTAATGGGGAATCTCCAGCATCTACCTCCACCTGCAGAGCCGCACACCACATGTATGGCTGTTCTGCGCCCAGTAATGGGGAATCTCCAGCACCTACCTACACCTGCAGAGCCGCACTCCACATATATGGCTGTTCTGTGCCCAGTAATGGGGAATCTCCAGCACCTACCTCCACCTGCAGAGCCGCACACCACATATATGGCTGTTCTGTGCCCAGTAATGGGGAGTCTCCAGCACCTACCTCCACCTGCAGAGCCGCACACCACATATATGGCTGTTCTGTGCCCAGTAATGGGGAGTCTCCAGCACCTACCTCCACCTGCAGAGCCGCACTCCACATATATGGCTGTTCTGTGCCCAGTAATGGGGAATCTCCAGCACCTACCTCCACCTGCAGAGCCGCACTCCACATATATGGCTGTTCTGTGCCCAGTAATGGGGAATCTCCAGCACCTACCTCCACCTGCAGAGCCGCACTCCACATGTATGGCTGTTCTGTGCGCACAGGACCTGTGATGAGGTCACAGGAGGGGAGGAGTCAGGGTCACATGATCAGGGCCTCAGTATATACAGGAGTGTGCTGGTTGTCATGGTGCTGGAGGAGTCCAGGCAGTGCACATAGGGAGCTCCAGGGTGCACGTTCCCGTAGAGCGACCACTTGCTCTGGAGACTTCAGAGCATTTACATAGAGATGAACCAGCGCTCCATAATCACCAGGTTTTACCTGAAAACTTCTTTATTGTGAGGTTTTTCTTCAGACCCTCATTCATGAATATTCTTTCTTGTGGTCGCAGTGTTTCCGCTCACAGACCCTTCCTCAGGTTTAACCCCTTCACCCCCAAGGGTGGTTTGCACGTTAATGACCGGGCCAATTTTTACAATTCTGACCACTGTCTCTTTATGAGGTTATAACTCTGGAACGATTCAACGGATCTTCGCGATTCTGAGATTGTTTTCTCGTGACATATTGTACTTCACGTTAGAAGTAAAATTTCTTCGATATAACCTTGCGTTTATTTTTGAAAAAAATGCAAATATGGCGAAAATTTTTAAAATTTTGCAATTTTCAAACTTTGAATTTTTATTCCCTTAAAACAGAGAAATATGTCACACAAAATAGTTAATAAATAACATTTCACACATGTCTACTTTACATCAGCACAATTTTGGAACCAAAATTTTTTTTTGTTAGGAAGTTATAAGGGTTAAAAGTTGACCAGCGATTTCTCATTTTTACAACAAAATTTACAAAGCCATTTTTTTTAGGGACCACCTCTATTTGAAGTCACTTTGAGGGGTCTATATGGCAGAAAAATCCAAAAGTGACACCATTCTAAAAACTGCACCCCTCAAGGTGCTCAAAACCACATTCAAGAAGTTTATTAACCCTTCAGGTGCTTCACAGGAACTAAAGCAACGTGGAAGGAAAAAATGAATATTTAACTTTTTAGCCACAAAAATGATCTTTTACAAACTTTTTTTTTATTTTCACAAGGGTAAAAGGAGAAAATGGACAGATAAAGTTGTTGTGCAATTTCTCCTGAGTACGCCAATACCCAATATGTAGGGGAAAACCACTGTTTGGGCACACGGCAGAGCTCGTAAGGGAAGGAGCGCCGTTTGACTTTTTCAAACTAAAATTGGCTGGAATTGAGATTGGACGCTGTTAGAGTTAAATTCAATATCTCTCTAGTAGACTTTGAGGCGCTGAGGCATAGCAGAAGGGAAGATAAGATAAGAAAGGAATGTTCCTTCTTTGAGAATACTTACCTCCCCCCCTGAGTTGAAGAGAGGCTCCGTGCTAGGAGCCGAGGTCAGGGGCTTAAAAAAAAAGTTTGGTTAGAAAACAGTATGTTACGTGCTAAGTTGTATTAACTGCCATATATGGTAATTCCGCTTCCTGCTTCAGGGGTGTATATAAGACCCTTCATTAGCAATAAAGAGTAGAGTATATTGACCACCCTTTGGTTTGTGTCTTATTCTCTCTGGTACCACATTCCGAGGAGGAAAGGGTTAACAAGATAACAGCGACGACAGACGCCATGTCGTGTTTGGAGAGCCCCTGATGCGCCTAAACAGTGGAAACCCCCACAAGTGACACCATTTTGGAAACTAGACCCCCTAAGGTACTTAACTAGATCTGTTGTGAGCACTTTGAACCCCCAAGTGTTTCACAAAAGCTTATAATGCCTGGGTGTGAAAAAAAAAAAAAACAATTTTCCACAAAAATAATTTTTTAGTCCCAAATTTTTGAATTTTCCCAAGGAAATTGGACCCAAAAGTTGTTGTCCAATTTGTCCTGAGTACGCTGATACCCCATATGTGGGGGGGGGGGAAACTGTTTGGGTGCACGGCAGGGCTTGGAAAGGAAGTAGTAACGTTTTGGAATGCAGACGTTGATGGGGGTCATGTTCCGTTTGCAGTGCCCCAGATGAGCCTAAACAGTGGAAACCCCCCACAAGTGACCCCATTTTGGAAACTATACCCCCTAAGGAACTTATCTAGATCTTTGGTGAGCACTTTGAACCCACAAGTGCTTCACACAAGTTTATAATGCCCGGGCATGAAAATAAAAAATCCTATTTTTTTCCCACAAAAATTATCTTTTAGTCACTAATTTTTTATTTTCTCAAAGGTAACAGGAGAAATTGGACCACATAAGTTGTTGTCCAATTTGTCCTGAGTACACTGATACCCCATATGTGGGTGGGAACCACTGTTTGGGCGCACGGCAGAGCTCGGAATGGAAGGAGCACCATTTGACTTTTTCCAACCAAAATTGGCTGGAATTGAGATTGGATGCCATGTTGCATTTGGAGAGCCCTGATGTGCCTAAACAGTGGAAACCCCCCACAAATGACCCCATTTTGGAAACTAGACCCCCTAAGGAACTTGATACTAACAACCAATTGTCCTAATGTAACCTATCTGGCACTTCACAAGCAATAAACCAAAAATATAGACACTTATAATAAAGTGACCAAAAAAAAAAGAGTTCCAGGAACAAAAATTATAATGAAAAATACATCAATTTTATTAATAACCAATACAATATAATTTAATAACAACGATTACTATAATAAAAAACACCCAATTCCAAAGAGGAAACTAATTGGCTGCATATTATACTTAGGCATGTTCACCGTATAAACCAAACGTACTCTCCTTTCAGTACACTGTATATATTATGCCACAATAGCGACTGAATCACACATATGTATGCAATACATTACCAGGAGAATAATCAGCAGCACGGTGACACCCGAAGCTCCGCAGCTCAAAAGTTTCCCCCTCACCCCGACGTACGTTTCGCTTTCCCGCTTCTTCCGGGGGCGTACTGGAGGTGGGTACTGAGGGGTATATATGTGAATCCCGTACCTATCCGAGCGCTAATTACCGTGCGTCATCCATTAGATTGGAAGCAGCCGTCCGTTCCAAACGGCGCATAGAGCTCTCTTCACTTCCTGATTCAATAACATCATTTCCGGTCATGCGCCCACTGGAACGCTTGCTGAACCGCAAGCTATTCGAGTTCTGAGCACTTCCGGAAATGTAAAGGAAGGAATCAAGCGCATGCGCACAGAACAAATAGGCCATACCTACAATCTAATCCATTCTTTATAACATATAATATCTCAATAACTGTGATTCTTTCTAACATTCCATCACAATACGTTTGTTATACCTAATTAAAAGAAACACCTAATTATGATATTACAAAATATAATAATAAGTGAAAAATTATTATACATTTTTTTATATATATAGGATTATTTAGCTATATATTCACTTAAAGTGACAGTGCATCGAAAATAAAAAACTATCTTTAAGTAATTTTTAACATTTATATAGTGTACCAATTATGTGACAATTAGTTTAACATTAATATTAATTGCACCCTGTTATACAACATTAACTGATAAATAAATGAAGACCCATAATATCACGATAACAGACGAATAGTAATCTTCTACTTCACATCACAATCTTTCTTAAACTTGTTCAATTCACTCTTGTCACAGGGAAATTCTTCCAGCGCTCACACATCTCAGGGATCCACATGCCACTCTCAATGGTCTTTGCTTATTATCTAAAAAACACAATATATTATTAACAACTAAAATATAAAACTCAAAAAGTCCCCTTACTACCCATAAAAATGTATAAAGAACTATAACTATAATTGCAGTTGTTCACAGAAATGCTGAAAACCCCAAATTCTCATTAAGGCCTTGCGGAGCCATCGTGCCTAACCTGTAAATCCAACGACTCTCACATTGTGCTAGAATTTTCCCTAAGTCTCCTCCCCGTATACCCAAAGAGATCTGATCTATAGCCTTAATTTTGAGCTCTCTAGCATTACAATTGTGAAATTCTTTGAAATGTCGTGATAGAGTTTTAAGTTGTGAGGGATCATCACATGTTGCTGCCTTCGCAATATCTCTCACGTGCTCTCTCACTCTAATCTTCAACTCTCTGGTTGTTAATCCTATATAAATCTTATCACAGGGACATTGAGCATGGTAAATCACTCCTTGTGAAGAGCATGTGAGATTTTTGCGAATATCATAGATTTTAGACCCATCAAAATTGGAAAATTTAATTCCTTTAATCAAATTTAGACAGCCTTTACAGAATCCACATGGATAAAATCCCCTACGAGCAGAATTTTGAGCTCTAGTACAAAATCCTTCCGGAGAGTCATAATGACTTCTTACTATAAGATCTTTAAAGTTTGCTGAACGTTTGCTACAAAGGAGGGAGTAGCAGGTAATATATTTTTGAGAATAGGATCCACTCTCAAAACTCCCCAATGTTTTCGGACAACATCTGTTAGATTTCTCCACTGCGTGTTATATGTCGTGATAAACCTTACCTGTTCTTTACCTTTATTAGCCGTTTCTGGTTTTCCATAAAGGAGTTGATCACGTGTAGTTCTCTTAGCCCTCATATATCCTCTTTTAATACAGCGTTGGCTATATCCTCTGTCTTGAAATCTACGTGTCAAATCCTTAGCTTGATTTTCAAACAAGCTTTCATTAGAGCATATTCTTTTTATACGCAAAAATTGACTTATTGGGATACTCTTAATTGTTGATCCAAGATGGGAGGAATCGGCCCGCAACAGTGTATTAGTGGCTGTGGGCTTTCTAAAAACATCAGTAAGCAGTTTGCCATCAGGTGCTGCCACAATTTTGATATCCAAGAAATCCAAGGATCTACCATAACGAAAGGTGAGTTTGACATTAATGTCATTATTGTTTAAGGCTTCCATAAATTGATTCAATTCACTAACGGTACCCTCCCATAGGAAGAAAACATCATCAATGTATCTCATCCAGTTGTGAACTTTGTTCACACCCTGGATGAGATCCCCTTGAAAGATGTCCCTCTCCCAGGCGCCCAAAAACAAATTCGCATAAGCGGGGGCACAAGAGGCCCCCATTGCCGTACCCTGTATCTGTAAAAAAATAGAGTTATTAAATGTAAATACATTATGATGTAAAATAAACTCTAACAGAATCAAAACTAGGTCGGCAATAGGGGGACTCACATTGCTAGTCTGTAGAAACCACCTCGTAGCGGCCAACCCATCCAAATGTCTTATAGAAGTGTATAAAGCTTCCACATCGGCCGTTACCATCAGCATATCACCTTCAAGATGGATTTGATCTAACCGCTGGAGGGCCGATGTGGTATCTTTAATATAAGACGGTAAAGTACAAACTATGGGTTTTAGAAAAAATTCCACAATATTTGAGATGGTCTCACAGAGTCCCCCATTTCCTGCCACTATGGGGCGACCTGGAGGATCTATGGGGTTCTTATGTAATTTAGGAATGATGTAAAAGGTAGGCAATTTAGGCTGCAAACTCCCCACATTATCCAACAATTTTTTCGTTATAATTCCTTCATCGAATGCTTTCTCTAGGATTGAGGTCAATTCCAATTGAAATGAAGAAACTGGATTATACGTCAATCTGCGGTAGCATGTTCTCTCATCCAACAATTTATATGCTTGTTTTTCATACATCTGGTATGGCCATACAACCAGATTACCCCCTTTATCCGATTGCTTAAAGAGTACATCTCTCCACGTTTTCAATTCATTAAGTGCCCGTCTTTCCTCCCCAGACACATTAGAAAATTGTCTCCTTTCAATAGCCAACTGTTCAATATCTTGTGAAACCAATTTAGTAAAAACCTCCACCGCCGGGCATAACCCCAACGGTGGAAATTTTTTAGATTTCTCATATAAGTGGCTAGGAATATTACTTACCACTAGAGGATTATTCTCTTCTTCAAGAGATTCCAAAATTTCTAGAGCTCTTTGCTCTTCTGGGGAGGAAAGATCTTCACCATTACCAATTTTATGATGCAATTTTTTTAAAATTAGTTTCCTGGAGAAGAGATGTGTATCCTTAATAGCTACGAACGGATCTATACGGGAGGAAGGAGAGAAAGTTAATCCTCTTTCTAAAATCTCTAATTGTATGGATGATATAACACGCTCAGACAGATTAACCACCTTAAAATGATCTTGGTCCTTTTGCCGTTTATTTTTATTGAACATCTCTGGGAAATGTTTCTTCCTGGTATCCTTCCTCAGATTGAAATCCCTACGTTCATCAATATCACTTGTGGACGCATGACTCTCAGACCCAGAAACGCTCGAGGTAATGGAAGTTTCCCTTGACCTCCTTCTTTTAGTGCTTTTACTCTTCCTCTGTTGCCATTTAAAGACCTGATCTGAATCATAATCATTTTTGTCCCGTTGAAATTTCTTCAATTTCATTTGGCTAACCTCATCTTCCCATTTTATTGTATCTTTGTCTAATTCCTTCAACCATTTTTCAAGGGATTCTTTTGGAACATCTTTTTGTAACTGCTCTTGTATATCCACTAGTTCCTTATCCAATTCACTTAACGAAAGGGTATTTTTATCAATCAGCACCTGAATGAATTCAAATGAACATGTTGAAGCAGCCGACACCCATCTCTTAATTAAATCCTCCTCTTGTATATCAAATGTGGGATACAACTGCACTCTTAAACCTCTTGGGATTATTTTTTTAGTTGCATAATTTTCCAGTGAGGTACGATTCCACCAGAGCTTCGTTTTACGATATAAAACACTTCTGTAACGCTGCATTATTTCTTTATAGTTCTTAGAAACATCAGACGAAACGGTATGGGTGTTTAAGTTAAAAATGTCTGTGGCTTTAGAACGCCAAGAGCTTTCTTTGGCTTTTAGGTCCATTCTAATAAATGGTCTGTTTAAAAAACAGCAAAATCTCGTTATACTCATATTTGAATACCAGAAATATTTTCTGGCTCTTACATACTATTGGACAAACTGTAAATTCAACAGCAAAAACTAGATACTAACAACCAATTGTCCTAATGTAACCTATCTGGCACTTCACAAGCAATAAACCAAAAATATAGACACTTATAATAAAGTGACCAAAAAAAAAGAGTTCCAGGAACAAAAATTATAATGAAAAATACATCAATTTTATTAATAACCAATACAATATAATTTAATAACAACGATTACTATAATAAAAAACACCCAATTCCAAAGAGGAAACTAATTGGCTGCATATTATACTTAGGCATGTTCACCGTATAAACCAAACGTACTCTCCTTTCAGTACACTGGATTTACAGGTTAGGCACGATGGCTCCGCAAGGCCTTAATGAGAATTTGGGGTTTTCAGCATTTCTGTGAACAACTGCAATTATAGTTATAGTTCTTTATACATTTTTATGGGTAGTAAGGGGACTTTTTGAGTTTTATATTTTAGTTGTTAATAATATATTGTGTTTTTTAGATAATAAGCAAAGACCATTGAGAGTGGCATGTGGATCCCTGAGATGTGTGAGCGCTGGAAGAATTTCCCTGTGACAAGAGTGAATTGAACAAGTTTAAGAAAGATTGTGATGTGAAGTAGAAGATTACTATTCGTCTGTTATCGTGATATTATGGGTCTTCATTTATTTATCAGTTAATGTTGTATAACAGGGTGCAATTAATATTAATGTTAAACTAATGGTCACATAATTGGTACACTATATAAATGTTAAAAATTACTTAAAGATAGTTTTTTATTTTCGATGCACTGTCACTTTAAGTGAATATATAGCTAAATAATCCTATATATATAAAAAAATGTATAATAATTTTTCACTTATTATTATATTTTGTAATATCATAATTAGGTGTTTCTTTTAATTAGGTATAACAAACGTATTGTGATGGAATGTTAGAAAGAATCACAGTTATTGAGATATTATATGTTATAAAGAATGGATTAGATTGTAGGTATGGCCTATTTGTTCTGTGCGCATGCGCTTGATTCCTTCCTTTACATTCTGGAAGTGCTCAGAACTCGAATAGCTTGCGGTTCAGCAAGCGTTCCAGTGGGCGCATGACCGGAAATGATGTTATTGAATCAGGAAGTGAAGAGAGCTCTATGCGCCGTTTGGAACGGACGGCTGCTTCCAATCTAATGGATGACGCACGGTAATTAGCGCTCGGATAGGTACGGGATTCACATATATACCCCTCAGTACCCACCTCCAGTACGCCCCCGGAAGAAGCGGGAAAGCGAAACGTACGTCGGGGTGAGGGGATACTTTTGAGCTGCGGAGCTTCGGGTGTCACCGTGCTGCTGATTATTCTCCTGGTAATGTATTGCATACATATGTGTGATTCAGTCGCTATTGTGGCATAATATATACAGTGTACTGAAAGGAGAGTACGTTTGGTTTATACGGTGAACATGCCTAAGTATAATATGCAGCCAATTAGTTTCCTCTTTGGAATTGGGTGTTTTTTTATTATAGTAATCGTTGTTATTAAATTATATTGTATTGGTTATTAATAAAATTGATGTATTTTTCATTATAATTTTTGTTCCTGGAACTCTTTTTTTTTGGTCACTTTATTATAAGTGTCTATATTTTTGGTTTACCCCTAAGGAACTTATCTAGATCTTTGGTGAGCAATTTGAACCCCCAAGTGCTTCACACAAGTTTATAACGTAGAGCCGTAAAATTTAAAAATCATATTTTTTTCCACAAAAATGATCTTTTCACCCCAATTTTTATTTTTCCAAGGGTAACAAGACTCCAAAAGTTATTGTGCAATTTGTCCTGAGTGCGCTGATACCCCATATGTGGGGGTAAACCACTGTTTGGGTGCATGGCAGAGTTTGGAAGGGAAGGAGCGCCGTCTGACTTTTTCAACGCAGAATTGGCTGGACGCCATGTCGTGTTTGGAGAGCTCCTGATCTGCCTAAACAGTGGAAACCCCATGAATGACGCCATTTTGGAAACTAGACCCCTCAAGGAACTTATCTAGATGTGTGGTGAGAACTTTTAACCCCAGGTGTTTCACTAAAGTTTATAACGTACAGCCGTAAAATAAAAAATCCTTTTTTTTTTACAAAAATGATTTTTTTCGTCCCCAATATTTTATTTTCACAAGGGTAACAGAAGAAATTGGAACCCAAAAGTTGTTGTCCAATTTGTCCTGAGTACGCTGATACCCAATATGTGGGAGAAAACTACTGTATGGGCGCACGTCAGGGCTCGGAAGGGAAGTAGTGACGTTTTGGATTGCAGACTTTGATGGAATGGTCTGGGGGCGTCATGTCACATTTGGAGAGCCCCTGATGCACCTATACAGTGGAAACCCCCCACAAGTGACCCCATTTTGACAAATAGACCCCGCAAGGAACTTATCTAGATGTGTGGTGAGCACTTTGAACCCCGAAGTGCTTCACAGAAGTTTATAACGTACAGCCGTAAAAATAAAAAATCTTTTTTTTTTTACAAAAATGATTTTTTTTTGCCCCCAATATTTTATTTTCACAAGGGTAACAGGAGAAATTGGACCCCAAAAGTTGTTGTCCAATTTGTCCTGAGTACGCTGATACCCAATATGTGGGAGAAAACTACTGTATGGGCACACGTCAGGGCTCGGAAGGGAAGTAGTGACGTTTTGGATTGCAGACTTTGATGGAATGGTCTGGGGGCGTCATGTCGCATTTGGAGAGCCCCTGATGCGCCTAAACAATGGAAACCCCCCACAAGTGACCCCATTTTGGAAAATAGACCCCACAAGGAACTTGTCTAGATGTGTGGTGAGCACTTTGAACCCCGAAGTGCTTCACAGAAGTTTATAACGCACAGCCGTAAAAATAAAAAATCTTTTTTTTTTTTTGCAAAAATGAATTTTTTGCCCCAATATTTTATTTTTACAAGGGTAACAGGAGAAATTGGACCCCAAAAGTTGTTGTCCAATTTGTCCTGAGTACGTTGATATCCAATATGTGGGAGAAAACTACTGTATGGGTACACGTTGGGGCTCGGAAGGGAAGTAGTGACGTTTTGGATTGCAGACTTTGATGGAATGGTCTGGGGGCGTCATGTCGCATTTGGAGAGCCCCTGATGCGCCTAAACAGTGGAAATCCCCAACAAGTGACCCCATTTTGGAAAATAGACCCCACAAGGAACTTATCTAGATGTGTGGTGAGCGCTATGAAGCCCCAAGTGCTTCACAGAAGTTTATAATGTACAGCCGTAAAAACAAAAAAATATTTTTTTTTGTACAAAAATGATATTTTCGCCCCCAGTTTTTTATTTTCCCAAGGGTAGCAGAAGAAATAGGACAAATTGCACAATAACTCTTGGGGTCCAGAGTACGCTGATACCCCATATGTGGGGATAAACTACTGTTTGGACGCATGGCAGAGCTGAGAAGTGAAGGAGCACCGTTTGACTTTTTCAACGCAGAATTGGCTGGAATTGAGATCAGACGCCATGTCACATTTGGAGAGCCCCTGATGTGCCTAAACAGCGGAAACCCCCCAATTCTAACTCCAACCCTAACCCCAACACACCCCTAACCCTAGTCCCAACCCTAACCACAAACCTAACCCTAACACACCCCTAATCCCAACCCTAACCCTAATCCTAACTTTAGCGCCAACCCTAACCCTAACTTTAGCCGCAACCCTAACCCTAACCCTAATGGGAAAATGGAAATAAATACTTTTTTTTAATTTTATTATTTTTCCCTTACTAAGGGGGTGATAAAGGGGGGTTTGATTTACTATTTATAGCGGGTTTTTATGATTGGCAGCTGTCACGCTAAAAGACGCTTTTTATTGCAAAAATAGTTTTGCATCATCACATTTTGAGAGCTATAATTTTTGCATATTTTGGCCCACAGAGTCATGTGAGGTCTTATTTTTTGCGGGACAAGTTGACGTTTTTATTGGTACCATTTTTGAGCACGTGACGTTTTTTGATCGCTTTTTATTTCGATTTTTGGGAGGTTAGAATGAACAAAAATCAGCAATTCATGAATTTCTTTTGGGGGAGGCGTTTATACCGTTCCGCGTGTGGTAAAATTGATAAAGCAGTTTTATTCTTCGGGTCAGTACGATTATGGCGATACCTCATTTATATCATATTTTCATGTTTTGGCGCTTTTATAGAATAAAAACAATTTTATATAAAAAATAATTATTTTTGCATCGGTTTATTCTGCGAGCTATAACTTTTTTATTTTTTCGCTGATGATGCTGTATGACGGCTCATTTTTTGCGGGACAAGATGACATTTTCAGCAGTACCATGCTTTTTTATATCGGTCTTTTTGATCGCGTGTTATTCCACTTTTTGTTCGGCGGTATGATGATAAAGCATTGATTTTTTTGCTTCGTTTTTTTTTTTTTTTTAAGGGGTTCACTAAAGGGGTTAACTAGTGGGACAATTTTATAGGGGGGGTCGTTACGGACGCGGCGATACCAAATATGTGTACTTTTATTGCTTTGTTTTTTTTATTTACAGGAAGAAGTGAATTTATTGGGGAATATATATATTTTTTTTAATTTATTTTGGATTTTTTTTTAAAACATGTTTATTTTTATTTTTTTTACTTTTTTACTTTGTCCCAGGGTGGGACATCACAGTATTTTATCAGATCGCTGGTGTGACAGTGTGCACAGCACTCTGTCACACCAGCGATCGCTCAGGCAGTGCAGCAGGCTTCTCAGTGCCTGCTCTCGGCAGGCACTGAGGTAGCCGCCTCCCTCCAGGACCCGCGCCATCTGGATCCGGTCCTGGGAGGGAGGAGCCCTCAGAACAGCGCGATCACATCGCGCTGCTCTGAGGGTCTCAGGGGGGCGCGCAGGGAGCCCCCACCCTGCGCGATCCTCCCCTGTGCCCCCAGTACACCGCGATCATGTTTGATCGCGGTGTGCAAGGGGTTAATGTGCCGGGAGCGGTCCGTGACCGCTCCTGACACACAGTCATGGGTGTCAGCTGTGATAATCAGCTGACACCCGGGCGCGATCGGCTGCGCTCCCCCCGGGAGCGCGTCCGATCGCACGAGATGTACTATCCCGTCCATGGTCATACGGGCCCAGGTACCATGGACGGGATAGTATGTCCGATGGCAGTAAGGGGTTAATATAGACAGAAAACCAGAATAATATGAGAAAGTATAACAAGGCGCTCAGCAATCAGAAAACTGTATTACAGAGGACATTTATAGCGTGAGGTAAGGGGGAGCCGGACTCTACAGTGACAGCAGCTGTGCTTTATAGAAGAAAGTAACCAAGGAACACCCAGCATGGAAATACATCCTGATATTATTATTATTTATCAGCCTTCAGCTCGATCTTGGGCCATGGCGACTTCATGGATGAATGCTCTGTAGATCGATCTTGTGGAAGCCTAGATTGTTCCACCAGGGTCATCTCCACCGTTATTTTAAATGTATCAATCCATTGGATTGCTGATCTCCTCTTTGACTTGTTCCTTCAAATCTTCTCACCGCGATGTCCTTCTCCAGTGATTGCCTTTTTCGTATGATGTGTCCAAAGTAAGCAAGTTGTAGCTTGGTGATCCTAGAATGGTTGACATGTTTGGTTTGATGTGTTTCAAGATTTATTTCTTTGCTCTTCTTGCCATCTATAATACTAATAACATCTTTCTCCAGCATCACATTTCAAAGGCATCGATTCTTCTCCTATATTGTTTCTTTATCTTCCAGCTTTTCCATTCGTTTGCTACCACAGAAAAGACCAAACTTTGTACAAGCCATGCACTCGCAGCCAGTGAAATGTTCCTTGATTTGAAGACCATTGACTTCATTGTTGATTTGACCACAGCTATTCTATTGACTTCCATGAGCGGAAGTATGGAAATCTCATCCTTGCACTTACATGATCATCCGGTCTTGCCACTGGCGCCACAGGACCCTGACAGTGTGCAGTGAGCAGTGTGCATTGTGAGAATTCAGACAGCTAGAGTGACTGCAGACATTTATCACAAACCTGGACAACCCTTTTAAATATAACAATAAGCACTGTAGCATGCCCAATCCTAACAGCGTCTAATATACTCACTGCCAGAACTCAGCTCTGCTTTCTGGTTGCAGCAGTCATCATATGATCACTCATATGCGATTTTCAGAAGCATAGTTATGTGACATCTAGCTTCTCTTCCTACTTCTCTCAATGAACAAATGACAGTAGTATTTCATTGAACATTGAAAAGATTAGGAAAAGCAGCTTGTCGGCATATAAGTGGGCACATGACAACTAAAATGTTTGCCTGAGGCCACAAGCTCAAAATGCTGTCTGGGATGGACTTGTCACAAGTAGCGATAGGCAAGCAAATTGGAATACTCGGGTACTCGGCCAGAAAAACAAGCCCAATGTAAGTCTACGGGAGACCCGAGCATTTTTACCGCAATCCCCCAGTCTGAAAATGATGGAAACAATGCTCAAATGACACGGGGACATCATGGGGATCGCCCCAGGAAGCATTCACAGCTTTAAACAATGTTGTCAGAGTTTCATGTCATTTTTACTGATGCACTAAAAAGCATACCAAAACAAAACCAAAACGGATTTTGCTGGGAAATATGTTATGGTACATCCTTTCCAGGTTAATGACTTGTATATAAGGCAAAATAAATAACCCCAGACCAAAATGTTCCTCCACCACTTGGGCTATGTTCAGATGCAGCGTTTTTGAAGCGTTTTTCTACTTTAACATTGCTTTCAACCAAAACAAATGCATTCACTGGGAAATGTCATCGTAGCATTTACCAACCCAAGCTGGCCATGTGGTGTGTGACACATAAGCAGACATATCTTGTTTCATTTATGAAGGAGGGACTCTTAAAATCACAGAGCCTATTTTTACAGGGGCATCAGGCAGCATTAATCTGCTTAAAGGGCCATTATTAAACAGTGGGTGTCTGAAACTGTTATAGCCTATGCAGTGAGTGGATGGACTGCCTAGAATTACGACGCACCCCAATACCCCTTTCACGAGATGTCCAGGATGGCTTCCATAAAAAATGTTGCATTGAATGCAAGGCCTGCCCTGCTACCAAGTCATATGCACCCCAATAAGCCTTTGAACCCAGGTACTGGATGGGTCCAGGAAAATCCACTTCACATTATTCATTTTGTACTTCCATTCTGTTTTCTTATGCACTGACTGCAAGGCCTGCCCTGCTACCAAGTCATATGCACCCCAATAACTCCAATCCCCCTTGGAAGAAACAGGGAGGAGGGACTCTTACCAAATAATTTCCCATTAAAAAGGAGCGGGTCTCCTAGACTTGGAATGCCCATACACTCAGTGTATGGGCTGGCAAACATTTCCCCTGTGGGGTACACCTCAACCTTTTTCAGAACAAGTCTTTTACGCACAGCCTATCCACCCACCCTTGTTAATAATGCGACACTGGCTGTAGCTGCACGGAACACGTAAACCCTTTTGATCTAGTGGCGGTGGATGATCAGACGTGGAGGAAGGCTTGATTAGAAAATAGGTCCAATTTCTAGGAGCTGGTCTCCTAGACTTGGAATGCCAACACTTAGGCCTCTTTACACATCCGTTTTTTTGTGTCAGCATAGGTTAGCATTCCGATACCGAAACCCGGTTCCGATACCTGAAATCCAATGTAAGTCTATGGAACAAATATCGAATTAAAAATATTCCGATTTTGTCCATAGACTTACATGGATTCAGTATGAACCGGTTTCGTACGAATGCTAAACCAGTCAGGCATAATCCGTCGAATGCCTGAAGGGAAGGATCCGGCGCTGAAATGAAAAAACTGATGCAACGGATCAGTTTTTTGCTGGATCCAACCTGAACTTTTGAACCCGGAAAAAGTAGTTTTGCAGCCGGAAAATGCAGTTACGCATGTCCGGACATAGTAGTAGTAGTTCCTGATTTCCAGAATCTGGATCATTCTTTTGACGGTTTGCACAAAAGACTGATCCGGTTCCATAGACTTCTATTATTTCCGGCTGCCTGATGCGCCGCTTCAGGCACTATCAGGCGGCTCCGGAAAAAAAAAAAAACGTTGCAATCACCGTTTTATCCGGCCGCCGGAATGTACATTTCCGCCGGATCCGGACAAAAACTGATGCAACGCAATGACATCAGGCGCGATCCGGAGCTAATGAAAGTCAATGCTAAAAAAACGCATCCGGTACCGAATCCGTTTTTTTAACATCACGCCGGATCGTGCCTGAAGTCAAAAAACGGATGTGTGAAAGAGGCCTTAGTGTATGGGGTGGCAAACATTTTCCCCTGTGGGGTATACCTCAACCGTTTTCAGAACAAGTATTTTATGCACAGCATAACCACCCACCTTTGTTAATAATGCGACACTGGCTGTAGCTGCACGGAATACGTAAACCTTTTTGATCTAGTGGCGGTGGATGATAAGACGTGGAAGAATGGCTAATTAAAAAATAGGCCCAATTTCTAGGACCGTGTCTCCTAGACTTGGAATGCCCATACACTTAGTGTATGGGCTGGCAAATATTTTCCCCTATGGGGTATACCTCAACCTTGTTCAGAACAAGTCTTTTACGCACAGCATAACCACCCACCCTTGTTAAAAATTTGACAGTGGATGAAGCTGCATGGAACACGTAAACCCTTTTGATCTAGTGGCGGTGGATGATCTGACGTGGAGGAAGGCCTGATTAAAAAATAGGCCCAATTTCTAGGAGGGGGTTTCCTAGACTTGGAATACCCATACACTTAGTGTATGGGCTGGCAAACATTTCCCCTGTGGTGTACACCTCAACCTTTTTTCAGAACAAGTCATTTGCACACAGCATAATCACCCACCCTTGTTAATAATGCGACACTGGCTATAGCTGCATGGAACACGTAAACCCTTTTGATCAAGTGGCGGTGGATGATAAGACATGGAGGAAGGGCTAATTAAAAAATAGGCCCAATTTCTAGGAACGTGTCTCCTAGACTTGGAATGCCCATACACTTAGTGTATGGGCTGGCAAACATTTCCTCTGTGTGGTACATCTCAACCTTTTTCAGAACAAGTCTTTTACGCACAGCATAACCACAGACCCTTGTTAATAATTCGACAGCAGTGGCTGAAACTGCACGCAACAGGTAAAGCGAACAGAAAAAAGGATGATATAGCGGGAAGACGTGTGATTTTGGTCAGTAAGGAGGTGATGTCAGGTACAGATAGGTAGATCTGCGTGTCATCGGTGTAGTGATGATACTGTAAACCGTACCATTATATCTGCTGTCCCAGGCCAAAGGTGTAGATGGAGAAGAGTAGGGATCCTAGAACAGAGCCTTGGGGAACACCGAAAGACATGTGTCGAGGTGAGGAGGTGTCGTGGGAGAGGAAGACAATGAATGTCCCCCTAACAGTCTTGTTGTTTTTCAAAGACTCTGCCGATAACCCCAAAAAGGCCATTTGCACCACCGGCCATGACTGCATCAGCAGGGGTAGCAAAACTACCATCCTTACCACCACCAGCATGATC
>JARQOD010000003.1:40235571-40414580 GCA_033576555.1 Oophaga sylvatica | reverse complement strand
GCCATGGCCGGTACGCCGGTCACAGTAATCTGTAATAGCCTTAATCAAAATTCTCACCATCCGCATCTGGTTTGACTGGGATAACCTCCCTCCGAACCGTGGACGATTACTGTGAGAACTTATCCAATCAAAGCTCCTACCCTTCACACCTGGATTTGACTGGGATGACCTCCCTTTGATGTGTGAAGGATTACTGCGCGGACTTATCCAACAATTTGGTTTTCTGCTATACAGCTCCCAGAAATCAGCAAGCAGACACAGTCACCGTTCCAACTTTCTCCCGGTTCACAAAAAACATGAAACACATACACAGCAGGAGCAAACACCTTATATCCCAGGGTTTTGGATAAGGGTGTGGACTTTTTACACTACCTGGGAATGCGGTGGTGACCACACCTGACCGGCAAGAGGTATAAGACCTGGACTGGACACAAGGGACTTTCAGGTAAGATGACAAGATTTTCTTACCTTACTTATGGAGCTGCGCAGTCTCCGTCCCGTGAGCCAAGGCCATAGCCAACACCTCTGTCTCTCTGGTCAGCAGGTTCCCGTGCATTTCGTCCACTGCCCCACATTGGGCGCCAGCTGTTATGGAAATTTAATTAGGATAAATCTTTCCTGCAGTGTTTGCTGCTGCTGTTCCCAATCTTAGACTAAATGTCTTTCTTTGAGCGCTCAGACGAAATGAGGACTGTCCACACGGAAGTGTCAGTATAACAGTTCGTCAAGACCAACAGTTTATTATTCATTCAAGGTTTTATACTTTTACAAAAAGGGCTGGTTAGTCAATTAACATGCAATTAAAAGCTGCTAGATTATTGGCTGTTTTAGTGTAAGTATGATAATTATGATAAAAGGGCTGAAGTTGCAGATTTATTGTTCTTTGCCCCAGTTTTCCTACGTGACTAGTAAAGAAAACAATAGATATCTACCCAGACCTTCTGTCCTTGTTTCCCTTTTTCTGTGACCTTGTAAAAAGTCCCTATGAGCTATCTTCTGTAATAGCCTGACTTATGTAGGCCAGGGTCGTCTTAAGCAACTGATTATAGCTAGCATCAGCTTTCGCATAGATATGCTGAGCACAGGATCTTTAGCAAGTGAGATCTATATGACTGTAAATGCATATATATGAATATACATTGAATACGTGGAATAGATATATATTTCCATGACACTTGTATATAAGGCAAAATAAATAACCCCAGACCAAAATGTTCCTCCACCACTTGGGCTATGTTCAGACGCAGCGTTTTTGAAGCGTTTTTCTACTTTAACATTGCTTTCAACCAAAACAAATGCATTCACTGGGAAATGTCATTGTAACATTTACCAACCCAAGCTGGCCATGTGGTGTGTGACACATAAGCAGACATATCTTGTTTCATTTATGAAGGAGGGACTCTTAAAGTCACAGAGCCTATTTTTACAGGGCATCAGGCAGCATTAATCTGCTTAAAGAGCCATTATTAAACAGTGGGTGTCTGAAACTGTTATAGCCTATGCAGTGAGTGGATGGACTGCCAAGAATTACAACGCACCCCAATACCCTTTCACGAGATGTCCAGGATGGCTTCCGTAAAAAATGTTGCATTGAATGCAAGGCCTGCCCTGCTACCAAGTCGTATGCACCCCAATAAGCCTTTGAACCCAGGTACTGGATGGGCCCAGGAAAATCCACTTCACATTATTCATTTTGTACTTCCATTCTGTTTTCTTATGCACTGACTGCAAGGCCTGCCCTGCTACCAAGTCATAGGCACCCCAATAACTCCAATCCCCCTTGGAAGAAACAGGGAGGAGGGACTCTTACCAAAAAATTTCCCATTAAAAAGGAGCGAGTCTCCTAGACTTGGAATGCCCATACACTCAGTGTATGGGCTGGCAAACATTTCCCCTGTGGGGTACACCTCAACCTTTTTCAGAACAAGTCTTTTACGCACAGCCTAACCACCCACCCTTGTTAATAATGCGACACTGGCTGTAGCTGCAAGGAATATGTAAACCCTTTTGATCTAGTGGCGGTGGATGATCAGACGTGGAGGAAAGCTTGATTAGAAAATAGGTCCAATTTCTAGGAGCTGGTCTCCTAGACTTCGAATGCCCATACACTTAGTGTATGGGCTGGCAGACATTTTCCCCTGTGGGGTATACCTCAACCGTTTTCAGAACAAGTATTTTATGCACAGCATAACTACCCACCTTTGTTAATAATGCAACACTGGCTGTAGCTGCACGGAACACGTAAACTCTTTTGATCTGGTGGCGGTAGATGATCAGACGTGGAGGAAGGCTTGATTAGAAAATAGGTCCAATTTTTAGGAGCTGGTCTCCTAGACTTGGAATGCCCATACACTTAGTGTATGGGCTGGAAAACATTTTCCCCTGTGGGGTACACCTCAACCTTTTTCAGAACAAGTCTTTTACGCACAGCATAACAACAGACCCTTGTTAATAATTCGACAGCAGTGGCTGAAACTGCACGCAACACGTAAACCCTTTTGATCTAGTGCCGGTGGATGATGAGACTTGGAGGAAGGCCTGATTAAAAAAATAGGCCCAATTTCTAGGAGCGGGTCTCTAGACTTGGAATGCCCATACACTTAGTGTATGAGCTGGCAAACATTTCCTCTGTGAGCTACAGCTCAACCTTTTTCAGAACAAATCTTTTGAATAACCACCCACCCTTGTTAATAATGCGACACTGGCTGTAGCTGCACGGAACACATAAACCCTTTTGATCTAGTGGCGGTGGATGATGAGACTTGGAGGAAGGCCTGATTAAAAAAATAGGCCCAATTTAAAGGAGCGGGTCTCCTAGACTTGGAATGGCCATACACTGGCTGGCATACATTTCCCCCTGGGGGTAGATATCAACATAGTGTGTACATTTTTTTTTTAGGGGCATCGTAAACATCTTGCAAAACTGTAACATGGCTTCCTACACAGATGCTGCTGGGAAAGTGCAGGTTTTTAGTAAAAATATGGCGGACGAATCGTTGGATGATGTGATCAGGAAAAGGGGCATGGTGATGACAGGAATGGGAAAGTACATGACTAATAACAGCAGTGGCTATGGGAGGTATGAGATCCAGGATACAGCCTACAATGATTCGTCGTTTAGCCACCATCAATTACCAGAATCGGTTTCATGCCCGTCAGAAGATCTGTGCAACAGAAGCGCGTATAAGAGTCGGCCTAAGAAATGCCCGTCCAAAATATGCTGCCAAACACGCAAGTGTCTGTATAAAGGGCAAAGTGCAACATGTTTGTGAGATGCTGTATTACGGAAAGCAGATCAGTGTCGGAGGAAAACCAAACAAACTGATGGATGCTCGTGAAAAACTAAGTTTAAAGAGGAGTGCACCATCCGTAACTATAAACACACCAGTGGCACAAGCTTCTTCATCTTCACCAATACATATTACCAATAAGATCCAAATGTCCCAGTTGAAAATTATTTGTCATAGTGTAACAAGCACTGTTAAAGGAATGCCACTAAATGTACATAACCACGACTCTTGGAAACATCAGATTTCCTCTTTACAAGATATGGACGATGATGGTATTGATGATGACTTTGAAATTTACCACAAAGTGGTACCGAATGATGCATACACACCTCTCATGTCTACTCAGCGTGAGATGCTTGAAAGATGATGTATTCTGATTTGTCCATGTCCACTTTTTGAAAGCGAGCAGAAAAACGGATAATATAGCGGGAAGACGTGTGATTTTGGTCAGTAAGGAGGTGATGTTAGGTACAGATAGGTAGATATGCGTGTCATCGGAGTAGTGATGATATTGTAAACCGTGCCATTACATCAGCTGTCCCAGACCAAAGGTGTAGATGGAGAAGAGTAGGGATCCTAGAACAGAGCCTTGGGGAACACCGAAAGACACGTGTCGAGGTGAGGAGGTGGTGTGGGAGAGGAAGACAATGAATGTCCCCCTAACAGTCTTGTTATTTTTTAAAGACTTTGCCGATAACCCCAAAAAGACCATTTGCACCACCGGCCATGCCCGCATCAGCAGGGGTAGCAAAACTACCAGCCTTACTACCACCAGCATGATCAGGCACATGGCAGCAATGCACCCAACTTTGTTGGTTGAACACCATGCTCCATGAACAGTGTCTGCGGGTGATACCACTGCATTTTCCGCTGTTGTGCGTGCAAGCCAATCCCCTGTCCATGGTGCATGCAAATATGCCTCCTGCCCTGCATCTGTAGTTGCACACCAACTCAACTAGCACCATTAACAATCACGTCCATGTCCTTGTCCAAACGCAGCGTTCAGTTGTCCATACCCCAGTCCTTGGAACGCAAGCAGAAATACGCAGCCAACGTCACAGTACTAAATTCACACATTTCTCGTCTGTTTGCGATGGCAATGTTGCATTTTAGGCTCCTGGAAGATGTAAGTTTTCTGCAACCTGATGGCGGTGACCGTAACAAGGTACTTGGTCCCCACCCACCACTATTTCTCCCGGTCTGCCGTAATGACATTGCACAAGCAAGCACGGGCCCTCAACAATGCTGTTACAGGGAAAGTGCCCCTAACCACTGACACGTGGACAAGTGCTTGAGGCCAGGGACGGTACAACTCGCTGACGGCACACTGGGTTAGCGTAGAATAAGTCATGAGCCAGTCGGACATTGAGAGACGATGTCTCAGATGTATGAAGGAGACACTTTCTGGAAGGCTTTGTATGTTATAGTTAGGCTTTTGGACTGTAGCCTATGGGCAATAGGAAGGCAGTGAAGGGACTGGCAGAGAGGAGAGACTGGGAATAACGGAGGGACAGTTGGATTACTCTGGCAGCAGAGTTTAGGACAGATTAGTGGTGTTAGAGTGCAGGCCAGACAGTATAAGGTTGCACTAGTCGAGGAGGGAGATCATGAGGGCGTGCACAAATATTTTTGAAGTTTCTTGGAATGTACGGATCTAGGAAATGTTTTTGAGTTGTATGGGCCATCAGAGGCAAGGGCTTGGATATGTAGCTTGAAAGAGAGGGCACAGTCAAGGATCACCCCAAGGCCACGAACAAGTGGGACTATTTTTCACGGTGTGATGTCCCGGCATTACACAGGCACGTGTCCCACAACATTACCCGTGCCCTCCACAATGCTGTTACTTGGAAACTCAACCTAACCATAAACACGTGGACAAGTGCTTGTGATCAGGGACGGTACATGTCATTGAGGGCACACTGGGTTAACATAGTGGTAAGCTTCGACCACTCCGACCTTGGTATGGTGTTCGTCCTCCCAACCCCTAGTATTGCGGGCCCTATGTAAATCTGGGTTGCTCCCACAGTCTACAGCTCCTGCACCTCCTCCTCTTCAGCCTCCATCTCCAAAAGTAGCACATCAGTCAAACGCTGGAAGCACTGCAGCACTGCCTCATCAAAGAGGCAAAAGGCTGTGCTGAAGCTTATATGCTTAGGTGACCAAACACACAATGATGAAGAGTTGTGGACAGCTCTGAAAGAGCAGGCAGATCTGTGGCTGACACCGCTGACCCCACAACTAGGCATGGTTGTGTGTGACAATGGCTGGAACCTGGAGGCTGCTCTGTGGTGAGGCGAGCTCAGACACGTGCCATGCCTGGCAAATGAGCTTAACCTCATTGGTCAATGTTTTCTGAAAAGCAACACGGAGCTGCCAGATCTGCTAGAAAAAGTACAAAGCTCTGCGTACCCATTTCAGAAAGTCAGCTACAGCTTCATCCGCTCTTGCCGTGCTTCAGCAGCATTTGCAGCTTCTGGCTCACAGACTGGTGTGTGATGTCCCCAGGCGTTGGAACTCTACACTGCAGCTGTTGAAAAGGATTTGTGAGCAGAAGAGGGCAATTGGTGACTAGTCTACCAGCATCAACAAGGTTGTCGGTATTCAGTTTTGACTTGACAGATAAGATCTCAAGAGTGGACATAGATGTCAGACATATGTACCATCCTCCAAAAGTTTGAGGAATCCAACAAGATGGTGAGCTAAATGACGCCATCAATAATATCTCCATCCTGTGTTCTAATCTTAATACTTATAGTGAGTTATATAGCGCAAACATGTTTACAGTTTAACCTTTTGAAAAACAACAGTTCTAAGTAAAAACTATAACAACAATACAATGATTAAACCAAAATAAAATTACCCTGTTTGTCACAGCTTACAATCTACACTAAGTAACAACAATAACAATAATACAATAATTATACAGAAATAAAACAACCCTGCTCATGACAGCTTACAATCTACACTAAGTAACAACAATAACAATAATTAAACCCCCCCAAAAAAAATCCTGCTTGTGACAACTTAAAATCTACAATGAGTTGGGGGAGATAAAAACTACAGGGGTATATTTACAATTATATTACAGAGGTTAGTCGAAAGTCGAGGAGGCCTGAGGACAAGTAGGAGGAGGAGAGCATGGTCAGGCGTCCTCTTGGTGAGGACACGGAAGTATTGACTGTTAGCAGCATTGCACGCATGGCTGAGTTTATTCCTCTGCCTTTCCCGTCACCCTCACGTTTTCAAAAATTTTGTGTGACTGGCAATACTGATTGGTGACACTTCTAGATCCACACTACCAGGAGAACTTTCTATCTCTTATTCCAGAGGCAGACAGGTGTACTAAAATGTTGGCGGGCCAGAGGGCCCTTCTTGCAGAATTTAAAAAAAATTCCCATATGAAAACGATGGCAGCAGAGGTCACAGTTTGTTGGCCAAGCAAGGAGTACAGGTGAGAGAGACACAACTCCAATCTAGCAGAGGCAATGGAACGCTGGCAAAATTCGGGTAGAGTTTTCTCAGACCCTCCCATCGCCCTGGCCCTGAGGCATGGTGGACGCTCACAAGGAGTGAAAAGTTTGTGAAAATGCTGAGGGAGTAACTTGCTGATCGTACCAATGTTGGTTGGTTATTCAATGTGGCATGACCTGGCTCTCTGTACTGCGCACATGCGCTGTACTCACGGTCAAGGCGATCATGGCGCTTTGCTCTCTGGAGGTCACTGGTCACACAGCGCCTCGCTAAATGGCAGTACTGCTTTTAGTGGCGGGAGCCAATGGGAACAGTCTTTTGCAGGGCCACTGCTCTAAGGACGGAGCATGCTGCTCAGCCTCCTAAGCGCTGCTTGTCCACGCCACAAATCTTTGATGTCTTGCCTGCTTTCTCTTAAGCAGGCACCATGCCTCTAGGTCACTGGGTCTGTCTGCTGCGTTTCGCCGCAGCGTCGGCGCTTCAGGTGCATAGTGCACTGCCCCTCTTGCTGCTCACACGATCACAGCTGGGGACTCACTACTGCTTTGCTTTTTTTTCCCTCAGCTTCCGGCCAGGTTCCCTGTCTAAACACGGCCTTTTTCGGTGTAATGGGGCCTGTTTGTTACCCTATTCCTTCTGCCTGGAAACAGGGGACGCAGCCTTGACAGTTCCGGACACAGCACAGCACAGGTACCCTGAGCCTGTTCATCCTGACTCCATACATATCTGGCAAATCAGTTCTTTAATGCAAGCAGCATAGACGGCATGCACTTCCAATTTTCGAGAAAATTGTACAGTACATCCTGAACAGTTTCAATTTGAAGGACTTTGTGGCTCATATCATTCCACAAGATGACACTAGTCTCATACTTAAAAATACTCAAAAAATGTATATTAAGCTGCTCTACCAAATCGTCAAGGTATACCCGTATCAGAGCAGTCCCTGACTAATGTATGTAGTCCCTATCTGATGTATTTAAAAACCTGGTCATATGTATAATACCTGTATGAGCAGGATTCAGAAAAGTAATGTACAATGTGGACATAGCATAGCACAGCTTATATGTGCAGGGCTCATAAGGGAGGGGTGGAGAGCTCCCTACTCTTGTAGAAACAAGAAAACAAATGGTTAAAACAGAAACACATGAGCCCTGCACACAGTGAACAAGCCTGTAGAGACACTGTTCACACCACCAGAAGACTGAAAACACAAAAAAAGGCTTTTCCTATTGTAACAACCCTGCTAGCATCACTGCATGGCCTCTCATCTCCCGCACACCAACATACCCACTGCTCCAGGTCTTGCTGTGATTTCTGTCTGCTGCCAGCTCCATGCTCTGTGCTTCTTGTCTTCTATCTGCTCTCTCCAGACCATGTTTCCTGGCTGTTTACCCTAGGGGGGCGGCGCCAAAACTCTCTGTGTTGTGAATGGGTTTGAGATGAGTTCTGAGCAGAGGCTCCCTCTGGTGGTTACAAGCGGTACTAGTGAGGATTGGGAATCAGGTGTTACTGATTGGTCTTATTTAAGGGAATCATTTTCCCATCAGGGTTGCCGGTGATCAATTGTTCTGGTCTGAATCCTTCTTTCCAGTTTCCCTTGTAGCCTGCTGTGTCGTGTCTGCATCTCCTGCTATCAGATAAGACAATTTCTTATTTTGTGTTTTTGCTATATTTTTGCATTTTGTCCTGCACTTCTGTGGGGGCCTTCTGGGTCCCCTCCGGGGGCTTTTGCCCTCTCAGTTTAGTCCAGCCACTGTGTTTTGTACTTTTGCTTTTTGCATTTTTTCAGTGGCTGCTGTTTTTGTTACACCAGAGAACTAATTTAGGTGGTAGAGGTCGTGTGATCTCAGGTGATTTTGAAATTAGTAGAGTTGGTGTTTTTCAGGGTTTTCTGGGATTGCAGTAAGTACCCTTCCTGTCCTTTTCTATTTAGATAGTTTGGGCCCCAGCGTTTGCTCATACTATTTTCTTTCTGTGTCAGTATTTCCTCTTGTCTAACCGCCATTACATGTTTGGGGGCTTTCTATTATCTTTGGGGTTCTGCTCCGGGGCAGATAGCTTTCCTATTTCTATCTTTAGGTGTAGTTAGTTTCTCAGGCTGTGACGAGGCGTCTAGGACCATCGTAGGAACGCTCCACGGCTGCCTCTAGTTGTGGTGGTTAGTCAGGGTACTGCAATCTCATAGATTCCAACTGCTCTGGTGTATTTCCTTTTTTACCTGCACTCCTCAGCTACCGTAACATAACAGTATCACCGGCCATAAAAATTGTATGGTACTCACAGAAGGGAAAAAATATTTTGAAGGAAGAAAAGTTGTCAGAGATATTTTTCTGTTTGTTGCATTTTTTTTTTTTTCCCTCTGTATCTCTGGGTGCTGGGGAGGATCTTTTCTCCCAATGGAGTTTGCACAGTTGTCTGGCCGTGTGGATCAGCTTGCCACTGAGGTTCGGAGTATTGCTGCATATCTTGCTAGGTTGCCTGTTGTGGAACCTAGGATCCCCATGCCAGATTTGTTTTCAGGGGATCGAGCTAAGTTTCAGAATTTCAAAAATAATTGTAAATTGTTTCTTGCCTTAAAATCTAAGTCCTCAGGAAACGCAGCGCAGCAGGTTCAAATTGTCATCTCTCTCCTGCGCGGCGATCCTCAGGATTGGGCTTTTTCCCTCACACCTGGGGATCCTGTTTTGAGTGATGTTGATGCATTTTTTCAGGCTTTGGGGTTATTGTACGATGAGCCTAATGTCACTGATCAAGCTGAAAAAGCCTTGTTGGCATTAAATCAGGGGCTTGATGACGCTGAGTTATACTGTCAGAGATTCCGTAGGTGGGCAGTCCTGACCAAATGGAATGACGACGCTTTGGCGGCCCTTTTCCGGAAGGGTCTGTCGGATAATGTAAAGGATGTTATGGTGGGATTCCCTGTCCCCTCTGGTCTCAATGATTCTATGTCATTAGCGATTCAAATTGACAGACGTTTGCGTGAGCGGAGAAGTATGCGTGGAGTGGTGTTGCCTTGTGAGCCAGCTGCTGAGCCCATGCAGTGTGATGGAGTGGTGTCTGGGGCACAGCGTCATGAGTTTCGAAAGCGCAATGGGTTATGTTTCTACTGTGGTGATGCCTCTCATGCTATTTCAGTCTGCCCTAAGCGGGGAAGACGTTTTGCACGCTCAGTTGTCTTGGGTAGTGTTCAGACTAAGTTTTTATTAACTGTCACTCTGATATGCTCTCTGTCCTCATTTTCTGCTCAGGCTTTCGTTGATTCTGGAGCAGCTATTAACCTGATGGATTATGATTTTGCTAAACGTTGTGGATTTCCCTTGATACCCCTACAGAAGTCTATTCCCCTACTGGGGATCGATTCTACCCCTTTGGCTGAGAATAAACCCCAGTTTTCTACTCAGGTGATAATGAGGGTTGAACCTGATCACCAGGAGTGCTGCAAATTTTTGGTTCTATATAATCTGCATGACATTATCGTGCTGGGTTTCCCTTGGTTACAGACTCATAATCCTGTTTTGGATTGGAAATCTGTGTCTGTAACCAGTTGGGGCTGCCAATGTGTTAATACCAACACTCCTGTTTTTTCTGCCTCCCCCCAGGCTGAGGATGTTCCTGACTTTTTGTTTGATTTTTCTGATGTGTTTAGCGAAAGTAAATCTGCATCCTTACCTCCCCATAGGAGCTATGACTGCGCTATTGAATTAGTGCCAGGTAGTAAATTCCCTAAGGGTCGCCTTTTTAACTTGTCTGTACCTGAACATGACGCTATGCGGTCTTATATCAAGGAATCATTGGAGAAGGGTCATATCAGACCATCCTCTTCACCCTTAGGTGCCGGTTTTTTCTTTGTGGCCAAAAAAGATGGTTCATTAAGGCCGTGTATTGATTATCGTCTCTTGAACAATATTACTGTGAAATATCAATACCCGTTACCCTTGATTTCTGACCTGTTTTCCAGGGTGAAAAACGCTACTTGGTTTACCAAGCTTGACCTCAGGGGGGCGTATAACCTTATTCGCATTAAGCACGGGGATGAATGGAAGACGGCATTTAACACCCCTGAAGGGCATTTTGAGTACCTTGTGATGCCCTTTGGGCTCACTAATGCTCCTTCCGTCTTCCAGTCCTTCATGAATGACATTTTCAGGGATTTTGTGGACAAGTTTCTGATTGTTTATTTGGATGATATCTTGATTTTTTCTAATGACTGGGACTCTCATGTGAAACATGTTCGAACTGTATTCCAGATTTTGAGAGAGAATGCTCTGTATGTGAAGGGATCAAAGTGTCTTTTTGGCGTACAGAAGATCTCATTTCTGGGATTCATTTTGTCCCCATCTGTTATTGAAATGGACCCGGTCAAGGTTCAGGCCATCTGTGATTGGGTCCAACCTACTTCATTAAAGGCTCTTCAGAGATTTTTGGGTTTTGCCAATTTTTATCGTAAATTTATTGGTAATTTCTCTGTTATTGTTAAACCATTAACTGATTTGACCAGAAAGGGTTCTGATGTGGTGAATTGGCCTCCTGAGGCAGTCTCTGCGTTTCAGGAACTTAAGCAGAGATTCACTTCTGCTCCTGTTCTACGGCAGCCTGATGTTTCTCTGCCATTTCAGGTGGAGGTTGATGCCTCTGAAATTGGGGCAGGTGCCGTTTTGTCCCAAAAAGATCCAGAGACCTCTAAAAGTAACCCTTGTGCCTTTTTCTCTCGAAAATTTTCTCCTACTGAACGTAATTATGACGTGGGTAATCGGGAGTTATTGGCCATGAAGTGGGCTTTTGAAGAGTGGAGACATTGGCTGGAGGGAGCCAAACATCAGGTGGTGGTCCTTACGGACCATAAGAATCTGGTCTATCTGGAATCTGCCAAGCGACTCAATCCTAGACAGGCCAGGTGGGCCTTGTTTTTCACACGTTTTAATTTTGTGGTTTCCTTTCTTCCTGGCACTAAGAATGTTAAGGCGGATGCCCTCTCGAGGAGTTTCCTTGCGGACTCTCCTGAGCTATCTGATCCCTCTGTTATTTTGAAGGAGGGTGTAGTTCTTTCCGCCATCTCGCCTAATTTGAGACTTGCTCTGGAGGGGTGTCAGGAGGATAGGCCCGAGCGCTGCCCTGTTGGAAAATTGTTTGTCCCGGACCAATGGAAAAAGAGTGTGATGTCTGAGATTCATTGTTCCGCATTGGCTGGGCATCCCGGAATTTTTGGTACCAGAGACTTGGTTAGTCGGTCCTTTTGGTGGCCTACCTTGTCTCGCGATGTCAGGGAATTTGTGCAGTCCTGCGGGACTTGCTCTCGCTCCAAGCCTTGCTCTCGCTCTAGTGGTTTGTTGATGCCATTGCCTGTGCCCAAGAGACCATGGACCCATATCTCTATGGATTTCATTTCCGATCTTCCTGTTTCTCAGAGAATGACCACCATCTGGGTAATTTGTGATAGGTTTTCCAAAATGATACATCTTGTGCCATTACCTAAGTTGCCTTCCTCCTCTGAATTGGTGCCGTTGTTCCTTCAGCACGTGGTTCGTTTACACGGCATTCCTGAGAACATTGTGTCTGACAGAGGAGTCCAGTTTGTTTCCAGATTTTGGAGGACTTTTTGTTCTAAACTGGGTGTTCAATTGTCTTTCTCCTCGGCATTTCATCCTCAGACCAATGGTCAAACTGAGAGAACAAACCAGACATTGGAGACTTATCTAAGATGCTTTGTGTCTGCTGATCAGGATGACTGGGTCTCTTTTTTGCCTTTGGCTGAGTTTGCTCTTAATAATAGGGCTAGCTCTGCCACTTTGATGTCTCCGTTTTTCTGTAATTCTGGGTTTCACCCTCGATTTTTCTCAGGACAGACGGAGGCTTCTGTCTGTCCAGGTGTTGACTCTGTTGTTGAGCGTATGCAGCAGATTTGGGACCAGGTAGTGGAGAGGTTGTCCCTCTCTCAGGAGAAGGCCCATCGGTTTGCTAACCGGCATAGGACTGATGGTCCTCGGTTTAAAGTGGGGGACTTGGTCTGGTTGTCCTCAAAGAATATTCCTATGAGAGTAGCATCTCCTAAATTTAAGCCTAGGTTCATTGGACCTTATAAGATCATGGAGATTATTAATCCTGTTTCTTTTCGTTTGCTTCTTCCAGGGACATTTAAGATCCATAACGTGTTCCACAAGTCCTTGTTGAAGAGGTTTGTTGAGCCAGTGGTTCCTGCTGCTGTGCCTCCTGACCCTGTTTTGGTTGAGGGCAATCTGGAGTATGTGGTTGAGAAAATATTGGATTCTCGTTTTTCTAGACGAAGACTCCAGTATTTGGTTAAATGGAGAGGTTATGGTCAGGAAGATAATTCTTGGGTGTTTGCTTCGGACATCCATGCTAGGAGACTTATCCGTGCGTATCATAGAACTCATCTGACCGACCTGGTTGCTCAAATGAGGGTTCGGTGACCCCTCCTCAAGGGGGGGGGTACTGTTGTGAATGGGTTTGAGATGAGTTCTGAGCAGAGGCTCCCTCTGGTGGTTACAAGCGGTACTAGTGAGGATTGGGAATCAGGTGTTACTGATTGGTCTTATTTAAGGGAATCATTTTCCCATCAGGGTTGCCGGTGATTAATTGTTCTGGTCTGAATCCTTCTTTCCAGTTTCCCTTGTAGCCTGCTGTGTCGTGTCTGCATCTCCTGCTATCAGATAAGACAATTTCTTATTTTGTGTTTTTGCTATATTTTTGCATTTTGTCCTGCACTTCTGTGGGGGCCTTCTGGGTCCCCTCCGGGGGCTTTTGCCCTCTCAGTTTAGTCCAGCCACTGTGTTTTGTACTTTTGCTTTTTGCAGTTTTTTCAGTGGCTGCTGTTTTTGTTACACCAGAGAACTAATTTAGGTGGTAGAGGTCGTGTGATCTCAGGTGATTTTGAAATTAGTAGAGTTGGTGTTTTTCAGGGTTTTCTGGGATTGCAGTAAGTACCCTTCCTGTCCTTTTCTATTTAGATAGTTTGGGCCCCAGCGTTTGCTCATACTATTTTCTTTCTGTGTCAGTATTTCCTCTTGTCTAACCGCCATTACATGTTTGGGGGCTTTCTATTATCTTTGGGGTTCTGCTCCGGGGCAGATAGCTTTCCTATTTCTATCTTTAGGTGTAGTTAGTTTCTCAGGCTGTGACGAGGCGTCTAGGACCATCGTAGGAACGCTCCACGGCTGCCTCTAGTTGTGGTGGTTAGTCAGGGTACTGCAATTTCATAGATTCCAACTGCTCTGGTGTATTTCCTTTTTTACCTGCACTCCTCAGCTACCGTAACATAACATCTCTGGTTCTTATGGAGTCAGGGTGCACCTGTCTAATTTGTCTCTGTCCAATTACCATGAGCCCTCTAGTATTTAGGGCTGCTCTACCCTGCGGATCTTGCCTGTGCAATGAGTTAACTCAGTTAGTATCTTGCTACTGAGCTGCCAGGTCTTTCTCTGTGTTCCTCCTTTCTTGGAGGCTTCACTCCTAGCTTTGCCTTGCACCTGTCTGTCCGCCCTCCAGGAGGCAGAATATCCTGGACTCTGTGCTATTGCTCCTGACCTTGTTTGGTACTTGTCCTAGCCGCCCTCCAGGAGGCAGAATATCCTGGTCCCTGTGTCTTTGTCCCTGTACCTTGTCTCGTGTCATTTCCTTGTCTGAACTCTGTCCTACCTGTCTTAGTCTCCTTGTCTGTGGTTTCCTTCCCTGCTGTGTTTTGCCCTGTGTTCTCTCTGAATCACTCTCTGCTTCTTGTCAGCACTCCTGCGGTTATGCTCCGTTCCACTCTGCTTTGCTCCTGCCGCTGCAGTAATCTCTTGCTGCAGCTCCTCTCCACATATCTTGCGGTTCCACTCTGCTTCACTCCTGCCGCTGCAGAACCTCTTGCTGCAGCTCCTCTCCGCATATCTTGCGGTTCCGCTCTGCTTCACTGCTGCAGCTGCAGAACCTCTTGCTGCAGCTCCTCTCCGCACACCTTGCAGTTCCGCTTTGCTCTTGCATCTGCAGAACCTCTTGCTACAGCTCCTCTCCACATACCTTGCGGTTTTGCTTTGCTTTGCTCCTGCCGCTGCAGAACCTCTTGCTGTTCTACAGCCCATCTCCGCAGCCTTGCGGTTCTCCTCCTGTGTGAACAGGTCTCTACCTGTTCCTCCATACTCAATTCCTTCCAGTCAGTTCTAGTATCTGCATTTGCTGTGTGAACAGGTCTCTACCTGTTTCTCCATACACCATTCCATCCAGTCAGTATCAATACCTGCATTTGCTGTGTGAACAGGTCTCTACCTGTTCCTCCATACTCCATTCCTTTCTGTCAGTGCCGGTACCTGCACTTGCTGTGTGAACAGGTCTCTACCTGTTCCTCCATACACCATTCCTTCCAGTCTGTACCAGTACCTGCTGTGTGAACAGGTTTCTACCTGTCCCTCCATATACCATTCCTTCCAGCCATACCAATACCTGCACTTGCTGTGTGAACAGGACCCTACCCCGTGTCTCAGCCGTGCCTGCCAGCCCTGTGTCTCAGCCGTGCCTGCCAGTCCTGTGTCTCAGCCGTGCCTGCCAGCCCTGTGTCTCAGCCGTGCCTGCCAGCCCTCTGTCTCAGCCTTGCCACCGTCTCCCCAACTGGCATCAGTAGCCACAGCCAGACACCACCCTGGAGTGGCACCTGGCAGCAGCCTGCCGCACAAGCCTGACCTCAACATCAGAGGCTCCAGTGAAAATCAAGGCAACTGTCCTAGTCACGCCCCTTCCAGGGTAGTCTGGCACAGTGGGGCCACAACCCCCTGGCTCACGCCCACCAACCATGGTGCGAGCGTGACAGTTTGCACAGGGCCATGGTCCCCGCTGAGTCCTATGTCCTCTCACCTGCAGATCATCCTGAACAATTTGTTCCACCAAGGGTGGTTTAGAATGTTGAGACTTCTAACCCAATTATAGTCTCTAAGGCTATCTACACGCAACTTCTGGCCTATGAGAAGCACTACCCAGCAGACCCGCATAGGTTCGATGCGAATCCTGAGGAATGTCAAGGGTTCCTGCAGCAGTGCCTGTGCTACATCCTGCAGAGTGCAGCTTGTTTTCCCTCTGACCGGCTGTAGGTGGGATACATCATATCCTACCTAGCAGGAGATGCTTTATTATGGATCTGTCCCCTCTGGGAAGCAGGGGATGCTATCGTCATGAAACATGGGGCCTTCCAGGTAGCCTTCCATAGAGTCTTTGATAGGCCTCATCCAGCGGCTCCTGCAAAGTCTTCCTGCCTAGTCCACGCCTGCAAGTTTCCGCTAGATCGAGAGGCGCTCCAGACGGGCCAAACCTGTAAAGAAAACGCCACGTCAGACCGCATCCGTCTGTGATCCTCCAGTTCCTCTACCTGTTAAACCAGCTACCCGAGAGAAACCTAGAAGGCTGAGGAGAGTGGGCTGGCAAAGCAGAAGCCCAAAACCAGCCGTAAGAAGGGCAGACAGTGTTGCTGCGCTTGTGAGGAACACCTGGACGGTCTCTGTCCAGGGGATCTAAAGCTCCAGAACCTTGGGCCAGTATGAGAGGCTGCCCTTTGTGAGAGTACTTCCCTTCCACTAAAGTCGGTGACTGTTCCGGTGCCTTGTGGGAGCTTCGACCCCGCAGATGTGTTAAGGCTGCAAGCCAGATGGAGTCTGTGTGGGGTTCCTGCTCCACAGCTCCAGAATCCTGTGAAGGTGTTTTGTGATGGCCGAGGCCTACTTATGAGCAGTCCCATGTCGAAGGGACAACTACAGCTCCAAATCGGAGCTTTATATTTGAAGAGATTTGTTTCCCACCTGTTGACCAGTTTACCCGTCGGTTGTTCTCAACCGGGTACTCTTCTGCCCATTCCGGAAGAAGATGGCGGCGCCCACCGGAGCATACAGGAGGGCCCGAGAACCACCAGGAGGTACCGGGGGAGGATCGGGGATCCTATTTCTCTTTTCTCTGATGTGCGATCACATAAGAGAAAGAAAGTAAATGCAAAATCACGGCTTTTTTTATACATGTTCTCTGCGGTCTTCGCTACCCCCAGCAGCCGAGACTCCGGAGAAAATCCAACTCTGAGGGGCGCTATACACTTTTTCCACAGCGCCATGAATTCACGGCTCTGTGGTTTAAGTACCCTTAACTACCGCCGTTAAAAGGCGTATCGGTGGTCGTTAAGGGGTTAAGAAGATGTGATTTCTCTGTAAAACATTTCCCACACTCTGAGCATGAAAATAGCTTCTCCCTGTATGAATTAGTTGATGTTAATTTATTTATTTATATATATAGCGTCATTACTTCCACAGCGCTGTACAGACATTATTGTCAGTGTCCCCGATGGGGCTCACAATCTAAATTCCCTATCAATATGTCTTTGGAATGTGGGAGGAAGCCGGATTACCCGGAGGAAACCCATGCAAACGAGGGGAGAACATACAAACTCCTTGCAGATTTGAATCCAGGACCCCAGTGCTGCAAGGCTGTAGTGCTAACCACTGAGCCATCATGCCATGTATTTCACAGTCTTTCCAAATCTTGTCAAATGAGTGCACTAGCAGGATGCAGCAAGCTCCCATAGATAAAGGCTGGAGAAGCACAGGTGCTTACCACTGATGAGAGCAGCCACCCTATCACAAAAACAGTGATGAAGGTGTTAACTGCCTAGTGGAAAAAAGCACACAAATAAGGCTTGCTTAGGACATAAGTCACACAGGAAAGTGCAATGCACAGTGTCTGGATAGCAGCCTATTTATAATGCCTATAATGGAAAGCGGGCTGTTCAGCACTATATGTGCATAACACAGAAGACCAAGCCATCAGAAAGGAGCCTAGCAGCATCCTGCAAAAAATGATAAAAAGTGCAAAAAATGATGCATATGATAAATGCATCAAATGAGGTATTGGTTACTATTTTGGCCAAAGCAGATAAGCTCGCAACCCAACGACAAGGGTCCCCATTACATTGCGAGTAACTAACTAAACATCAATTCAAAGCCATGTATTTCACAGAACAACATTTCCCACATTCTGAGCATGAAAATAGATTCTCCCCTGTGTGAGTTCTCTGATGTCTAAAAATATGTGATTTCAATGTAAAACATTTCCCACACTCTGAACATGAAAATGGCTTCTCTCTTGTGTGAATTATTTGTGTTTAGTAAGAACAGATTTAGTTCTACATTTCTCACATTCAGAACATGAAAATGGCTTCTTTCTTGTGTTCGCTCTTTGTTGTCTACCATCCCTTTTGTTAGATTTATTTTAATTAAGGACTGGAGGTATGTCTGGCATAATTGGATGCTCTTCAGAGGTATCAGGTGTGATGCTAGGATTATTTGCATTAAAATCTGAAAATATCAGGAATTTTTTTAAGATCATGGTCCAGTTATCTGCAAAAAAAAAAATGTATTTTTTTTAATAAACATTGAATCATAACTAATAATTGATCTTTCGCTTGCTCATGAACTGCTTCCTGCCTCATCTCATGCTTAGGCCGGGGTCAGACACAACTACAAAAAATCGGACCGTTTTAGTCGGTCGATTATCGTACCAAAATGAAAACATCACACATCCGCCTGGCATCCGATTTTCCTTCAAAGATGTTATTTAGTCGCATGTGTGTGTACCTTGTAACATCCGATTTTCATCCGACTTGCGAGAATTTCTCGCAGGCTTGCAAAACTGACATATAATGGATCCAAAAGAATAGTATTTAAATCACAAAAGAAAGAATAGATATATACACATAGAACACATATATATATATATATATACATGTAATTGTGACATGTATATATATATATTGTGAGACAGTGAAGGAATATGTGGTGAATGAGGTGTATATTTCACCTAAGTACCTTGCTGACTGGTATGAGCGAAATGTGTGGCTTTGTAAACCTGGTGGTAAAGAAAGGTCACTACACCTGCCATTCAGTACACGCTTGCAGCTCAGACCTGAATCCACTCAGGTGTTGATTAGGAAGCCAGAAGTAGGTGCTTGGGAGCACAGTCAGAGAGCTCATTCAGTCTGGACAAGGGGTCCAGGCACAGAAGGTGTCTCCAAGAGTGTGGGAGCTGTCTTTAGCCCGGACACAGGGAGGTGTCCTGGCACAAGGAAGCAGTCTCTAAGAGTGTGAGCTATCTCATTCTGGGTGCAGGAAGTACCCCGGACACAGGAGTAGTCGCAGTGAGAATCCGTGCGAATAGCGACTGAATAGGAGGTGACCTATCTCAAGTCTGGACATTGGAGTTGCCTACAGACATAAAGAGGAGTGTCTGTGAAACTCCATACTGGTAACATATATCATATGTGTTGTTTTGGGCACAGACTGGTAGAGTCTGGGTCCCGGATAGAGAGGGCCATCTATCTAAGTGTAATTAGAGGCTAGACAAGCCCAGGTTTTCTGTTTATGATTTGTTTTTATCTGTGTGCTGTGGACTTTAATAAAACTGGTTGCGGCCAGTTTTCACCAAACTGCTGTCTGAATGAACTGTTTCCGTGCCATTCTGTCTACCCAGACAGCGATCCTAGAGCTAAACCCCCGGAAAGGCTACAATTGGTGGAGAATGCTGGGGCAGCGCAGGGCCTGGTACAGTTAGTGCTGGAGTGTGCATGCAGCACAGTGGCAAGAGACAGCATTAAAGGTGAAGTCTATTGAAATAGCAGCAGAAAAAAAAAAAAAAGTGTGTGTCAGCAGAAACGTCTGTTTGGAGCAGTCTTGGAGAGACAGTGGCCCTGATAGGGTCTGCAGAAAGAAAATGTATGCACAGCAAAGCTGAACTTGTTGTGAAAATGACTGTGGAATGTGCAGCAGCAAAAGAAAAGTTTGTGGAGCAGTCTTAAAGAGACAGTAGCCCTAATAGACTTTGCAAAGGAAAAAAAAAAAAAAAGTGTTTGCACAGCAAGGCTGAATTTTCTGTGGAAAAAAGCTGTGTAGTATGTATGTCTTGAGTGAAGACTGCCGTTGTTAAGACAGAGAAGTCTGACAGCATGGATGACAGCATGGAGGCGCTGTTTGAACAAATGGCACAAGTTAATGTGCAACATAAAACTGCCGTGGTTGAGACAGATAAGTCCGGCAGTATGGAGGAACTCGTTGAGTACCTGGTGCAGGCCCAGCGGAGCATGGAGCAGCAGCGCCTGCAGCACCAGCAGCACATGCAGCAGGCCCAGCAGCAATTCCTGCAGCAGCAGCAGGAGAATAACCGGTTATTTGTTGAGCAGATGACAGCACCAAAAAAGGATTTCGGTGCCGCGTCCCGAAGTAATGTTGTGAAGGCACCGGCGTTGTCCGCTATAAAGAAGGCGGTAAGACGGTCCTTGAGAAAAATGACACCTCGTGATGATGTGGAGGTATATCTTACTAGGTTTGAGAGACTGGCAGAGAAGGAGAATCTGCCACTATCTGAATGGGCCATGGCGGTCGTACCCTATCTGATTGGGGAACCCCAAAAAGTCTGGGCTGACCTGAGCAAGCAGGACAGCGAAGACTATGCCAAGTTGAAAGCGGCGATTCTTACCCGGCTGGGTGTTACGGTGACAGCCCGTGCCAGGGGAGTTCGTGACTGGAGATACAGTTGGGAGTCTGCAGTCAGCAGGCCTGATTATGGAGTTGAAAAGGTGATAGTGGACCGCTACACCCAAGCACGTCCTCCTGAGGTACAGCCGTCTGAGAGGTCGTCACTTCGGAGTTCCCGGACGCTGAACTCTCGCGGTAAGAGCGTTCCAGCTGTTGGGGACATGGGGTATGCTGATAAGCGGGTTCAGGCCCGAGGGGACATGTGGGTGGGAGAGTGTGATGGACAGTGTTGGAGCTGGCGTGAAATTACAGCCAACTGTCCAATAGAGGGGGAGCCTATGTGTTGTGATGTTGGCAGATCCCTCTCTCCCTGCGCAGAGCCTGTGTGTGTGTCCACCTCAGCCGAAGAGACTGGACCACAGGGGTCCCCGGTGGTTGTAAGTGACTGCCCAGCACAGGCCCTCTTGGACTCAGAGAGTCCAGTGACTTCTGTATGTGACAGCCTGAGTGATAGGGACTTCATCCCTGATAAGCACCTGAGTGTGGTGTACATCCATGAAGACACCAAAGTCTACCCAGAGACTGCCGTGGACTTGGTCCCCAAATTTGGGGAGGTTTCATATGAAGTAGGGGTAGTGAAGACCCTGGTGCACCCCGTTATATTGGGTAATGACTTTCCCGGTCTAAGGATCTCTGGGGGAAAAATGTTTCTGATGGACAGTGTGATGAAGCTCCTACTGAGGGTGCGCAGTCCCGAGGGGCGGAACACAATGCTAGTGGGCCGTTAAACTTATGTGATAATGATGATGACCATGATAATATTGATAATGATAATGATGATCATGATAATGATGATGACCATGATGAGGATGCTGATATTGATAATGATGATAATGCTAATCATAATAGTGATGATACTGATGATGACCGTGATAAAGATGACATTTCTTTGCAGGTGATGTTGGGAGACGAGGATGGTGGTTCTCGGGAACCGAGTGTCCCTGACCTGCCTGGCTCCTGTGACAATTTTGGGAGTGAGCCGGTGCGAGACCCCACTCTTAAAACGGCACAGGAGAATGTAATTGTTCTGAATGAGGTTCCCCAAGAGCCTGGCTCTGAGGAGAGGTTTCCTCATGCTGCCATGAACAATAACCTATTGTATAGGGACACTGAAGTCCAGGGAGAGGTCGTAAGTCAGCTCCTGGTATCTGAGCTATATGGAAGTATAGTGCTGGGGTTATCACATAGTCACATACTTGAGGGACCACCTGAGGGAAACCAGGGACCAGATGGTGAAGTTAATGTTGTGGATGACATGTTAACTAAGGTTCCAGATCAAGATGTGAATGAGAATGAATTGTATAACCCTGACAGTGAGCCGGATGTGAATGAAAATGAAGTGTCTAACCCTGGAAGTGAGCCAGATGTGGCTGAGAAAAGGGGGTCAGACAGGGATAGTGGTGGTGATAGTGAGTCATCTGATGACAATAAAGCAACCAGTGCAAGTGAGGAAGGCATGGTAGCAGAGGAGATTGAGAGTCCTGAGAGGAAGGCTGAGGCTGACCTTGCAGTCGGACGGAGGATGGCATCTGAAGATGTTGTACCGTTGGCCGGTTCCCTGGCGAAGACTAAGGTGAAAGACAGGTCTCTGAAACTGAACACAGCACAAGTGGATGCTGTTGAAAATGAGAAGTTATCAATGTATGGTGTGGATCTGCATCAGGCCAAGGACTCGGAAGGTGATGCTGCAGAGGTGGAGAAAGCCATGGAAGTGGTGGACACCAGGCCAGGTGCCTCACCAGAGGCTGATGTCTCAAGTGAAGCTGTGAGGAACAAGACTGAAGATGTGGGGAATGACTCTGCCCCGGAATATGTTTCTGCCGGAGACAGCGGCGTGGACGGTGTACTGTCCGGATCCGTGGCTGCGACTCGCGAAGCTCGGGCCGGAAGTTTGGCGCCCGGTGCGCCATCGGAGTTCCCGAGCGACCCAAAGGATCTGGATAAATCCCAAGATGAGATTTTGAGACCTCGGGTTGGCCTTGGTGAGCTCAGGCGCATTTTCATGGAGTCTACACTTGAACCACGTCCCAGTGAGTGGGAGGGGCGATGTGTCGCTCCGTTGCCGCTGCCGATACACGGGAGCTCAGATGGGATGCAGAACGTGGTGGAAAAGAAGACTGATGGTAGGGCTTCTGAGCATGTCCTACCAGAAGAGCCTGAAAAAGGGGCCGAAGACGTAAAGGACGTCCAACAACTACAGGAGAAGATGCGTAGCCATGAGGATCTCCTGGAGAAAGAAGTAAGAGCTCTGAGTCTTATGCAAAGTGAGCCTGTACAAGAAGAGGATAAATTATGTGTACCGACCAAGAAAAACGATCAGCTCCCTCTACAGTGCCAATCGTTTGACCAGTGTGGCTCGGAATGGTCAGAGACCATAACAGAGGCGCTTGGGTTCTGTGAGATAGAATTTATGAATCAGCTGATATTTAAGAAAGTAGATGTGCTAAAGAAAGTTCAGGGGGAATTAGAGAAAACCCCTATACCTCCTGTGACAGTTGGTGACACAGGGTCAGTGCCCCAAAAACAGGAGGTACGAAAGTTTCTGAGGAAGAATCAGCAGAGCTGTTCTGACGTGCCTGGTCGTACTTATCTGGTGAGCCACTATACCGAGACTGAGGCTGGCACTAAAGTCAAGATGAAACCGTGCAGGATACCCGAGGCCCGCAGAGAGTATAGGCCTGGGAGGGTACAGGGTAGTGCGGATGCTTCAGATGAAGAGAAAACTGATGTTGGCTATGACAGTGGTGAGGATGAAGCTGATGAGGGCCATGACTGGTCCAGAGTTCACTGTTTCTGTTGGATTGTTGACCAGCCCTCCGGTCTGGATGACCAGCCCTCCGGTCTGGAGAAGAGGGAGGGGATATGTGAGACAGTGAAGGAATATGTGGTGAATGAGGTGTATATTTCACCTAAGTACCTTGCTGACTGGTATGAGCGAAATGTGTGGCTTTGTAAACCTGGTGGTAAAGAAAGGTCACTACACCTGCCATTCAGTACACGCTTGCAGCTCAGACCTGAATCCACTCAGGTGTTGATTAGGAAGCCAGAAGTAGGTGCTTGGGAGCACAGTCAGAGAGCTCATTCAGTCTGGACAAGGGGTCCAGGCACAGAAGGTGTCTCCAAGAGTGTGGGAGCTGTCTTTAGCCCGGACACAGGGAGGTGTCCTGGCACAAGGAAGCAGTCTCTAAGAGTGTGAGCTATCTCATTCTGGGTGCAGGAAGTACCCCGGACACAGGAGTAGTCGCAGTGAGAATCCGTGCGAATAGCGACTGAATAGGAGGTGACCTATCTCAAGTCTGGACATTGGAGTTGCCTACAGACATAAAGAGGAGTGTCTGTGAAACTCCATACTGGTAACATATATCATATGTGTTGTTTTGGGCACAGACTGGTAGAGTCTGGGTCCCGGATAGAGAGGGCCATCTATCTAAGTGTAATTAGAGGCTAGACAAGCCCAGGTTTTCTGTTTATGATTTGTTTTTATCTGTGTGCTGTGGACTTTAATAAAACTGGTTGCAGCCAGTTTTCACCAAACTGCTGTCTGAATGAACTGTTTCCGTGCCATTCTGTCTACCCAGACAGCGATCCTAGAGCTAAACCCCCCGGAAAGGCTACAATATATATATATTTATAGTTCCTAGAGTTCTACATACTGTAATAGCCGCTAATTCAATTGCCGGCTTTTGTGAAATCACAGAAGCCGACATGAAATGATACATTGTTTAGACACAGTTAACCATGTCATTTCCTGTATTTTGATATATGGTTTGAACTTACAATTACATAAGTGTATGTGTGCAAAATCTCAGACATGTAGGGGTTAATTAAAGGTGTAAATTCGTTGAAAAAAAATGCGTGGGCTCCCGCTGTATTTTCTCCACCAGACAGACAAAGCAAGCGAGTGGGGCAGATAATAATAGCCTAGGGAGGGTACATTTTTTTTGTGCCCCCCTGGCTACTAACATCTGCCCCCAGACACCCCAGAAAGGGCAAATCTCTAATTAGATTTGCCCTTTCTGGCACTTTGCCCGTCTATTCCCATTGCCCTGTAGCGGTGGCGAACGGGTTAATAAGGGGTTAAAGCCACCTTGCAATTGAAAGGTGACTGTAAGCCAGGTTAATAATTGAAAGCTGTCAATTAGACAACTATCAATTATTAATCCTATTGAAGTAAATAAAAACACACACACTTTAAGAATAAATAATTCTAATGAAATAAAAACACAGTTTTTTTACCATCTTTTATTTTACTCTTAATCCGTGCGAAGCCCTTGATCTCCTAAAATAAATATAAAATAATAAAACAACATTATTCTTACCTATCTGGCGATCTGTCACGTCCCACGATGTAATCCTTCACAAAGGGTTAAGTAGCAATCAGCTAAGCAGCGCAACTAATGCTGCATGCTCAGCTGAAAGCTCCTGAATGAATGAGCTTATCTCCTGCTGACAGGAGAGGATGTGATTAATGAATGAAGCTTAATTGATTGTATCCCACTTTCACCTTAGGTCAGGTCACTGAAGTGAAAGTGGCAATAAATCAATTAACCTCCATTCATTAATCTCTTCCTCTCCTTTCGCTGGGAGAGTAAATTATTCATTCAGGGGGTTACAGCTCGGAGACAGCATTATTAGCTCTCTGCGAGCTGTAACCTGTTAACCCTTTCTGATGGATTACACCGTGGGACCTGACTGTGCATCGGATTGGTAAGAATAATTTTGCTTTTTTCTTTTATTTTTATTACAGGAAATGGTTTTAGCAGGAAAATAAAATATGGTCAAAAACTGTGTGATTATTTCATTAAACTTCTTTTTTGTTAAACTGTGTGTGTTTGATTTTTCTTTCATACAATAGGATTAATAATTGATAGTTGTCTAATTGACAGCTCTCAATTATTAACCTGGCTTACAGTCACCTTTCAATTGCAAGGTGGCTTTAACCCCATATTAACCCATTCGCCACCGCTACAGGGCAATGGGAATAGACGGGCAAAGTGCCAGAAAGGGCAAATCTAATTAGAGATTTGCCCTTTCTGGGGTGTCTGGGGGCAGATGTTAGTAGCCAGGGGGGCACAAAAAAAATGTACCCTCCCTAGGCTATTATTATCTGCCCCCACTCGCTTGCTTTGCTTTGTCTGTCTGGTGGAGAAAATACAGCGGGAGCCCACGCATTTTTTTTCAACAAATTTACACCTTTAATTAACCCCTACATGTCTGAAATTTTGCACACATACACTTATGTAATTGTAAGTTCAAACCATATATCAAAATACAGGAAATGACATGGTTAACTGTGTCTAAACAATGTATCATTTCATGTCGGCTTCTGTGATTTCACAAAAGCCGGCAATTGAATTAGCGGCTATTACAGTATGTAGAAGTGTAAGAACTATAAATATATGTATATATATATGTCACAATGACATATATATATATATATATATATATATATGTATTCTATGTGTGTATATCTATTCTTTCTATTCTTTATTAAAGCTGTCAGTGTGATTTTACAGTATAGCCGGGGATGAATTGCCGGCTTTTCTAAAGGACACCGATGCGATTTAATCGCAAGTCACACGTGCGGTCCGTTTGTAATCCGATTTTTCATCGCTCCCATAGACTTGCATTGGCGATAGTCGACCCACAATCGGTGACAATCGCAGCATGCTGCGATTGCACTCGGACGTTTAAAACGGACCAACAAAAAATCTGATACTGGGAGCTGCTACATAGATTAACATAGGGCAGACTGCAATGCGATATTTCATCGTATTGCAGTCGTCCGATTCTGTCGCCAGTGTGACTCCGGCCTTAGACGTCCAGCTGCCTCAATTCTGTGCATGACCTGGATTATTTTTTACTTAACAAACTTTAAAATTACAGTCATTGATTAATTCCTGTGTGCCAGGGACTCCCTGCATGCCTGACTAATAGGCATTACTAAAGGGTATGCCACACTGAACAATATCGCTAACGGGATCGCTAAAAAACGTCACTATTTAGCGATCCCGTTAGCGATGTTGTTCAGTGCGGCATCTGCCAGCGACGAGCTTCCTGCTGTGATCTCGCTCGTCGCTGGAATCGTTCCGGACCCTATTTTCTCGTCGGCGCTCCCGCTGGGTAAGTATATATCGCTAGTGTGGCACCTTTTCTTAGCGATTTAGCGGTACTTTTGTACCGCTAAAGTCGTTAAGAAGATCGCTAACGGCGATAGCGTCGTTAACTATATCGCTAAATGTGGCCGCACTTAGCGATATAGAAACAATCCCGCTAGCGATCGCATTAGTATGCGTCGTTATCGTGATCGCTAGCGGGATTGTTTAGTGTGGCAGTACCTTTAGACCCACTGTCTGTTTGCCCAGCATTGGCTTTCGATAGTTTGCACAACCTTTCTAGTGAGCATAATCATAACAGAATAACTGACCATTACTATTGAAGTGGTTGTTGCTAGAGATGAGCAACTTTGCCTTTTTTCAGGTCGAGTCGGGTTTCGTGAAACCCGACTTTATCAAAAGTCGAGTCGAACGAAGTCGGCCGACTAACGGAAATGGTTGGGTCGGAGTCGAAAATCCGACCCCAATGCAAGTCAATGGGGAAAAAAAGTCGGCAGGGAGTGGAGGACAGTAAACACACCTACAGTGCCCATTTTCAGAGCCGGTGGGTGACTCAGCCAAGGAGCGGTGCTGTGCTGTTAGAGGTCGAGTTCCCGCTTCTGCACAGGGGGAATCTCGAGCCATTCCCACTGCGGTCCCCCATTTGTCTCCGGCCGCAGTGGAGCCTCCTCAGCAGAGACATCGGTCCCAGCGTCTTGCACAGCCTAGTACTGTGCAGAGGTTTACTGCTGCCTCTCCAGGTTGTGCTATTGTAGCCAGTACTGGTCAGCGGCGAGCAGACGTCTTTAGGACTAAGTCCTGCGTTTCCCCTTCTGAGCATGCCCAGGGTAAGATCTCTCATTGGAGATCAGGGGTCACATGCTCAGGTACTGCAGCAGCTCCTATTGGTCCACCAGGAAGGTCCTGAAACTACATGTGTTCTGGAACAGTTTCTCATTGGTCCTTTTCTGGCAGGTCCTGTAGTTGCTACTATAAAAGGGTTGCATGGCCATGCGCTAGTATTAATTGCATTATGTGCTTTGCGCCAGTGTGATCATGCACGCATGTGGTTAGGGCTCGGCTGAAATAAGCCCCTAGAATACCGGCACCTCCGGTGAGGAGTTGTTTGTTTGCATTGCTGACTGCATGACCACGGACTGCTATCTGAACAGCAGTTATCTGTGTATCCCTGTGGTGTTAACAGGACACAGTTCCTATCTCTGCGTCTCTACCGCAGCGACTCTGTGGTGTAACAGAGTTCGCTTATACTGCCATATAGTGCCACAGAATCTATGTTTGCGACTCTGTGAAGTAACAGAGTTTGCCTTTACCGCCATCTTACTAGGAGCAGGCTCTGCCTGCACGGTGGACCCGGGCTGCGAACGCACCCACTATTTGTATTTATTTGGTGCGTTCCGCAGACCCTAACACGCGCGGCTTTGAGCGGCGCGGGATTCAAATTCCCCGTCAAAGCGGTGCCGCACCACTCATTGGCAGAGCCGGCGGACATGTGTGTGTGTATGTGTGTATGCAGGCAGCGTCTGATGGGACTACAAGTCCCATCCGGCTATGCCTGCTACACTGTCAGTGAGTGACACATTAGCCAATGATGGGACAGTAGTAGTCCCATCATCCGGCTAATGTGTTGAATGTAAAAAAAAACATACATTACATACACAACATACAGAACATACAACATATAACACAGAACATACATATAACACATAGCATACAGAACATACATATAACATACAACACATAACAAACAGAACATACTTATAACACAACATACAGAACATACATATAACACATAACATACAGAAACATACATATAACATACATACAACACAGAACATACGGTACGTACACATAACATATAACATACAGAATATACATATAACATACAACACATAACATAGAGTACATACTCACCAATCACCTAATCCACTATGCCATCGTCTCCTGTAATAAAAATAAAATAATAAAGCAACCAGTGATTAACGAGTGTCCCACGACGATCTCCGGTATAGAACGCTGACATCGGGTGATGTCAGCGCTCTACACCGCACCTGCGATACACTCCTGTGTATTGCTCAGACGCCGGGAGAGAATGACGTCACTACAGTTCATTCTCTCACCGGCAATGCTGGGTGAGAAAATTCCCACGCAGCATTGCCATAAAGTGAGAGAATGAACTCAGGTAATCTCAGTGATGCACTGCAGGAGCCATTGTCTCCTGTCAGTGCATCACTGGGAGGCCCTACAGAGCAGTGGCATCACCTGATGTCACTGTTCTATAGGGGAGACTGTCGTGGGACATTCGTTATTAATCGGACTGCGTCGTACAGGGAGTATACGGTTGTTTTATTTTTTTACTTTTTATTACAGGAGAACGAGGGCGTTGCTTGGATCTGAGCGTGTAATAAAGATATGAAAACCGTGTTGTGTTTTATTTCATTTATTCTTATGCGTGTGTTTGTTAGGGTTCGAGTTCCCGCTGCTGCTCGGTCCCAGCGTCTCGCCCAGTCTAACAGTGTGCAGAGGATTACTGCTGCCTCTCCAGGCTCTGCTATTGTGGCCAATACTGGTTAGCGGCGAGCAGAAGTCTTTAGGACAAAGTCCTTGTTTCCCCTTCTGGGCATGCCCAGGGTGAGATCTCTCATTTGAGATCAGGGGTCACATGCTCAGGTACTGCAGCAGCTCCTATTGGTCCACCAGGAAGGTCCTGTGACTACTGGTTTTCTGGAACAGTTTCATTGGTCCTTGTTTCTGGCAGGTCCTGTAGCTGTTACTATAAAAGGGTGGCAAGGCTGGGCCGCCATGCGCTAGTATCAATTGCATTATGTGCTATGCGCCAGTGTGATCATGTACGCATGTGGTTAGGGCTCGGCTGAAATAAGCCCCTAGAATACCGGCACCTCCGGTGAGGAGATTTGGGTGCAAGTGGTTAGGGCTTGGCTGAAATAAGCCCCTAGAATACCGGCTTCTCCGGTGAGGAGATTGCTTGATTGCGTTGCTGTTTACATGATCACGGACTGCTATCCACACAGCAGTTATCTGTGTATCCCTGTGAGTCTAACAGGACACAGTCTTTTTCTCAGCGGCTCTGTGACGCAACAGGGTTCGCTTTATAATGCTGGTTCAGCGCCCTAGAGTTTTACTTTGCGGCTCACTGAGTTCGCACTTATCGCCATATAGCGCTGTGGCATTCCCGTTAGCGGCTCTGGGGATTAACAGAGTTCGAACTTACTGCCACAGCGTGCTACGGCGTTTATTTTAGCGACTCTGCGCGATAACAGAGTTCGCTACTTTCGCCATCTTACTAGCAGCGGGCTTCGCCTGCACGGTGGACCCCGGGCTGCGAACGCACCTCTCTACAATATCTATTAGGTGCGTTCCGCAGACCCGAACATAATACTAGCGCCAGGGTCTGGCTAGTAAAATGGCGGACGACCAGTGTCTACGGCAGTTCATCCAGCAGCTGGAGGGTAGGTTGGCGGCTCTCGAGCGCACAACCTCAGCTGTGGATGTGACCGCAGTCGCTGTTCAGGCTGCTAGCACAGCGGCAGTCAGTTTGTCCTCCAACACCTCTGCTCTGACCTTGTCCCATCTTCCGCTTCCAGACAAGTTTTCTGGCGATGGCAAACATTGTCGGGGATTCGTGAGTCAGTGCTCTATACAACTCGAGCTTCTGACCGCACGTTTTCCAACAGAGCGGTCACAAGTGGGTTTCATAGTGTCACTTCTGTCGGGCAGAGCTTTGGAATGGGCAACGCCGCTGTGGGAGCGTGACGATCGCGTGGTGCGGAGTGCTCCTCGGTTTCTGGAGGCTCTTAGAAAGGTCTTTTTAGGCCCTCAGGCCACCCACGATTCAGCGCTCCGACTGCTGGCAATGTCACAGGCAAAAGAGAATCACTGCACACGTAATTAATGCAAAAAAGTGAACAAGTTTATTGAAGAAAATGCGACAAATATGGTTTGACGTTTCGGCCATACATGGCCTTTATCAATAATTGGTCGCTGAAAAAGATAATACATAAAACATCTCAGAACATGAGTACATATAAAAAATCCTAAATAATGGTATGGGTGTTGATATATATACACGTAGGAACATCAATTATTTCCAACATTAGAGATAGGTAGTATATGAAAAGCATGTAGTCATACCCTTTTCAATATGGAGATTCTAGAGACTGATTATAGTAGGGTTTTCATCATAACCTATAGATAAAGGTGAAGGAGTATGATTAGGGCACAGTCCCTAGAATGTATACATATCAGAGGAGTGAGTGCATATACATACAAAATATATACAAAAAAATAATATACAATTATATACATAGGAGAAAAGATGCAGTATATTTACATATGTCTGTGATGATTCAGGTATGTCACAGGTGGGGGAGCAATTATGCTTTAGAAGGACCCTGTATGCTGTGCAGAGAAAATGGAATCAATCATGTTGAACAGAAAAAAAGAAATAAATAAATAAATCTTGTTTAAAACGGTGCACAATGTAGACCGCAGATGATGGGTAACACACCAGCTTTATATATTCAATTTGCAAGGCTGAATGCCCTGTCACAAGGTGTTTAACTATGGTGGACATAGTGAGGAGCGATATGGCAGGACGCTATAATGAATACTATAAGGGGTAACACACCAGCTTCATGTATACCATTTGCAAGACTGAATGCCCCGTCACAAGGAGTTTTAAATATAGTTGTACTAGTGAGGAGCGATGTGGGAGGACGCTATCATAAATAATGGACTAGAGATACTCACAGTGTGGTCATTGGTGGCGCAGGGTCAAATGCAGGCAAAGGCACAGCGATATTCTGGAGGAGATAACGCCAGCACAGCAGTGCCATGGCGATGTGTGGGTAAGGGCTGCACGTTTTAAATAGGAGCCGCTGGTACCGCCGTGTGACCGGAAATGACGTCGGCTCACAGCCGCGTCATGTGATAGGGGACGTCACAGACGTCTCCTGTTGCAGAGAGCTGCGTTTGCACAGTAGGCAAGTATGTCTCCTTGCTGAAATGGGGGACGTTGCTAGGTAACTGGAAAAACAGCGCTTGCGCACTCAATCTCACTGGCTGTGTCAATAGGTCACATAGGGCCGGCCTATAGTGGCATCTACCGATTCCATCTTAAATCCGATTTCTATCTTCCTGGAGAAGATCTTGACCCCTCATGTCCATTTAACACAATCATTCATCCTTGATACGGGTGATTTTCTTGGCAAAATCAATACAATTTCAGCTGTTGAACCTACCAGCATTCTTTGCACTCTTGATGTTAACAGTTTGTATACATCCATCACACACGATAAAGGGATCCAAGCTGTTACATTAACCCTGAATGAGGCAAATGTCAATTTACCATCACAGGAGCTTTGCCTTGACCTCTTAAATTTGGTACTAAGGGAGAATTTCTTCAGATTTGAAAATGATTTTTTCATACAAATATGTGGGACCGCTATGGGTTCAAACGTAGCGCCTGCGTACGCCAATCTATACATGGACAGGTTTGAACGTGATCATGTGTATCCGCATCCCCTATTCCAACAGCATGCCTTGACATGGCATAGGTACATTGACGATATTTTTTGTATCTGGCTCGGGGATCTCGATAGCTTGTTGACTTTTTTCAATATTCTAAACAATACTAGACAGGAACTTCAATTTACACTTTCCCATGATTGTGAAAGTGTTACCTTTTTGGACACTCGAGTCCGAAAGGATAACTCAGGTAAATTAACTACAGACATTTACACCAAACCTACTGACTGCAATACCCTACTTCATTACGACAGTTGTCACCCTAAACCAACGAAGAACAGCCTTCCACGTTCTCAGTTTAAGAGAGTTACCAGAATCGTGTCTGATTCACCCCTCAAAGAGGTCAGGCTGAAGGAGATGTCCAATAAATTTCTATCTAGACGTTATCCCCTGATCTACTTACTGTTGTGAATGGGTTTGAGATGAGTTCTGAGCAGAGGCTCCCTCTGGTGGTTACAAGCGGTGCTAGTCTGTTCAGTGAAGATTGTGAGGACTGGGAATCAGGTGTTACTGACTGGTCTTATATAAGGGAGTCACCTTCCCATCAGGGTTGCCGGTGATCAATTGTTCTGGTCTGAATCCTTCATTCCTGTTTCCCTTGTAGCCTGCTGTGTCGTGTCTGCATCTCCTGCTAACAGATAAGACATTTTCTTCTTTTGTTTTTGTGCTTTATTTTTGCATTTTTGTCCTGCACTTCTCTGGGGGCCTTCTGGGTCCCCTCCGGGGGCTTCTGCCCTCTCAGTTTTGTTCAGCCACTTATGTTTGTACTTTTGCTTTTTCCAGTTTTTTCAGTGGCTGCTGTTTTGATTTTGTTACACCAGAGAACTAATTTAGGTGGAAGAGGTCGTGTGATCTCAGGTGTTTTTGAAATTAGTAGAGTTGGTGCTTTCAGGGTTTTCTGGGATTGCAGTAAGTACCCTTCCTATCCTTTTCTATTTAGTTAGTTTGGGCCCCAGCGTTTGCTCATACTATTTTCTTTCTGTGTCAGTATTTCATCTTGTCTAACCGCCATTACATGTTTGGGGGCTTTCTATTATCTTTGGGGTTCTGCTCTGGGGCAGATAGCTTTCCTATTTCTATCTTTAGGTGTAGTTAGTTTCTCAGGCTGTGACGAGGCGTCTAGGACCAACGTAGGAACGCTCCACGGCTGCCTCTAGTTGTGGTGGTTAGTCAGGGTACTGCAATCTCATAGATTCCAACTGCTCTGGTGTATTGCCTTTTTTACCTGCACTCCTCAGCTACCGAAACATAACAGTATCACCGGCCATCCTGATGGGAGGATCTTTTCTCTCAATGGAGTTTGCACAGTTGTCTGGCCGTGTGGATCAGCTTGCCACTGAGGTTCGGAGTATTGCTATCTATCTTGCTGGGTTGCCTGTTGTGGAACCTAGGATTCCCATGCCAGATTTGTTTTTAGGGGATCGAGCTAAGTTTCAGAATTTCAAAAATAATTGTAAATTGTTTTTTGCCTTAAAATCTAAGTCCTCAGGGAACGCAGCGCAGCAGGTTCAAATTATCATCTCTCTCCTGTGCGGCGATCCTCAGGATTGGGCTTTTTCCCTCATACCTGGGGATCCTGTTTTGAGTTATGTTGATGCATTTTTTCAGGCCTTGGGGTTATTGTACGATGAGCCTAATGTCACTGATCAAGCTGAAAAAGCCTTGTTGGCATTAAATCAGGGGCTTGATGACGCTGAATTATACTGTCAGAGATTCCGTAGGTGGGCAGTCCTGACCAAATGGAATGACGACGCTTTGGCAGCCCTTTTCCGGAAGGGTCTGTCAGATAATGTAAAGGATGTTATGGTGGGATTCCCTGTCCCCTCTGGTCTCAATGATTCTATGTCATTAGCGATTCAAATTGACAGACGTTTGCGTGAGCGGAGAAGTATGCGTGGAATGGTGTTGCCTTGTGAACCAGCTTCTGAACCCATGCAGTGTGATAGAGTGGTGTCTGGGGCACAGCGTCATGAGTTTCGAAAGCGCAATGGGTTATGTTTCTACTGTGGTGATGCCTCTCATGCTATTTCAGTCTGCCCTAAGCGGGGAAGACGTTTTGCACGCTCAGTTGTCTTGGGTAGTGTTCAGACTAAGTTTTTATTAACTGTCACTCTGATATGCTCTCTGTCCTCATTTTCTGCTCAGGCTTTCGTTGATTCTGGAGCAGCTATTAACCTGATGGATTATGATTTTGCTAAACGTTGTGGGTTTCCCTTGATACCCCTACAGAAGTCTATTCCCCTACTGGGGATCGATTCTACCCCTTTGGCTGAGAATAAACCCCAGTTTTCTACTCAGGTGATAATGAGGGTTGAACCTGATCACCAGGAGTGCTGCAAATTTTTGGTTCTGTATAATCTGCATGACATTATCGTGCTGGGTTTTCCTTGGTTACAGTCTCATAATCCTGTTTTGGATTGGAAATCTGTGTCTGTAACCAGTTGGGGCTGCCAATGTGTTAATACCAACACTCCTGTTTTTTCTGCCTCCCCCAGGCTCAGGATGTTCCTGACTTTTTGATTGATTTTTCTGATGTGTTTAGCGAAAGTAAATCTGCATCCTTGCCTCCCCATAGGAGCTATGACTGCGCTATTGAATTAGTGCCGGGTAGTAAATTCCCTAAAGGTCGCCTTTTTAACTTGTCTGTACCTGAACATGACGCTATGCGTTCTTATATCAAGGAATCATTGGAGAAGGGTCATATCAGACCATCCTCTTCACCCTTAGGTGCCGGTTTTTTCTTTGTGGCCAAAAAGGATGGTTCATTAAGGCCGTGTATTGATTATCGTCTCTTGAACAATATTACTGTGAAATATCAATACCCGTTACCCTTGATTTCTGACCTGTTTTCCAGGGTGAAAAACGCTACTTGGTTTACCAAGCTTGACCTCAGGGGTATGTATAACCTTATTCGCATTAAGCACGGGGATGAATGGAAGACGGCATTCAATACCCCTGAAGGGCATTTTGTGTACCTGGTGATGCCCTTTGGGCTCACTAATGCTCCTTCCGTCTTCCAGTCCTTCATGAATGACATTTTCAGGGATTTTGTGGACAAATTTCTGATTGTTTATTTGGATGATATCTTGATTTTTTCTAATGACTGGGACTCTCATGTGAAACATGTTCGAACTGTATTCCAGATTTTGAGAGAGAATGCTCTGTATGTGAAGGGATCAAAGTGTCTTTTTGGCGTACAGAGGATCTCATTTCTGGGATTCATTTTGTCCCCATCTGTTATTGAAATGGACCCGGTCAAGGTTCAGGCCATCTGTGATTGGGTCCAACCTACTTCATTAAAGGCTCTTCAGAGATTTTTGGGTTTTGCCAATTTTTATCGTAAATTTATTGGTAATTTCTCGGTTATTGTTAAACCATTAACTGATTTGACCAGAAAGGGTTCTGATGTGGTGAATTGGCCTCCTGAGGCAGTCTCTGCATTTCAGGAACTTAAGCAGAGATTCACTTCTGCTCCTGTTCTACGGCAGCCTGATGTTTCTCTGCCATTTCAGGTGGAGGTTGATGCCTCTGAAATTGGGGCAGGTGCCGTTTTGTCCCAAAGAGATCCAGAGACCTCTAAAAGTAACCCTTGTGCCTTTTTCTCTCGAAAATTTTCTCCTACTGAACGTAATTATGACGTGGGTAATCGGGAGTTATTGGCCATGAAGTGGGCTTTTGAAGAGTGGAGACATTGGCTGGAGGGAGCCAAACATCAGGTGGTGGTCCTTACGGACCATAAGAATCTGGTCTATCTGGAATCTGCTAAGCGACTCAATCCTAGACAGGCCAGGTGGGCCTTGTTTTTCACACGTTTTAATTTTGTGGTTTCCTTTCTTCCTGGCACTAAGAATGTTAAGGCGGATGCCCTCTCGAGGAGTTTCCTTGCGGACTCTCCTGAGTTGTCTGATCCTTCTGTTATTTTGAAAGAGGGTGTAGTTCTTTCCGCCATCTCGCCCAATTTGAGACTTGCTCTGGAGGGGTGTCAGGAGGATAGGTCCGAGTGCTGCCCTGTTGGAAAATTGTTTGTCCCGGACCAGTGGAAAAAGAGTGTGATGTCTGAGATTCATTGTTCCGCATTGGCTGGGCATCCCGGAATTTTTGGTACCAGAGACTTGGTTAGTCGGTCCTTTTGGTGGCCTACCTTGTCTCGTGATGTCCGGGAATTTGTGCAGTCCTGCGGGACTTGCTCTCGCTCCAAGCCTTGCTCTCGCTCTAGTGGTTTGTTGATGCCATTGCCTGTGCCCAAGAGACCATGGACCCATATCTCTATGGATTTCATTTCCGACCTTCCTGTTTCTCAGAGAATGACCACCATCTGGGTAATTTGTGATAGGTTCTCCAAAATGATACATCTTGTGCCATTACCTAAGTTGCCTTCCTCCTCTGAATTGGTGCCGTTGTTCCTTCAGCACGTGGTTCGTTTACACGGCATTCCTGAGAACATTGTGTCTGACAGAGGAGTCCAGTTTGTTTCCAGATTTTGGAGGACTTTTTGTTCTAAACTGGGTGTTCAATTGTCTTTCTCCTCGGCATTTCATCCTCAGACCAATGGTCAAACTGAGAGAACTAACCAGACATTGGAGACTTATCTAAGATGCTTTGTGTCTGCTGATCAGGATGACTGGGTCTCTTTTTTGCCTTTGGCTGAGTTTGCTCTTAATAATAGGGCTAGCTCTGCCACTTTGATGTCTCCGTTTTTCTCTAATTCTGGGTTTCACCCTCGATTTTCTTCAGGACAGACGGAGGCTTCTGTCTGTCCAGGTGTTGACTCTGTTGTGGAGCGTATGCAACAGATTTGGGACCAGGTAGTGGAGAGGTTGTCCCTCTCTCAGGAGAAGGCCCAGCGGTTTGCTAACCGGCATAGGACTGATGGTCCTCGGTTTAAAGTGGGGGACTTGGTCTGGTTGTCCTCAAAGAATATTCCTATGAGAGTAGCATCTCCTAAATTTAAGCCTAGGTTCATTGGACCTTATAAGATCATGGACATTATTAATCCTGTTTCTTTTCGTTTGCTTCTTCCAGGGACATTTAAGATCCATAACGTGTTCCACAAGTCCTTGTTGAAGAGGTTTGTTGAGCCAGTGGTTCCTGCTGCTGTGCCTCCTGACCCTGTTTTGGTTGAGGGCAATCTGGAGTATGTGGTTGAGAAAATATTAGATTCTCGTTTTTCTAGACGGAAACTCCAGTATTTGGTTAAATGGAAAGGTTATGGTCAGGAAGACAATTCTTGGGTGTTTGCTTCGGACATCCATGCTAGGAGACTTATCCGTGCGTATCATAGAACTCATCCTGACCGACCTGGTTGCTCAAATGAGGGTTCGGTGACCCCTCCTCAAGGGGGGGTACTGTTGTGAATGGGTTTGAGATGAGTTCTGAGCAGAGGCTCCCTCTGGTGGTTACAAGCGGTGCTAGTCTGTTCAGTGAAGATTGTGAGGACTGGGAATCAGGTGTTACTGACTGGTCTTATAAAAGGGAGTCACCTTCCCATCAGGGTTGCCGGTGATCAATTGTTCTGGTCTGAATCCTTCATTCCTGTTTCCCTTGTAGTCTGCTGTGTCGTGTCTGCATCTCCTGCTAACAGATAAGACATTTTCTTCTTTTGTTTTTGTGCTATATTTTTGCATTTTTGTCCTGCACTTCTCTGGGGGCCTTCTGGGTCCCCTCCGGGGGCTTCTGCCCTCTCAGTTTTGTTCAGCCACTTATGTTTGTACTTTTGCTTTTTCCAGTTTTTTCAGTGGCTGCTGTTTTGATTTTGTTACACCAGAGAACTAATTTAGGTGGAAGAGGTCGTGTGATCTCAGGTGTTTTTGAAATTAGTAGAGTTGGTGCTTTTCAGGGTTTTCTGGGATTGCAGTAAGTACCCTTCCTATCCTTTTCTATTTAGTTAGTTTGGGCCCCAGCGTTAGCTCATACTATTTTCTTTCTGTGTCAGTATTTCATCTTGTCTAACCGCCATTACATGTTTGGGGGCTTTCTATTATCTTTGGGGTTCTGCTCCGGGGCAGATAGCTTTCCTATTTCTATCTTTAGGTGTAGTTAGTTTCTCAGGCTGTGACGAGGCGTCTAGGACCAACGTAGGAACGCTCCACGGCTGCCTCTAGTTGTGGTGGTTAGTCAGGGTACTGCAATCTCATAGATTCCAACTGCTCTGGTGTATTGCCTTTTTTACCTGCACTCCTCAGCTACCGAAACATAACAACTTACTATGGAAATGACAAAAGCATTGGAGGTCCCTGTCGACACTAACTCAACACACCCTAAACCACCACGTATCCCTTTTGTCCATGGACATCACCCTTAAATGCAGAGGGTACATAACTTAGTCTTAAAACACTGGCCCTTACTAAACAAAGCATACCCCAACATCGCCAGCTTCAATAATCCCCCTTAATGTGCCTGAGGAGACCTCGCAACATCAAAGACCATTTAGTCAGAGCAGACTTGAAATCAAATGCCTCTTTGACTACACGCACACTGACAGGATCTAAAAGGAATGGCACGTTCCCATGCTTAAACTGTATGAGCTGCTCCAACATTATAAAAGGTAATGAGATTGTTCACCCATGTACAGGGAAATCCTACCCCATCAAAGGTTTCTTCACGTGCGAAACAAATTTCGTAGTATACCTGATTAAGTGTCCGTGTGGGCTTCTGTACGTGGGTGAGACAACTCAGACCATAAGAGATCGAATCTCAGCCCACAAATCAACAATCAGATGTGCTAAAACGTGGCTTCCTCTACCTGCTCATTTCCAAGAAGCAAGGCATAATGTGGCGCAATTAAGGTTTCAAATTATTGAAAAAGTACCCAGGCCGACCCGAGGGGGTAACCACATCAAACTGTTGAAGCAACGTGAGACATTTTGGATATATACCCTCGATACGCTACATCCAAGAGGTCTAAACAAGGAAATTGACTGGTTAATATAAGTGGAATAAATGACCAACTAATATTGTATCTTTCTTTTTCTAGGCCCATTGAAATTGAAATCCCTCTCTTGTCTTCTCCTTGGTAAGAACCCCAAAACCCCTCATTCCCGTTTTATTTATTCCCTAATTTATTACTTACCCTTTTCCATTATAATATCCCTTCCCCCTTAAAAATAACCCCTTGCTATTGATTTATTTAATTTTAATTTAATTTTATTTAATTTCACTCTTTTCTCCCTTTTTCTTTTTTCCCCCTTTTGAGTTTGGACTCCTACCATGCATTATTATTATTATCATTATTTTATTTCTATGTATTACCTTTTGTTACAGGTGAGATCCAGGTCCTATTATGCTACCTATATGTGACATATATTAACCACCACTCTGTGTGTTATCGTTACACATTCATTCCTCTATATTATACATTATCTCCCCCTGCTCTGAGATTGAGCGATTTCTTCTCACATGTGACCTATTGACACAGCCAGTGAGATTGAGTGCGCAAGCGCTGTTTTTCCAGTTACCTAGCAACGTCCCCCATTTCAGCAAGGAGACATACTTGCCTACTGTGCAAACGTAGCTCTCTGCAACAGGAGACGTCTGTGACGTCCCCTATCACATGACGCGGCTGTGAGCCGACGTCATTTCCGGTCACACGGCGGTACCAGCAGCTCCTATTTAAAACGTGCAGCCCTTACCCACACATCGCCACGGCACTGCTGTGCTGGCGTTATCTCCTCCAGAATATCGCTGTGCCTTTGCCTGCATTTGACCCTGCGCCACCAATGACCACACTGTGAGTATCTCTAGTCCATTATTTATGATAGCGTCCTCCCACATCGCTCCTCACTAGTACAACTATATTTAAAACTCCTTGTGACGGGGCATTCAGTCTTGCAAATGGTATACATGAAGCTGGTGTGTTACCCCTTATAGTATTCATTATAGCGTCCTGCCATATCGCTCCTCACTATGTCCACCATAGTAAAACACCTTGTGACAGGGCATTCAGCCTTGCAAATTTATATATAAAGCTGGTGTGTTACCCATCATCTGCGGTCTACATTGTGCACCGTTTTAAACAAGATTTATTTATTTCTTTTTTTCTGTTCAACATGATTGATTCCATTTTCTCTGCACAGCATACAGGGTCCTTCTAAAGCATAATTGCTCCCCCACCTGTGACATACCTGAATCATCACAGACATATGTAAATATACTGCATCTTTTCTCCTATGTATATAATTGTATATTATTTTTTTGTATATATTTTGTATGTATATGCACTCACTCCTCTGATATGTATACATTCTAGGGACTGTGCCCTAATCATACTCCTTCACCTTTATCTATAGGTTATGATGAAAACCCTACTATAATCAGTCTCTAGAATCTCATATTGAAAAGGGTATGACTACATGCTTTTCATATACTACCTATCTCTAATGTTGGAAATAATTGATGTTCCTACGTGTATATATATCAACACCCATACCATTATTTAGGATTTTTTATATATACTCACGTTCTGATATGTTTTATGTATTATCTTTTTCAGCAACCAATTTTTGATAAAGGCCATGTATGGCCGAAACGTCAAACCATATTTGTCGCATTTTCTTCAATAAACTTGTTCACTTTTTTGCATTAATTACGTGTGCAGTGATTCTCTTTTGCCTGTGGACTGTAGGACCATTGGTCCTTTTTCACTTGCACCGTTTAGAGTATCTACCCCCTTTTTGGCTGAGTGCTTACCATTCTCCTCTACGGCAATGTCACAGGGTTCGAGCTTGGTCAGTCAGTTTTCAGTCCAATTTCGAACTCTGGCCTCCGAGTTAGAGTGGCCGGATAAGGTCCTTATACCGGTATACTGGAGAGGTCTGGCTGACCATGTAAAGGACGCCTTGGCCACCAGGGAGATTTCTACCTCTCTGGAGAAGCTTATCTCCATATCTACCCGCATCGACCTTCGCTTTCACGAGCGGAGGTTGGAGCAGGCCCAGTGTAGACGGAGGTTTCGGCTAGCTCCTACCTTTGCCAAACCTCTAGAATCTCCCATTCAGGCGCCCGACTCCCCGAAGGTCATGGAGGTTGTTCGAACGGGACCTAAGACTCGGCCCGTGGTTTGCAACAATTGTCAGCAGTTAGTACATTATGCCAGTAGATGTCCCCAGCGATCGGGAACACGTTCGCGTCTAGTGACCATGGGAGGAGGTTCACTAGAGTTAGCAGCATTTGCCTCCAAGCTGTCCTTTAAAGGGACAATCTCTTTTAGTCCATCCACTCTAACAGTTGAGCTTTGTGTGGATTCTGGAGCAGAGGGGAACTTTATGTCCTCTGCTTTTGCTCTTCGTCACACAATACCTCAGGTGATGCTCGCCAAACCGGTGACTGTTCGAGTGGTGAATGGCTCCATACTGCCCTCACAGATCACACATCAGACAATCCCTCTCACATTAGCTATGTCTCCTTCCCATCAGGAGATTATTTCTTTCTTTGTTCTTCCTGAGGGTATAGATGAGGCTCTGCTGGGAGTACCCTGGCTTCGTCTTCACTCCCCACATATTGAGTGGTCCTCTGGGAAGATACGAGGTTGGAGTGAGTCTTGTAGAGGTAGATGTGTGAGGGAGTGTGTTCAGGTTGCTACTACAGGGATACCCGCAGATCTCACTTCCCTGCCCAAGTGCTGTTGGTCCTATGTAGACGTGTTCTCCAAAAAGGCTGCGGAGACGCTTCCGCCTCACCGCCCTATGACTGTCCTATTGACCTCTTGCCTGGAGCAGAACCTCCCCGGGGAAGGGTCTATCCTCTCTCCCGGAGACAGAGGCTATGTCCCAATACATTCAGGAAAATCTGGCAAGAGGGTTCATTAGGAAGTCAGTGTCACCTGCTGGGGCAGGGTTCTTCTTTGTGCAAAAGAACGGAGAATTACGCCCCTGCATAGATTACAGGGGTCTTAACGCCATTACCATTAAGAATAAATACCCGCTGCCTTTAATTTCTGAGCTCTTTGATAGGCTCTGGGGAGCAAGGGTATTTACCAAATTAGACCTGCGGGGTGATTACAACCTGATTCGCATCCGCGAGGGGTACGAGTGGAAGACGGCTTTTAATACCAGGGATGGGCACTATGAATATCTGGTGATGCCCTTCGGGCTCTGTAATGCCCCAGCCATTTTCCAAGACTTTGTTAATGACATCTTCCGGGATATGCTTTCTACCTCGGTCATGGTCTATCTGGATGATATTCTCATCTTCTCTCCAGATATTGACTCCCACCGGAAAGATGTCTGCAGAGTCTTCGACCTCTTGCGGGCAAATTCCCTTTATGCTAAGTTGGAGAAATGCGTGTTTGAGCAGGAGTCTTTACCATTCCTGGGCTATATCATCTCCGCCCAGGGATTGGCTATGGATCCTGCCAAATTACAAGCTGTGATGGACTGGCAAGAACCCCATTCCCTTAAAGCGGTGCAGCGCTTTATGGGGTTCATTAATTATTATCGCCAGTTCATTCCCCATTTCTCAACTTTGGTTGCTCCCTTGGTAGCCCTCACCAAGAAGGGAGCAAATCCCAAATTGTGGTCTGAGGAAGTCTCCAAGGCTTTCATCTCAATTAAGTCTCAGTTTGCTAGCGCTCCCATTCTACGCCGCCCTGATGTTGATAAGCCATTCATATTGTAGGTGGATGCCTCATCCTTTGGTGCTGGAGCAGTCCTCTTTCAAAAGGATGCTCAAGGTCGAAAGCATCTTTGCTTCTTCTTCTCCAAGACCTTCACACCAGCGGAGAGGGATTATTCCATCGGGGACAGGGAGTTGCTAGCAATGAAACTGGCTTTCTCTGAGTGGAGACATCTGTTGGAGGGGGCTCGCTTTCCCTTCCAAGTCTTCACCGACCACAAAAATTTGGTATATCTTCATACAGCCCAGCGGTTTAATTCTCGCCAGGCCAGATGGTCCTTGTTCTTCTCCCGGTTTAATTTCACACTCCATTTCCTCTCGGGAGAGAACATTCGTGCCGATGCTCTCTCTCGCTCTGTGGTGTCCTCTGAGGAGGAGGTGGAGGAGCCTCAGCTTATTGTCCCCACAGAGAGCCTGAGAACAGTGGCCCCGGTTTCGCTAGAGTCTGTGCCCCTGGGCAAGACTTTTGTGCCTATCAATTTGCGACCGGAGGTACTCTCTTGGGCACATTTGTCCAGAGGTGGGTGGACACTTTGGGGCAAAGAGGACATCTGAATTGCTGGCAAGGACATACTGGTGGCCGCATATGGTCCGTGACGTTGGGGACTATGTTCGGGCGTGTGTCTCCTGCGCCAAGAATAAGTCTCCACGACAACGACCAGCTGGGTTACTTTACCCTTTGCGGTGGCAGACAGGCCCTGGGAGATGGTTGGGATGGACTTTGTGGTGGGCTTGCCCAAGTCTCGGGGTTGCACCATCATTTGGGTAATCACCGACCATTTTTTCAAAATGGTGCATCTGGTGCCGCTACCACGGTTACCTTCTGCACGGGCTCTGGCAGCGTTGTTCGTTAGGCACATCTTCCATCTACACGGCATGCTGGACAAAATTGTCAGTGACCGAGGTCCCCAGTTTGCGTCTCGGTTCTGGAGAGAGCTTTGTCGTCTACTCAGTATTGAGTTAAATCTCTCTTCAGCGTACCATCCTGAGATGAATGGGTTGGTAGAGAGGGCCAACCAGACCTTGGTCACCTATCTACGACATTTTGTCTCAGCCAGGCAGAATGACTGGGCATCCTTGCTACCGTGGGCTGAGTTTGCACTAAACAATGCTGTGGCTGACTCCACCGGACAGCTCCATTCCTCCTAAACTACGGTCAGCATCCGCGGGTTCCGGTGCCCATGCCCGTGTCTTCCGCCGACTCCAGGGTGGCAGACTGGGCGTGGAAGCACGGGACATTTGGGACCGTACCCAATATGTCATTCAGGCGTCCAAGGAGAGGATGAGGTCCTCCACCGACGCACATCGGCGCCCGCTCCAACATTTGCTCCTGGGGACTTGGTGTGGCTCTCCGCCCGTAACATTAGGCTGCGAGTTGAGTCCACTAAGTTGGCTCCCCGCTACCTGGGTCCTTTCAAGGTCCTCGAGCAGGTTAACCCTGTGGTATACAGTTTGGCTCTTCCACCACGCCTGGGTATCTCCGACACCTTTCACGTATCCCTCCTGAAACCCGTGCTCATGTCCTGGTTTTCCGAGTCATCTGCCGGGACATTGGGTTCGTCTACGGATGACCATGAGGTGAACGCCATCGTAGGGTGTAAGGTGATATGGGGCAAAAAGCTTTATTTGGTGGACTATGGGCCTGAGGATAGGTCTTGGGAGCCTGCTGAGCATGTTCACGCTCCGCAGCTCATCGCTGCCTTTGAGCGCAGCAAGGCCCAGAGAAGGAGGGGCCCTAGGAGGGGGGTAATGTTAGGGTTCAAGTTCCCGCTGCTGCACAAGGGGAGTCTCGTACCAGTCCCGCTGCGGTCCCCCATCCATCTCCGTCCGCAGTGGATCCTGCTCAGCTTAGACGTCGGTTCCAGCGTCTCACCCAGTCTAACAGTGTGCAGAGGATTACTGCTGCCTCTCCAGGCTCTGCTATTGTGGCCAGTACTGGTTAGCGGCGAGCAGACGTCTTTAGGACAAAGACCTTGTTTTCCCCTTCTGGGCATGCCCAGGGTGACATCTCTCATTGGAGATCAGGGGTCACATGCTCACGTACTGCAGCAGCTCCTATTGGTCCGCCAGGAAGGTCCTGTGACTACTGGTGTTTTGGAACAGTTTCATTGGTCCTTGTTTCTGGCAGGTCTTGTAGCTATTACTATAAAAGGGTGGCAAGGCTGGGCCGCCATGCGCTAATATCAATTGCATTATGCGCCAGTGTGATCATGTACGCATGTGGTTAGGGCTCGGCTGAAATAAGCCCCTAGAATACAGCAGTTATCTGTGTATCCCTGTGAGTCTATCAGGACACAGTGTTTTTCTCAGCGGCTCTGTGACGCAACAGGGTTCACTTTATAACGCTGGTTCAGCGCCCTAGCGTTTTACTTTGCGGCTCACTGAAGCTAAGTGAGTTCGCACTTATCGCCATATAGCGCTGTGGCATTCCCGTTAGCGGCTCTGGGGATTAACAGAGTTCGCACTTACTGCCACAGCGTGCTACGGCGTTTATTTTAGCGACTCTACGGGATAACAGAGTTCGCTACTTTCGCCATCTTACTAGCAGCGGGCTTCGCCTGCACGGTGGACCTAGGGCTGCGAACGCACCTCTCTACAATATCTATTAGGTGCGTTCCGCAGACCCTAACAGTGTTTTTTTAACCCTTTATTAATATAAGATTAATAATGGAGAGGTGTCTTATTGACGCCTCTCCATTATTAACCGGGCTTAATGTCACTTTACAATAGCAAGGTGATATTAACCCCTTATTACCCAATATCCCACCGCTACAGGGGAGTGGGAAGAGAAGGGCTAAGTGCCGGAATTGCCACATAGTACAGCTGTATTCGGGTTCCCGTGGCAGCTTGTTCGGTAAGTGCTATAGCTTTCCGAATAAGGAGGGAGCCGAAGATATTCACTCATCTCTGCTGGATTATCGCTATACAAGTCCTGGTTCTACATATTCACTGAATCCTTATCTTAAGGTCATAGACGTCCATCATATAAGGGGTTACTTACTTCTTCTGTACAGCCACTGCATCAAATTCATGGTGGGGCTGATGCACAACACATGCACACATATACACATTGATCCCAAGTCTAAGGCCCTCAGGGGTTTATATTTCATGAGATATAATTATAATTAATAATGCCCTTTCACTGATGGCCAGGTGCCCCGTCAGTCTCCATGCCTCCTCTTTAGGACGAATTCATGACCAATTTAGCCAATCACTATCCGCAGCCGAGACTAATCCATTCCTGCTGTGGATGGAGTTAGGCTGAAGCAATCACATGACCAAACGGTCAGAGCAGATTATACAGGGATTGGCCCTATATTTTTCTTTGTGGAAAAACTGTATTTGTAACATCCCTGCCGGCATCACTGTATGGCTTCCCATCTCTCCCATGCTGATACACCGGGACATGCAGTGAGTTCTGCCCTCTGCATGCTGTAAACCATGTGTCCCCTGCTTGCTGTGTGCATACTTCCTGGCTGTATGCTTAGGGCAGCGGCGCCTGCTCTTCCTGATTTTTAAAGAGACAGTGTGCGCATTCCTAATGTGTCCCCAGCTTATGGCCAAGAAGCACCAGGTACTTAATGCATCTCCACCAATGGGAAGATGCCTGTGCAAAATTCTCTCTCAGTCCGTGTCCAGCTACTATATTTCCAGGTCCTGTCCTGTTTCTGGTCTTATTTCTGCTACCCTGGGTGCTGTATATCCAGGTCTGTACCTGTTTAGTTTTGGTCACCCTGGGGCTGTTTATCCAGGTTTGTACCTGTATACTTACCGTCACCCTGGTGGCTGGATGCCCAGGCCTGAATCCTGTATCTAGAACAAGTACTTGTATTTCACCTTGTGTGAAATAAGTCATATACCTGAACCTGTTTGTATCCTAGTCTGGAGCCTTCCCCACCCTGCTGTGTCAATCCTTGTTCCTACTCCTTTAATTCGCACTATCTGTACCAGCATCTATCTCTGTTCTGTTGTCTCTGCACGTTTGTGTCTTTGGTGTATACTTGTTACTTCATTGTAAGTATTGTGTGAATCTGGTCCTGTCTGCATCGGCTCTGCTCTTGTCCGGCATCTGCGGCTCTGCTCCCGTTCCACATCAGCAGCTCTGCTCCCTTTCTACATCTGCGGCTCTGCTCCCGTTCCGCATCTGCTCCTGTTCTGCATCTGCAGCTCCTTGTTTGTCCAGTCTGAACTGGGTCCTATCAGTTCCCATACTTGTCTTGTACCTGCCTTTGTCCCAGTCCTTCCTTAAACTGTTCCTAGTCTGAACTGGGTTTCTATTATATTCCTGTATTCCACTCGTACCTGCCTGTGTCCCAGTCCTTCCCAAACCTGTTCCTGTTCGTCCAGTCTGAACTGTGTCCTAACAGTCCCCGTATCCACTCGTACCTGCTTGTGTCCTAGTCCTTACCGAACCTGTTTCTGCTATCCAGTCTAAACTGGGTCCTACCCACCTATGTATCTCACTCGTACCTGCCAGTGTCTCAGACCTTTCCAAGACCGTTCCTCCAGTCTGAATTGTGTCCGCCTGCCTGCCAAAGTGTCAGCCGTGCCCTTCTGCTTACATGTCACCCGAGCCTGCCAGTACTTGCCTACACCTGTCGTTACAGTATCCTGTCCCCTGTGGGGTCAGCTGCTACTGCCAGGCACCACGCTGTAGTGGTACCTACCTGTGGAGTGGTGCAGCGACCTGCCGCACAAACCTGAACTCACCGCTAGAGGCTCCAGTGAACACCAAGGTAGCTGCTTAGTCACGCCACTCCAGTCTGGTTTGTGGTACAGCAGGGCCACAATTCTTGCTCGCGCCATCCAGTCTGGGTGCAAATGTTACAGTATTACTTCAGTTTCTGCCTGTAAAATGTTGTAGCTAAAATGCTTTACTAGAAAAGGATGTTAAAGAACTAAATCCTTCAGTCTGTAAAAATGCACATCAAAAAGTCTTGAGTAAACAAGCCTTAAAAAATGAAACATACAAATGTACAGGAGGAATAATCTGTGACTTCTCTGCAATAGCTGATTACTACTCACGTCCCAGTGTCATTGCACTTTGCATTTCTGGAGTCCCTGTGACCACAACGTCTCCTGTATCTGCACAATTATCTGTGTAGATGGCGGATTCAGGGGAAAAGACACAAAACACATCGAGTTCAGGCCGTGCTCCATCTTGATGACATATTTCAGCAGCAGATTAGAAGGAAGGGAGACACACTAGTCATTACTAGTGGGTAGGCGGAGCCCAGATAGGATAGACACCTCAGATTAAAAAAGAGTGTTGACCGGCCCTTCCAGCTCGGGCTCCTCCTACTCCAGCTCTCCAGTCTAGAATTTGAGGTCTCAGAGGATAGTCGCTACTGGAAGCAGCTCCTCAGAAGATTTTTTTATTTTTATCGGACAGAGACTTGGATCACCAAAAGTGGTCTTGAGGTCTCAGGGGTCTCAGCGCTGCTGGACCCCCACCTCTCCCTTGGCGGATCTGCATTACCCTGTATGGAGGTCCCTGCAGAACCCTGCCGGCCCCGGGGGATGAGGGTTGCTTCCCTGGTGGGGACGCAAACCGCGCTTCTGGGGTCACTGCGTTCCCCGCCCTGGGGGGGAAGCTATGGGCACAGCGCCACAAATCCCTGGGGGTCCCTGTGGCGCTCAGCTGGGTGAGTACTCAACATTTTAATGTGTTTTGAGTGCTTCAGCGACTGCTGCGCAGCTGCTGTTACATGTATACATGTCGGTGACTGGTGTTTTTTGTCCGCAGGTGGATGCCTGCAGGACATAGGAGCGGGGGAGAGAGGAGTTGCGCGCCTTTTTTTTAATTTTCGCGGCGCTCTGAGCGCGCGCTTTACTGCTCTCTTTTTCCGGCTTCTCTCATGGAGCACATCGGAGGCACAGCCCGGCGGCCATTACTGAAGCAGGCTGAAAGCTTCTTCGGGCTTCTCACTCTCCTCCCCCCCGGCAACGCTACACCGTGACCAGCTGGGTGAGTCGCTTCTACCCGTCAGGGCAGAAGCTTAACCCCCTCACCCCCACAGCGCAGGGCGCCTTTCTGAGGCACAAATGGGTGGCAGACTGCGCTGTCCTGCAGCTTTACCCCATAAGGGGGCTCGCACACCCTTTTCATTAAAGAGGTTGTGGGGAGTCTGCGACATTAAAGTTACTGCCACTATACGTTCCCGCTAACGATCCCGATAACGACGCATACTAATGCGATCGTTTGTGTGATCGTTTTAATGTCGCTAGTAGCTGCCAATCTGGGCGATCTCATTAACGACGCATAAGCGGTTAGCGATCTCCTTAACGACTTTGGCGGTCATTGCGATATACAAAATAGCGCAATTTTTTTAGCGATCTCGTTGAACGTTCTTGTTTAGTGTGGCATAGCTGCCCTGCAGCTGCTGCCTTATAAGAGGCACTTGGGGCTCGCACACCCTTTTCATTATCAAGGTTGTGGGGAGTCTGCGACTTTAACCCCTTCTTAGGCGGTTAACTCTCAATGGGGGACAGCTGGGGTAGCTCTCTAAGAGCTTTAACCCTTCAGCGTTCGTTTTTTCTTTAAGAAACCACACTGTTCTAGTTACTGACAGGTTTAACCTGCCATATACTGTGTGAGGACATGTCAGATCCGCTACAGGATCAGTCTCGCGTATCTGACACGCAGACCTCGACGGCGTCAAGCGCAGCAGTCGGAGGTTCCAGTGATGTCAAAATGGACGGATCTCGGACATGGAGGGTTTCCATTAAAGCCCGGATGGGGAGATGTCCGATTCGGACACTCTGCCTCCATTTTGGGCCGTACAGAGGGTATTTATGGGAGCCATGAGGGCGTTACAGTTACCGGAGGAGGTAACTAGACGTCCTGGTAAGTCGGCCGGATGTTTTCAGGAGTCGCATAGGTCGCGATCAGCTTTACCATCACTGGATGAGCTTAATGGGGCAGTGGAGAAGGAGCGCCTGTGTCCAGATAAACGTTTCAAGGGACACGGTTTTTTTGAGACACTGTATCCGTGTTCTACGGAGTTGATTGATATTTGGATTCCTTCTCCTGAAGTGGATGTCCCTTTATCCCAGCTTAGCAAATCTTCCTGTTAAGGGAAGGCGAGTCTGCAGGACCCGCTGGAGAAAAACGGAGATGGCAGCAAAATCCATCTACGAGGCCGCAGGTCATGGATTCAGTACTAGGATCCATGTGTGCTTGTAAAGCTTCCCTGAGCTGGTTGGACCGTCTACGGACGGCGTGGCAAGATGGATCCCCTCTATCGAGGTAGATGGGCTTTTCAAGTTGTTGGAGGATACTGCGTCACTGCTATCCAGGGCGCAATCCTCGGCAGTCACAGTCAGAAGAGCACTGTGGCTTAGACAGTGGACCAGGGACGCGGTTTCCAAGCAGGGTTTGCTATCTTTAGCTTACAAGGTGGTCAGCTATTTGGATCTGACCTCACGGAGCTGATTGCCAAGGCAAAGGCAAAAGAAACGGCTTTACCGCAGCGCAGAGCTGTGACTTCTGCGTCTGGCAGGACTAGTGCCGGTAGTAGTCGGCGGTCCTTTCGGTCCAGGGGATGATTCGGTCAGCCCTCTGGGGGTTCGTGTCGTCTCTCTTTTTTTCAAAAAAAAAAAAAAGAATTCTCAGAAATTCCACATTCCCTGGAAACAGAACTTCCGTTAAGACAAGCGGGAAGCTGGCAAAAAGCCCGCTAAGGCGGACTGACGCCAGTGTCTCACTCGAGCGCTCTCGAGTTGGGGGTCGTTTACTCAAATTCAAACCGACTTGGGCTTCCCGCGTGTCGGACGCCTGGGTGACACAGGTTGTCGGCGGGCTACTTCATAGAGTTTCTTTCTCGACCCCAGACAGTTTTTTTGTCAATCTCGCGTTCCGTCAGAGCCCGAGCTTTTTGCCGCTCTACTGCGGGAGGTAGATTCCCTTCTGCAGAAAGGTGTGGTGGTGCGGTTCCGCCGGAGGGCCGGGGAAGAGGGTTTTATTCTAACCTCTTTGTGGTCCCCAAAGAAGAGGACAAATTTCGGCCCATTCTGGATCTCAAAAGATTGAATCGGCATGTCCACGCCCGGATATTCCGCATGGAGTCGCTTCGTTCCGTTGTGGCGGCCCTGTCGCAGAACGACTTTTTGGTGTCAATCGACATTCGCGACGCTTATTTGCACTTTCCAATCGGAAGGGCCCACCAACACTTCCTTCGTTTTGCCATAGGTCAGGACCATTACCAGTTTGTGGCTCTGCCATTCGGGTTGGCCTCAGCGCTCAGAGTTTTTACTAAAATTCTGGCGCTTCTCATGGCAATTCTTCGAAGACAGGGGGTTTTGATTCTTCCCTACCTGGATCAAAGGAGGAGGCGGTGACTGCTCGCAATCTATCCCTTCAGCTCCTGGAGGACTTCGGGTGGCTGGTCAATTGGGAGAAGTAGTCTCTGGAACCGTCGCAGTCAATCCTGTTTTTTTGGGGATGCATTTTGACACGGTACGAGCAGTGGTGTCCCTGCCTCCAGACAAGCAAGCATGTCTCCTTCGACATGTACAGGTTATGAAGTCTTCGACAGCAATGTCCCTTCGAAGGTGTATGCGCCTTCTGGGTTTGATGGTGGCGTCCATGGAGGCACTTCCGTTTGCCCAGTTTCATTCCAGGGCCCTCCAAAGGCTCATTCTGAGCCGTTGGGATCGATCGCAGGCTTCGCTGGATTGCAGTGTCATCATCTCCCACAGGGTGCGAGAGTCTCTAGGATGGTGGTTACGTCCGGAAGCGTTATCCCTGGGGAAGTCCTTCCTCCCTCCGAGGTGGTCGGTCATAACCACCAATGCCAGCCTGACGGGCTGGGGAGGTGTCTGGAATGATCTCTGGATTCAGGGAGTATTGTCGTCGGAGGAGTCTGTCCTGCCGATCAACATCCTGGAATTGAGGGCAATTTTCCTTTGCCTCCTACACTGGACGGTCCCTTTAAGCGGTCTGCCAGTCCGAGTGCAGACAGACAATGCGACGGCGGTCGCGTATATCAACCATCTAGGCGGGACAAGGAGTTCCAGGCTCATGGTGGAGGTATCTCGGATCCTGGTATGGGCCGAGACCAGAGTGCCAGCCATCTCTGCGATCCACATTCCAGGAGTTCAGAATATCACGGCGGACTTTTTCAGTCGCGAGAAGATGGATCCCGGAGAATGGAGTCTTCATCCGGAGATTTTAGCACTGCTGTGCTCCCGTTGGGGAACTCCCCAAGTGGATTTGATGGCATCCAGGTTCAATGCCAAGTTACCGACTTTCATGTCCAGGTACAAGGACCCGAAGGCTGTGGCGGTGGATGCTCTGGTGGCTCCGTTGGACCAATTCGAGCTAATCTATGTGTTCCCGCCGATATCCTTACTTCCTCTGGGGTTGCGTCGGATCAGACTGGAGACAATCTCGGCTATGTTGATAGCCCAGATTGGCCAAGGAGGACGTGGTTCTCGACACTGGTGTCGCTTCTGGCAGCGCCTCCATTTCCACTTCCTTTTCGCCCGGACCTGTTAACCCAAGGGCCCGTTCGTCATCCGGACCTGAAGTCTCTGCGTTTGACGGCGTGGCTCTTGAGACCGAAATATTGACCGTCAAGGTTTTTCAGCCGAAGTCATTGCCACTTTGCGAGCTGCCAGAGGTCCGGCTACTACTAGGATTTATCACAAGACTTGGGAAGCCTTCTTTTCGTGGTGTTCGGGTTCTTCAAGGAGCCCGAGGATTCTTTCCATTCCCAATTTGTTGGCCTTTTTGCAGTACGGGCTGGACAAGGGTTTGGCAGTTAGCACTCTGAAGGGTCAGGTTTCTGCCCTGTCCTTGCTGTTTCGGAAGGCTATCGCCTCGCGTAGGGACCTACGTTCCTTTTTTCGCAGAGTAACCCGTCAGTTTCCGCCACGGAAGGCGCCTGTGTCTCCTTGGCGGCTCAATCTTGTGCGGAGGCTCTTCAACTTGGGCCTTTTGAGCCTATGGACTCTGTTAGCCTTTCTTTGCTATCTTGGAAGGTTGCCTTTCTAGTGGCGGTCACCTTTTTGAGAAAGGTTTTCTGAGTTGGCGGCTCTTTCTTGCTCGCCTCCTTTTCTGGAGTTTCACCTGGATCGCGTAGTACTTCGCTCACGGGGCGACTTTCTACCTAAGGGGGTGTCACAATTTCATGTTAACCAGGATATTGTGTTGCCCTCGCTCTGTCCGGAGCCGAGGAATGCGAGGGAACGGGCCTTGCACACATTGGATTTAGTGCGGGCTTTGAAGTTCTATTTGCCTATTATTCAAGGTTTTCGGAAGTCGGACTCCCTGTTTGTGATTCCAGCAGGTCGTCGGCGTGGTCAACAAGCTTCCAAGGACTCTATAGCTCGTTGGATTCGGTCGGCCATTTTAGAGGCTTACCGACTTAAGGGCGAACCTTGCCCGATTAAGATTCGAGCTCACTCCACGAGGGCTGTGAGTTCATCGTGGGCCTTTCATCAAGGGGCCTCGGCAGCTCAGCTCTGCTGGGCGGCGACCTGGCGATCCGTCCACACGTTTATAAAATTTTATAAGGTGGACGTTAGTGCTTCCGCTGATGCGGCCTTGGGATGTAGGGTCCTCCAGGCGGCTGTAGTTTAAAGTTCTCGTTAACTTGTGTTTAGCGCTAGTTGCGCATTTACTTAGGTTGTTGGGATCTGCCTTTTTTGTTTTTTTTCCCACCCTTAAATTTTAGACTGCTTTGGGACGTCCCACTAGTAATGACTAGTGTGTCTCCCTTCCTTCTAATCTGCTGCTGAAAGACGGATTTTGGTAAGAACTTACCTGTAAAATCCTTTTCAGCGAAGGAAGGAAGGGAGACACAGCTCCCTCCCATGGCAGAAGTGTGTTGTTGTGTTTTCAGATGCGGCGTGACCCTTCTCTGATAGCGATTATCTGGGCTGAGGTCGGCGCGCTAAGGCTCTGTTCCAGCATTGCCAGCTCATCGCAGTAGTCAGGTCCAGTGAGTAGTACCTGGGACTGTGTGGTTTTTGCCTGTTACATGCATAACCTGTATTCTTGTTTTTTCTCTGAAGTTCTTCAGAAGGGGTTATGTTGCTCCGCTGGTGATATTTGCTCTTCCTTAGCTTGTGTACGACTGGAGAGCTGGAGTAGGAGGAGTCCGAGCTGGAGGGGCCGGTCAACACTCTTTTTTAATCTGAGGTGTCTATCCTATCTGGGCTCCGCCTACCCACTAGTAATGACTAGTGTGTCTCCCTTCCTTCCTTCGCTGAAAAGGATTTTACAGGTAAGTTCTTACCAAAATCCGTCTTTCCACTCCATCACTCCATCCATTGTTTCCTTCAGTCTGTTTACATCACTGCACATGAGATATGCATTATGTCCCTTTCAGGACTTTTTACTCTGTGTTATCAAAGCTAGAGAAGAACAATATTTTGGAATTTTTAAGTGCATAAAACTATCGAAATAAAAAGCTAAAAAACAAAAAGTTATATCCAGTTTTATAGCAAAAAAAACTCTTTCATGATGCGCTTTAATGTTTTATTTCAATAATCATTTATTTTTCCGATAACATGACTGTATGAGGGCTTTTTTACTGCTGGATGAGTAGTAGTTTCAAATTAATTTATTTGTAATAAGCTGAATAACATGAAGAAAATTCCAAGAGAGGTGAAATGGTGGAAAAAATACAATTCTGATATTAATTGGGTTTCATTGTTGCAGTGTGTAACATGATTGTTCAGTTCAATATTATTATGACGATTCTAATCTTATAGACAGCATATTTAACCCCTTTATCTCCCAGGCCTGTTTTTACCTTGATGACCAGGCCAAATTTTCCGATTCTGACCACTGTCGCTATATTTGGTAATGCTTCAATGGATCCCACCGATTCTGAAACTGTTTTCTTGTGACATATTGTACTTCATGATAGTGGTAAAATTTGTTAGATTTCACGTGTATTTATTTGTGAAAATCTTGAAAATTTGGAAAAATTAGCAATTTTCTAAATTTTAATTTGTATGCCCTTAAATCAGAGTTATATCACTCAAAATAGATAATAAATAACATTTCCCGCATATCTACTTTACATCAGCATAATTTTTGAAAGATACATTTTTTTGTTAGGAAGTTATAAGGGTTAAAAGTTGACCAACGATTTTTCATTTTTCCAACTAAATTTACAAAACCAGGGAAGGAGCACCATTTGACTATTTAAATGAAATATTTGCTAGAATAATAAGCAGACACCATGCCACATTTGGAGAGTCCCTGATATGCCTAAACATTGAAAACCGATTATAAGTGACCCCATTTTGGAAACTAGACCCCTCAGGGAACTAATCTAAATGTGCGGTAAGCACCATAAGCCCCAGGTGCTTCACAGAAGTTTATAATGTTGAGCCGTGAAAATAAAAAGTCAAATTTTTCACACAAAACTGTATTTTAGCCCCAAATTTTGCATTTTTACAAGGGCAACAGGACAAATTGCACCATGCAATTTTTTGTCCAATTTCTCCTGAGTATGCTGATGCCCCATATGTGGCAGAAAACTATTGTTTTGGAGCACGACAGAGCTCAAAAAGGGAAGAAGGGCCTTTTGACGTTTTGAATGTATAAGCAGGTTCGGAAATGCAGTAACGCAGGGATTGCAGAACAATGCTGTATAACATTATTATTTAATTTTTAACAAAAGGATGAAAATGATCTCCTCGCAGGAAGTTAATAATCGATAAACAGGAATCAAGGGAAGTAAATAGTTAACGCAACAGTCTGATAGTTAAACGGCACTTCTTGTAGTCTTCTCTGATCCTCATCCACACACAGTTTGATGGGAGTTGGAGTACCGGCAATGGCCGGCGTGGTATCCTCAGATGGATCCCAACAAATCACAGTCCAGCTTCTGGGGGCAACGGGCGGTCACCGGTTTTGCCTGCTGAGCCCCTAGTCCATAAATCTGTGCAGACAAAGTGGGTAGCACTGCAGTAGTCTTTGTACAACCAGTGTGCTGCTGCGTGTCTGTCAGAAATAGGGAATGCACCTCAGGGTCCTGTCATTGGCACCGCTTCTCCGCGTGAACACTGCACTTTGCTTGGCTGGGCGTGCAGTGCTCTGAACACTCACTGGCTCACTGAAGTGTTCACCTAAGTTCTGCCGGGGCACGTCTCCGCACTGCCTCCATAACTGCGGAGCGCGCCACACACTTCTCTCTGCTCTCACTGCCGGCGGGAAACAGAGCTCTTTCCGCGCTTCCTGCTCACTGCCCAGCTTAGCCACTCTCCCCAGTTTATGGGACCTGTCCAGTCTCTCATTCTTTCCCCCGGCAACACTGGATGCAGCCTCGACAGTTGCGGACCTAGCATAACCTGCAGCCCGGTCTTCCTCCTTACAAATGCAAAATTTGCTGGAATCATTAGCAGCTGCCATATCACGTTTGGTGAGCCTCTGATGTGCCTAAATTGTGGACACCTCCCACAAGTGACCCAATGTTAGTAACTATACCCCTCGGGGAAATTATCTAGATAAACCCCCAGGTGCTTTACAGAAGTCTATTATGTTGAGCCATAAAAAAAATTACATTTTTTAAACAAAAATGTTCTTTTAGCCCCAATTTTTTTTATTTTCACAAGAGTAATAGGAGAAAATGCACCAATGTGTTGTGCAATTTCTCCTGAGTATGCAGATACCCAATATGTGGAGGAAAACTACTGTTTGGGCGGACGGCAGGGCTCGGAAGGGAAGGAGCGCCATTTGACTTTTTGAATGCAAAATTTGCTGGAATGATTAGTGGACGCCATGTCTAGTTTGGAAAGTCCCTGATTTGCCAAAAGAGTGGAAACTCGGCCACAAGTTACCATTTTTTTTGCATACAAGAAAATCACTGACGTCTGAATTAGAATTGGAAGAAGTAAACAGAGATTAAATTTTTTGACACACTTGCGAGAAGCTATCCAGGCTGCATGGGCCAATATTCCTGCATTTCAATTTTTTTGTGATAAGAAATTGCTGCTCTTAGAAAGGCCAGATGTCCAACTAATAGATGGGTGTATCTAACAAAGTGTTCAATCAGTTTATAGGTTCTTTATTTCCATAGTTTGCTTTTTGCTAACAGATGTTTATTAGTAATTGATTACATTTATTAGTCATCATTTAGTGCTTTAAATTCTTTTCCATTTCTCTTGTATGACAACGTGAACGTACATTGACTGTAACTCGTACAATTTGCCAAGATTAAAAAAAGTGACTAGCTGCCCGTGTGATTTCTCTGAGTAAAAAAATAAACATGTAAGAAAATTTTCCACACATTCTGAAAATTAAAATTACTTCTCCCCTGCATGAATTCTGCAATGTGGAACTAGATTTGATGTGTTTGTAAAACATTTCCCATATTCTGATCAGAAAAATGGCTACTCCCCTGTGTGATTTCTCAGATGTCTAGTAAGAGTTTTTTTCTGTTGATAACATTTTCCACATACTGAACATGAAAATAGTTTCTTCCCCGTGTGAACTGTCTGATGTTTAGCAAGATCAGATTTTGAAGACCAATATTTCCCACATTTTAAACATGAAAATGGCTTCTCCCCTGTGTGAATTTTCAGATGTGTAGCAAGATTTGTTTTCCGACTAAAGCATTTCCCACATTCTGAACATAAAAATGGTTTCTCCCTGTGTGACATCTGTGATGTCTAACAAGATGTGATTTATCTGTAAAACATTTCCCACATTCTGAACATGAAAAGGGCTTCTCCCCAGTGTGACATCTGTGATGTCTAAGAAGTTGTGATTTCTCTGTGAAACATTTACCACATTCTGCACATGAAAACGGCTTCTCTCTGTGTGATATCTTTGATGTATAACAAGATTTGATTTCCCTGTAAAACATTTCCCACATTCTGAACATGCAAATGGCTTCTCCCCTTTGTGAATTCTCTGATGTCTAAAAAAATGTGATTTTTGAGTAAAACATTTACCACACTCTGTACATGAAAATGGCTTCTCCCCTGTGTGAATTCTCTGATGGTTGGTAAGATCATATTTCGTTAAACAATATTTCTCGCATTCTGAACATGAAAATGGCTTCTCCCTGTGTGAATTCTCTGATGTTTAGTTAGATCAGATTTCGACATACAACATTTCCCACATTCTGAGCATGAAAATGGCTTTTCCCCTGTGTGAATTTTCTGATGCTGAGCAAGAGATGACTGGTTTGAAAAACTTTTTACACATTCTGAGCATGAAAATGGCTTCTCCCCTGTGTGAATTCTCTGATGTTTAGCAAGACCAAATTTCGTTATACAGCATTTCCCACATTCTGAACATGAAAATATCTTCTCCCATGTGTGAATTTTCTGATGCCGAGCAAGAGATGATTTGTTTGAAAAACTTTTTTCACATTCTGAGCATGAAAATGACTTCTCTCCTGTGTGAATATTCAGATGTGTAGCAAGATTTGTTTTCCGATTAAAACATTTCCCACATTCTGAACATGAAAATGGCTTCTCCCCTGTGTGAATTTTCTGATGCTGAACAAAAGATGATTTGTCTGAAAAACTTTTTTCACATTCTGAGCATGAAAATGGCTTCTCCCCTGTGTGAATTCTCTGATGTTTAGTAAGATCAGATTTTGATATACAACATTTCCCACATTCCGAACATGAAAATCGCTTCTTTCTTGTATGTGCTCTTGTATGTTCACCATCTTTTTTGCTATATTTATTTTTCTTAAGAAGGATGTGAGGTATGTCTGGTACAATGAGATGCTCTTCAAAAGTATCAGGTGTTATACTAGGATCACTTGCATTAAAATCTGAAAATATAAGGTATTTCCCTGAGATCACGGTCCAGTTATCTGTCAAAAAATAAATATATATTTATTTTTCAATAGACATTGAATCATTGCTAAAAATTTATCTTGGGTTGCTCCTGAACTGCTTCCTGCCTCATCCAATGCTTAGACGTCCTGCTGATTCACTTCTCTGCATGACTTAGATTATTTTTTAATGTCCTAGACTGTAAAATGCCAGTCAGCAGCTAATTCCTGTTTCCTAGAGAGTCCTTGCATGCCTAATTACCAAGTATTCCTTGGATCCACTGTCTGTTTCAGCCATCATCGGCTTTCCACAGTTTGCACAGCCTTGCTGGTAAGCATAATCATGACAGAACAACTGATCAATACCATTGAAGGGGTTGTTTTCTTTCAAATAAAATATGTCCATCACTGCATTTGGCTTTAGAAAAAAAAAAAAAGATCTGCGGTGGACTCACCTTCCTGGGGTCCACTGGTGAGTCTCTGACACAGCTCCGCATATCTGGTATTGGCTGCACCACTGACATTACATTGACAGCGTGGCTACTAGATTGCTTACTGATTGGTTGCTTTGCTGTTGACATGATGTCAGCCTGGCAGGCAATATTAAACCTTGAGAGCAGTGGCAGAGAAGTATCACAATATGCCGGACATACCACACTCCTCAATATTGAAATTGTAACACCCAGAAGGAAAAGTTGTGGAGTTATGGAAATCACATGGTGGAAAAACATGTTAGTAATTTGGATATTATGAAAAATGGAAACACAATTTTCAAAACATCTATCTTTTCACTATCTAGTATGAGTGGCTTGTGTAAAAATAAACTTACACGCTTTGGTTGCTTTCAATGAGGTTATTAATGAATGCACTTGGGCAAGAAAATCCTAAGATCTGCTACTGCAATGATGTCTCAGATATGCTCAATGGCAGACAAGTCCAGAGACGTTGCAGAACACGAGATCACATTTAGACCACGTAGGCAGCTCCCACAGTACCACAAACAATATGCAGCCTGGGGTTGTCCTATGTGTTGAAAAACAGCTCCTGTGATACTTTGGAGAACTTGCCCTACCACTGCAACGCCGAGCTTTTAGTGTACCTGGAATGAATATTAGATGGGACCGGATGTAAGGGGTTGCAATGAACTATATCTGCCTTTAACCCCTTTAAATACATCCCGCTTCATATAATTGTGGTTTATTAACCCCTTTCTTCCATCTGACTTACTACTCCGTCCATGTGACCTGGGACTTAATTCCCATGGACGGAATAGTACGTCATACGCGATCAGCCGCGCTTACGGGGGAGCGCAGCTGATCGCGGCGGGGTGTCACCTGATTATCACAGCTGACACCCAGCACTATGTGCCAGGAGTGGTCACGGACCGCTCTCGGCACTTTAACCCCTGGTATACTGCGATCAAACATGATCGCAGCGTTCCAGCGTCATAGGGAAGCATCGCGCAGGGAGGGGGCTCCCTGCATGCTTCCCTGAGACCCTCAGAGCAACGCGATGTGATCGCGTTGTTCCAAGGGACTCCTCCCTGCAGGCCTCCATATCCAAAATGGCTGTGGGGTCCTTCCAGAAGGTGGCTTGTCAGTGCTGCTGAGAGCAGGCGCTGAGAAGCCTCGCACACTGCCTGTCAGATCGCTGATCTGACAGAGTGCTCTGCAAACTGTCAAATCAGCGGTCTGACACTATATAGTTATGTTCCACCCTGGGACAATATAAAAATGTAAAAAAAAAAAAAAAACAAACATGTGTAAAAATATTTTTAACCCCTTTACCTCCAAGGGTGGTGTTGTGAATGGACTTGAAATGAGTTCTGAGCAGAGGCTCCCTCTGGTGGTTACAAGCGGTACTGGACTGTCCAGTGAAGATTGTGAGGATTGGGAATCAGGTGTTACTGACTGGTCTTATATAAGGGAGTCGCCTTCCCATCAGGGTTGCCGGTGATCAATTGTTCTGGTCTCAATCCTTGATTCCTGTTTCCTTTGTAGCCTGCTGTGTCGTGTCTGCATCTCCTGCTAACAGATAAGACATTTTCTTCTTTTTGTTTTTGTGCTTGATTTTTGCATTTTGTCCTGCACTTCTGTGGGGGCCTTCAGGGTCCCCTCCGGGGGCTTTTGCCCTCTCAGTTTAGTTCAGCCACTGATGTTTGTACATTTGCTTTTTCCAGTTTTTTCAGTGGCTGCTGTTTTGATTTTGTTACACCAGAGAACTAATTTAGGTGGTAGAGGTCGTGTGATCTCAGGTGTTTTTGAAATTAGTAGAGTTGGTGCTTTTCAGGGTTTTTTGGGATTGCAGTAAGTGCCCTTCCTATCCTTTTCTATTTAGGTAGTTTGGGCCCCAACGTTTGCTCATACTATTTTCTGTCTGTGTCAGTATTTCTTCTTGTCTAACCGCCATTACATGTTTGGGGGCTTTCTATGTTCTTTGGGGATCTGCTCCGGGGCAGATAGCTTTCCTCTTTCTATCTTTAGGTGTAGTTAGTTTCTCAGGCTGTGACGAGGCGTCTAGGACCAACGTAGGAATGCTCCACGGCTGCCTCTAGTTGTGGTGGTTAGTCAGAGTACTGCAATCTCATAGATTCCAACTGCTCTGGTGTATTGCCTTTTTTACCTGCACTCCTCAGCTACCGAAACATAACAGTATCACCGGCCAAAAAATTGAAAATTGTATGGTACTCACAGAAGGGAAAAATATTGTGAAAGAAAAAAGGTTGTCAGAGTTGTCAGAGATATTTTTCTGTTTGTTGCATTTTTTTTTTCCCTCTGTATCTCTGGGTGCTGGGGAGGATTTTTTCTCTCAATGGAGTTTGCACAGTTGTCTGGCCGTGTGGATCAGCTTGCCACTGAGGTTCGGAGTATTGCTACCTATCTTGCTAGGTTGCCTGTTGTGGAACCTAGGATTCCCATGCCAGATTTGTTTTTGGGGGATTGAGCCAAGTTTCTGAATTTCAAAAATAATTGTAAATTGTTTTTTGCCTTAAAGTCTAAGTCCTCAGGGAACGCAGCGCAGCAGGTTCAAATTGTCATCTCTCTCCTGCGCGGCGATCCTCAGGATTGGGCTTTTTCCCTGACACCTGGGGATCCTGTTTTGAGTGATGTTGATGCATTTTTTCAGGCCTTGGGGTTTTTGTACGATGAGCCTAATGTCACTGATCAAGCTGAAAAAGCCTTGTTGGCATTAAATCAGGGGCTTGATGACGCTGAGTTATACTGTCAGAGATTCCGTAGGTGGGCAGTCCTGACCAAATGGAATGACGACGCTTTGGCAGCCATTTTTCGGAAGGGTCTGTTAGATAATGTAAAGGATGTTATGGTGGGATTCCCTGTCCCCTCTGGTCTCAATGATTCTATGTCTTTTGCGATTCAAATTGACAGACGTTTGCGTGAGCGGAGAAGTATGCGTGGAATAGTGTTGCCTTGTGAACCTGCTTCTGAATCCATGCAGTGTGATAGAGTGGTTTCTGGGGCACAGCGTCATGAGTTTCGAAAGCGCAATGGGTTATGTTTTTACTGTGGTGATGCCTCTCATGCTATTTCAGTCTGCCCTAAGCGGGGAAGACGTTTTGCACGCTCAGTTGTCTTGGGTAGTGTTCAGACTAAGTTTTTATTAACTGTTACTCTGATATGCTCTCTGTCCTCATTTTCTGCTCAGGCTTTCGTTGATTCGGGAGCAGCTATTAACCTGATGGATTTTGATTTTGCTAAACGTTGTGGGTTTCCCTTGATACCCCTACAGAAGTCTATTCCCCTACTGGGGATCGATTCTACCCCTTTGGCTGAGAATAAACCTCAGTTCTCTACTAAGGTGATAATGAGGGTTGAACCTGATCATCAGGAGAGCTGCAAATTTTTGGTTCTGTATAATCTGCATGACATTATCGTACTGGGTTTCCCTTGGTTACAGTCTCATAATCCTGTTTTGGATTGGAAATCTGTGTTTGTAACCAGTTGGGGCTGCCAATGTGTTAATACCAACACTCCTGTTTTTTCTGCCTCCCCCCAGGCTCAGGATGTTCCTGACTTTTTGATTGATTTTTCTGATGTGTTTAGCGAAAGTAAATCTGCATACTTGCCTCCCCATAGGAGCTATGACTGCGCTATTGAATTAGTGCCTGGTAGTAAATTCCCTAAAGGTCGCCTTTTTAACTTGTCTGTACCTGAACATGACGCTATGCGGTCTTATATCAAGGATCATTGGAGAAGGGTCATATCAGACCATCCTCTTCACCCTTAGGTGCCGGTTTTTTCTTTGTGGCCAAAAAGGATGGTTCATTAAGGCCGTGTATTGATTATCGTCTTTTGAACAATATTACTGTGAAATATCAATATCCGTTACCCTTGATTTCTGACCTATTTTCCAGGGTGAAAAACGCTACTTGGTTTACCAAGCTTGACCTCAGGGGGGCATATAACCTTATTCGCATTAAGCACGGTGTTATGTTTCGGTAGCTGAGGAGTGCAGGTAAAAAAGGCAATACACCAGAGCAGTTGGAATCTATGAGATTGCAGTACCCTGACTAACCACCACAACTAGAGGCAGCCGTGGAGCGTTCCTACGTTGGTCCTAGACGCCTCGTCACAGCCTGAGAAACTAACTACACCTAAAGATAGAAATAGGAAAGCTATCTGCCCGGAGCAGAACCCCAAAGATAATAGAAAGCCCCCAAACAAGTAATGGCGGTTAGACAAGATGAAATACTGACACAGAAAGAAAATAGTATGAGCAAACGCTGGGGCCCAAACTAACTAAATAGAAAAGGATAGGAAGGGTACTTACTGCAATCCCAGAAAACCCTGAAAAGCACCAACTCTACTAATTTCAAAAACACCTGAGATCACACGACCTCTTCCACCTAAATTAGTTCTCTGGTGTAACAAAATCAAAACAGCAGCCACTGAAAAAACTGGAAAAAGCAAAAGTACAAACATCAGTGGCTGAACTAAACAGAGGGCAAAAGCCCCGGAGGGGGACCCTGAAGGCCCCCAAAGAAGTGCAGGACAAAATGCAAAAATATAGCACAAAAACAAAAGAAGAAAATGTCTTATCTGTTAGCAGGAGATGCAGACACGACACAGCAGGCTACAAGGGAAACAGGAATGAAGGATTCAGACCAGAACAATTGATCACCGGCAACCCTGATGGGAAGGTGACTCCCTTATATAAGACCAGTCAGTAACACCTGATTCCCAGTCCTCACAATCTTCACTGAACAGACCAGCACCGCTTGTAACCACCAGAGGGAGCCTCTGCTCAGAACCCATCTCAAATCCATTCACACACACGGGGATGAATGGAAGACGGCATTTAATACCCTGAGGGGCATTTTGAGTACCTTGTGATGCCCTTTGGGCTCACTAATGCTCCTTCTGTCTTCCAGTCCTTCATGAATGACATTTTCAGGGATTTTGTGGATAAATTTCTGATTGTTTATTTGGATGATATCTTGATTTTTTCCAATGACTGGGACTCTCATGTGAAACATGTTTGAACTGTATTCCAGATTTTGAGAGAGAATGCTTTGTATGTGAAGGGATCAAAGTGTCTTTTTGGCGTACAGAGGATCTCATTTTTGGGATTCATTTTGTCCCCATCTGTTACTGAAATGGACCCGGTCAAGGTTCAGGCCATCTGTGATTGGGTCCAACCTACTTCATTAAAGGCTCTTCAAAGATTTTTGGGTTTTGCCAATTTTTATCGTAAATTTATTGGTAATTTCTCGGTTATTGTTAAACCATTAACTGATTTGACCAAAAAGGGTTCTGATGTGGTGAATTGGCCTCCTGATGCAGTCTCTGCATTTCAGGAACTTAAGCAGAGATTCACTTCTGCTCCTGTTCTACGGCAGCCTGATGTTTCCCTGCCATTTCAGGTGGAGGTTGATGCCTCTGAAATTGGGGCAGGTGCCGTTTTGTCCCAAAGAGATCCAGAGACCTCTAAAAGTAACCCTTGTGCCTTTTTTCTCTAGAAAATTTTCTCCTACTGAACGTAATTATGACGTGGGTAATCGGGAGTTATTATAGCCATGAAGTGGGCTTTTGAAGAGTGGAGACATTGGCTGGAGGGAGCCAAACATCAGGTGGTGGTCCTTACGGACCATAAGAATCTGGTTTATCTGGAATCTGCCAAGCGACTTGATCCTAGACAGGCCAGGTGGGCCTTGTTTTTCACACGTTTTAATTTTGTGGTTTCCTTTCTTCCTGGCACTAAGAATGTTAAGGCGGATGCCCTCTCGAGGAGTTTCCTTGCGGACTCTCCTGAGTTATCTGATCCTTCTGTTATTTTGAAAGAAGGTGTAGTTCTTTCCGCCATCTCGCCCAATTTGAGACTGGCTCTGGAGGGGTGTCAGGAGGATAGGCCCAAGCGCTGCCCTGTTGGGAAATTGTTTGTCCCGGACCAGTGGAAAAAGAGTGTGATGTCTGAGATTCATTGTTCCGCGTTGGCCGGTCATCCCGGAATTTTTGGTACCAGAGACTTGGTTAGTCGGTCCTTTTGGTGGCCTACCTTGTCTCGTGATGTCAGGGAATTGTGCGTCTGCGGGACTTCTCTCGCTCCAAGCCTTGCTCTCGCTCTTGTTTGTTGATGCCATTACCTGTGCCCAAGAGACCATGGACCCATATCTCTATGGATTTCATTTCCGACCTCCCTGGTTCTCAGAGAATGACAGTCATCTGGGTGATTTGTGATAGGTTTTCCAAGATGATACATCTTGTGCCATTACCTAAGTTGCCTTCCTCCTCTGAATTGGTGCCTTTGTTCCTTCAGCACGTGGTTCGTTTACACGGCATTCCTGAGAACATTGTGTCTGACAGAGGAGTCCAGTTTGTTTCCAGATTTTGGAGGACCTTTTGTTCTAAACTTGGTGTTCAATTGTCTTTCTCCTCGGCTTTTCATCCTCAGACCAATGGTCAAACTGAGAGAACAAACCAGACATTGGAGACTTATCTAAGATGCTTTGTGTCTGCTGATCAGGATGACTGGGTCTCTTTTTTGCCTTTGGCTGAGTTTGCTCTTAATAATAGGGCTAGCTCTGCCACTTTGATGTCTCCATTTTTCTGTAATTCTGGGTTTCACCCTCGATTTTCTTCAGGACAGACGGAGGCTTCTGTCTGTCCAGGTGTTGACTCTGTTGTGGAGCGTATGCAACAGATTTGGGACCAGGTAGTGGAGAGATTGTCCCTCTCTCAGGAGAGGGCCCAGCGGTTTGCTAACCGGCATAGGACTGATGGTCCTCGGTTTAAAGTGGGGGACTTGGTCTGGTTGTCCTCAAAAAATATTCCTATGAGAGTGGCATCTCCTAAATTTAAGCCTAGGTTCATTGGACCTTATAAGATCATGGAGATTCTTAATCCTGTTTCTTTTCGTTTGCTTCTTCCAGGGACATTTAAGATCCATAACGTGTTCCACAAGTCCTTGTTGAAGAGGTTTGTTGAGCCAGTGGTTCCTACTGCTTTGCCTCCTGACCCTGTTCTGGTTGAGGGCAATATGGAGTTTGTGGTTGAGAAAATATTGAATTCTCGTTTTTCTAGACGGAAACTCCAGTATTTGGTTAAGTGGAGAGGTTATGGTCAGGAAGACAATTCTTGGGTGTTTGCTTCGGACATCCATGCTAAGAGACTCATCCGTGCGTATCATAGAACTCATCCTGACCGACCTGGTTGCTCAAGTGAGGGTTCGGTGACCCCTCCTCAAGGGGGGGGTACTGTTGTGAATGGACTTGAGATGAGTTCTGAGCAGAGGCTCCTCTGGTGGTTACAAGCGGTACTGGACTGTCCAGTGAAGATTGTGAGGATTGGGAATCAGGTGTTACTGACTGGTCTTATATAAGGGAGTCGCCTTCCCATCAGGGTTGCCGGTGATCAATTGTTCTGGTCTCAATCCTTGATTCCTGTTTCCTTTGTAGCCTGCTGTGTCGTGTCTGCATCTCCTGCTAACAGATAAGACATTTTCTTCTTTTTGTTTTTGTGCTTGATTTTTGCATTTTGTCCTGCACTTCTGTGGGGGCCTTCAGGGTCCCCTCCAGGGGCTTTTGCCCTCTCAGTTTAGTTCAGCCACTGATGTTTGTACATTTGCTTTTTCCAGTTTTTTCAGTGGCTGCTGTTTTGATTTTGTTACACCAGAGAACTAATTTAGGTGGTAGAGGTCGTGTGATCTCAGGTGTTTTTGAAATTAGTAGAGTTGGTGCTTTTCAGGGTTTTTTGGGATTGCAGTAAGTGCCCTTCCTATCCTTTTCTATTTAGGTAGTTTGGGCCCAACGTTTGCTCATACTATTTTCTGTCTGTGTCAGTATTTCTTCTTGTCTAACCGCCATTACATGTTTGGGGGCTTTCTATGTTCTTTGGGGATCTGTTCCGGGGCAGATAGCTTTCCTCTTTCTATCTTTAGGTGTAGTTAGTTTCTCAGGCTGTGACGAGGCGTCTAGGACCAACGTAGGAACGCTCCACGGCTGCCTCTAGTTGTGGTGGTTAGTCAGGGTACTGCAATCTCATAGATTCCAACTGCTCTGGTGTATTGCCTTTTTTACCTGCACTCCTCAGCTACCGAAACATAACAGGTGGTTTGGACGTTAATGATCGGGCCAATTTTTACAATTCTGACCACTGTCTCTTTATGAGGTTATAACTCTGCAACGCTTCAACAGATCTTCGCGATTCTGAGAATGTTTTCTCGTGACATATTGTACTTCATGTTAGTGGTAAAATTTCTTCAATAAAACTTGTGCTTATTTTTGAAAAAAAACGCAAATATGGCGAAAATTTTGAAAAGTTTGCAATTTTCAAATTTGAATTTTTGTTCCCTTAAAACAGAGACATATGTCACACAAAATAGTTAATACATAACATTTCCCACATGTCTACTTTACATCAGCACAATTTTGTAACCAAAATTATTTTTGGTAGGAAGTTATAAGGGTTAAAAGTTGACCAGCAATTTCTCATTTTTGCAACAAAATTTACAAAGCCATTTTTTTAGGGACCACCTCACATTTGAAGTCACTTTGAGGGGTCTATATGGCAGAAAATACCCAAAAGTGACACCATTCTTAAAACTGCACCCCTCAAGGTACTCAAAACCACATTCAAGAAGTTTATTAACCCTTCAGGTGCTTCACAGGAGCTGAAGCAACGTGGAAGGAAAAAAATGAACATTTAACTTTTAGTCACAAAAATTATATTTTACAAACATTTTTTTTTATTTTCACAAGGGTAAAAGGAGAAAATGGGCAGATAAAGTTGTACAATTTCTCCTGAGTACGCCAATACCCGATATGTGGGGTAAAACCACTGTTTGGGCGCACGGCAGAGCTCGTAAGTGAAGGAGCGGCATTTGACTTTTTCAAACCAAAATTGGCTGGAATTGAGATTTGGCACCATGTAGCGTTTGGAGAGCCCCTGATGTGCCTAAACAGTGGAAACCCCCCACAAGTGATACCATTTTAGAAACTAGACCCCCTATGGAACTTATGTAGATCTGTTGTGAGCACTTTGAACTCCCAAGTGTTTCACAAAAGTTTATAATGCCTGGGTGTGAATAAAAAACAAAACAATTTTCCACAAAAATGATTTTTTAGTCCCCAATTTTTGATTTTTCTCAAGAAAATTGGACCCAAAAAGTTGTTGTCTAATTTGTCCTGAGTACGCTGATACCCCATATGTGGGGGGGGGGAACTGTTTGGGTGCACGACAGGGCTTGGAAAGGAAGTAATAACGTTTTGGAATGCAGACTTTGATGGGTGTCATGTTCCGTTTGCAGTGCCCAGAGGTGTCTAAACAATGGAAACCCCCACAAGTGATCCCATTTTGGAAACTAGACCCCCTAAGGAACTTATCTAGATCTGTGGTGAGCACTTTGAACCCCCAAGTGCTTCACACAAGTTTATAATGCCCGGGCATGAAAATAAAAAATCCTATCTTTTTCCCACAAAAATTATCTTTTAGTCACCAATTTTTTATTTTCCCAAGGGTAACAGGAGAAATTGGACCACAAAAGTTGTTGTCCAATTTGTACTGAGTACGCTGATACCCCATATGCAGCAGAGAACCACTGTTTGGGCGTATGGCAGAGCTCGGAATGAAGGAGCACCATTTGACTTTTTCCAACCAAAATTGGCTGGAATTGAGATTGGATGCCATGTTGCATTTGGATAGCCCCTGATGTGCCTAAACAGTGGAAACCCCCACAATTAACAACATTTTGGAAACTAGACCCCTAAGGAACTTATCTAGATCTGTGGTGAGCAATTTGAACCCCCAAGTGCTTCACACAAGTTTATAACGTAGAGCTGTAAAATTAAAAAATCATATTTTTTCCACAAAAATGCTCTTTTCACCCCAATTTTAATTTTCCCAAGGGTAACAAGACCCCAAAAGTTATTGTGCAATTTGTCCTGAGTACGCTGATATCCGATAGGTGGGGGTAAACTACTGTTTGGGTGCATGGCAGAGCTCGGAAGGGAAGGAGCGCCGTTTAACTGTTTCAAAGCAGAGTTGGCTGGATGCCATGTCGTGTTTGGAGAGCCCCTGATGTGCCTAAACAGTGGAAACCCCCGACAAATGACACCATTCTGGAAACTTAACCCCTCAAGGTACTTATCTAGATGTGTGGTGAGAACTTTGAACACCCAGGTGTTTCACTAAAGCTTATAACGCCCGAGCATGAAAATAAAAAAATCATATTTTTTCCACAAACATGATCTTTTAGTCCCCAACTTTTTATTTTCCCAAGGGTAACAGAGAAATTGGACCCCAAAAGTTGTCCAATTTGTCCTGATTACGCTGATACCCTATATGTAGGAGAAAACTACTGTATGGGCACACGTTGGGGCTCGGAAGGGAAGTAGTGACGCTTTGGAGAACTTTGATGCAAGCTTCTGATGTGTTGAGCCTGAATGTGCCTAAGTGGAAACAATTGCCATGTTGCAATTCCAGGAGAACCCTGATGTGCCTAAACATGAACCCCAAATTGCCCATTTGGAAATAGACCCCCCAAGGAATTATTGTAATTGAACCAGTGCTTCACGAATATATAATGATAAAAAAAAATCATAATTTTTTTCCACAAAAATGATATTTTCGCCCCAATTTATTATTTTCCCAAGGGTATCAGAAGAAATTAGACCCCAAGAGTTATTTTGTAATTTGTCCTGAGTACGCTGATACCCCAGATGTGGGGGTAAACTACTGTTTGGGCGCATGGCAGAGCTCAAGGAAGGGAAGGAGCACAGCTTGACGTTTTCAACGCAGAATTGGCTGGAATTGAGATCAGACGCCATGTCACATTTGGAGAGCCACTGATGTGCCTAAACAGTGGAAACCCACAATTCTAACTCCAACCCTAACCCCAACACACCCCTAAACCTAATCTCAACCCTAATCATAACCCTAACCCCAAACCTAACCCTAACACACCCTAACCCAACTCTAACCCTAATTCTAACTTTAGCTCCAACCCTAACTTTAGCCCCAACCCTAACCCTAATGGGAAAATGGAAATAAATACATTTTTTAAATTTTATTATTTTTCCCTAACTAAGGGGGTGATAAAGGGGGTTTTATTTACTATTTATAGCGGGTTTTTATGTTTGGCAGCTGTCACGCTAAAAGACGCTTTTTATTGCAAAAAATAGTTTTTGCATCACCACATTTTGAGAGCTATAATTTTTGCATATTTTGGCCCACAGAGTCATGTGAGATCTTATTTTTTGCGGGACGAGTTGACGTTTTTATTGGTACCATTTTGGACACGTGACATTTTTTGATCGCTTTTTATTACAATTTTTGGGAGGTTAGAATGAACAAAAATCAGCAATTCATGAATTTCTTTTGGGGGGACGTTTATACCGTTCCGCGTGTGGTAAAATTGATAATGCATTTTTGTTCTTCGGGTCAGTACGATTACAGCGATACCTCATTTGTATTTTTTTTATGTTTTGGCGCTTTTATACAATAAAAACAATGTTATATAAAAAATAATTGTTTTTGCATCGCTTTATTCTGCGAGCTATAACTTTTTTTATTTTTTCGCTGATGATGCTGTATGGAGGCTTGTTTTTTGCGGGACAAGATGACGTTTTCAGCGGTACCATGCTTATTTATATCCGTCTTTTTGATCGCGTGTTATTCCACTTTTTGCTCGGCGGTATGATGATAAAGCATTGTTTTTTGCTTTGTTTTTATTTTTTTTTAAGGGATTCACTAAAGGGGTTAACTAGTGGGACAGTTTTATAGGGCGGGTCGTTACGGACGCGGCGATACCAAATATGTGTACTTTTATTGTTTGTTTTTTTTATTTACATGAAGAAATGAATTTATTGGGGAATATTTTTTTTTCTTTATTTGGGAATTTTTTTTTTACACATGTGATTATTTTTTTTAACTTTTTTACTTTGTCCCAGGATGGGACATCACTGTATAATGTCAGATCGCTGGTCTAACAGTGTGCACAGCACTCTGTCAGACCAGCGATGTGACAGGCAAAAATGGTACCAATAAAAACGTCAACTCGTCCTGCAAAAAACAAGACCATTTTGTGGCCCAAAATAAAGCTCTCAAAATGTGGTGATGCAAAAACTTTTTTGCAATAAAAAGCGTATTTTAGCGTGTGACAGCTGCCAAACATGAAAACTCACTATAAAAACCCACTATAAATAGTAACTCAAACCCCCCTTTATCACCATCTTAGTTAGGGAAAAATAATAAAATTAAAAAAATGTATTTATTTCCATTTTCCCGTTAGAGTTAGGGCTGTGTTAGGGTTAGGTTTGTGTTTATGGTTGGGATTAGGGTTAGGAGTGTGTTGGGGGTAGGGTTGAAGTTAGAATTGGGGGGTTTCCACTGTTTAGGCACATGAAGGGGGTCTCCAAATGCGACATGGCGTCCGATCTCAATTCTAGCCAATTTTGCGCTGAAAAAGTGAAACGGCGCTCCGTCCCTTTAGTGCTCTGCCATGCCTCCAAACAGTGGTTTATCCCCACATATGGGGTGTCAGCGTACTCAGGACAAATTGCACAATAAATGTTTTGGTCTTGTTTCCCTTGGGAAAATAAAAATTAGGGGTGAAAAGGTCATTTTTGTGAAAATAATATGATTTTTGAATTTTATGGCTCTTCGTTATAAACTTCTGTGAAGCCCTTGGGGGTTCAAAGTGCTCACCACACAGCTAGATAAGTTCCTTGAGGGGTCTAGTTTCCAAAGTGGTGTCATTTGTTGGGGGTTTCCACTGTTTAGGCACATCAGGGGCTTTCCAAATGAGACATAGCTTCCGGTCAATTCTGCGTTGAAAAAGTCAAACGGTTCTCCTTTCCTTCCAAGCTTTGCCATGCATCCAGTGGTTTACCCCCACATATAGGGTATCGGCGTACTCAGGACAAATTGCACAACAACTTTTGTGGTCCAATTTCTCCTGTTACTCTTGGGAAAATAAAAAATTGGGGTCGAGAAGATCATTTTTGTGTAAAAAATATGATTTTTTAATTTTACGGCTCTACGTTATAAACGTCTGTGAAGCACTTGGGGGTTCAAAGTGCTCACCACACATCTAGATAAGTTCCATAGGGGGTCTACTTTCCAAAATGGTGTCACTTGTGTGGGGTTTCCACTGTTTAGGCGCATCAGGAGCTCTCCAAACGCAAGATGGCGTCCGATCTCAATTCCAGCCAATTTTGCATTGAAAAGTCAAACGACGCTCCTTCCTTTCCGAGCTCTGCTGTGCGCCCAAACAGTGGTTCCTCCCCACGTATGGGGTATCAGCGAACTGAGGACAAATTGCACAACAACTTTTTGGTCCAATTTCTCATGATACCCTTGGTAAAATAAAAAAAAATTGTATCTGAATTAAATATTTTGTGAAAAAAAGTTAAATGTTCATTTTCTTTAAACATTCTAAAAATTCCTGTGAAGCACCTGAAGGGTTAATAAACTTCTTGAATGTGGTTTTGAACACCTTGAGGGGTGCAGTTTATAGAATTGTGTCACTTTTGGGTATTTTCTATCATATAGACCCCTCAAAGTGACTTCAAATGTGATGTGGTCGCTAAAAAAATGGTGTTGTAAATATGAGAAATCGCTGGTCAACTTTTAACCCTTATAACTTACTAACAAAAAAAATTTGGTTCCAAAATTGTGCTGATGTAAAATAGACATGTGGGAAATGTTATTTAGTAACTATTTTGTGTGACATATTTCTCTATTTTAAGGGCATAAAAATTCTAAGTTTGAAAATTGCAAAATTTTCAAAATTTTCGCCATATTTCCATTTTTTTCATAAATAAACGCAAGTTATATCGAAGAAATTTTACCACTAACATGAAGTACAATATGTCTCAAGAAAATATTCTCAGAATCGCGAAGATCTGTTGAAGCGTTCCAGAGTTATAACCTCATAAAGGGATAGTGGTCAGAATTGTAAAAATTGGCCCGGTCATGAACGTGCAAACCACCCTTGGGGTTAAGTGGTTAATATTGTACATATGTAAAGTATTTTTTGCTACTACTGAATTGTATATACTGTATTATAGGGAAAGCGCAGTTTCCTTTTCTTGCCACTAGATGGGGGCATTATAGTCACAGTTTTAAGCAAGGGTTTAGTATACAGATAGTTAACATAGGCAGGGTCAGCTGCAGCTAAGATAGGGAGGACTTCCTCATAATAGTCAGTAGGGGCCAGGGTGCCCAGACCGTTGGAACGAACTATAGAGCCCAGGACGTTAGCAGCAACCACGCAACGTTATAAGCGAGAAGCCATTCATCCACAGCAACAGGCCAGAACATCAGGAGTGGAAGTAGTGGCAACAGTGCTAGCAGTGCAGCAATAGTGTGAACTGCAGTTGCTAGAGAAGACTAATCAGTACGGGCGGGTCGCTGATCATGGGGCAGTTTATTGCGTGGGCTGATGCCCTCAGGACTAGTGATGAGCCACCCCCGTAGTGTTCGAGTTCGGTTCACCGAACAGCCGTGTGTTCGACGAACTGTTCAACGAACAGTTCGTCGAACACCGTTAAAACCAATGGTAGGCAAACCAAAACACATAGAAACACAAAGAAAACACTTCAAAGGTGTCTAAAAGCTGACAAATTGCTCAGAAGACACAACTAACACATGGAAAAGTGACAAGTACATATAGTCATGCGAAGAGAGGTGGAGGAGTAAAAGGAGGGGGAGACACAGATATAGGCATGTCATGCCCTTCTAAAACCAAAAAAGTGCGAAGCCGACATGGCCAGTCCGTTCCTGCCCGTGCGACATGTGTATCGCCGGGTTTGTGCCAGACCTGCGGTGGACCCTGACGGCCAGCCCCCCTCTCCCAATACTGGTGCCTGTCCGCTGGTGGGTCGAGTGAGCCCCCCTGCAGTGGAGGCAGGTCTAATCTTTTTAATTTAAATTGTCTCTCTAATTTGAATGAGTACACTTTAAATCCTTTTACAAGGATCTATTGGAGGGCAAGTCTCATGCCAGCAGCCGCGGTAATTCCAGCTCCAGTAGCGTCCACTAAAGCTGCTATAGTTAAAAAGCTTTTATAAGGATCGAGCTTGGCGGTCCACCGCAAGGCGTCCTACCGCCAGTCACAGCCCCTGTGCCTTAGGGTGCCTCCCCGATGCTCTTCATTGATTGTCCAGGGGGCCTGAAAGCATTTCCTTTGAAAAATTAAGTGTCCAAAGTACAGGTAACATAGTAATATAGTTATTAAGGTTGAAGGAAGACTTTAAGTCCATCTAGTTCAACCCATATCCTATCCTAACCTGCCCTAACATGTTGATCCAGAGGAAGGCAAAAAAAAAAACCAAGTGGCAAACAGTAAACTTCACATTGGGGAAAAAAATTCCTTCCCGACTCCACATACGGCAATCAGACTAACTCCCTGGATCAACGCAGTATCTAGGAAACTAGTGAATATAGCCTGTAATATTGGTGTAGCTTGCTTAACAGCTGGGTTAATCCACTGACTAGCAGACACTGATACTAGGCCCAAAATTATTGTCTGGGCTAGATGCAGTTAAAAATTTGTAATTAGATCTACAGCCTGTGGCTACTCCGATGACTAGCAGACACTGCTACTAGGCCCAAAATTATTGTCTGGGCTAGAAGCAGTTAAAAATTTGTAATTAGATCTACAGCCGGTGGCTACTCCGCTGACTAGCAGACACTCAAGCTTTGGAGCAGACCTCTGATTCCCAGGCTATAGTATGAGTAAACAGATCTTAACACTCAACCATCTGTGTTACCCCAAGCCATAGTGTATGTAGTTTCTTACGGTTAAAAGGGGGGTGGGGAAAGACCCAACCCACCTGTAATTGACGATGCCAACGTCACGTAAAACACAGCAAGGGGACTCCAAAAAGAGTCTCCATTTTTTCCAAAAATTTGGGGCACAGACACCACTTAAGTAGAATCAATTGCCCCAGAGTTGCTTAAAACGGTTGGTGAGGTGATTTGAACAAATCCTCAAGCTTTTACTCTCCCCAGGATGACACAGGGGTAGAAAAGTCCTTTCGGATCCATGATTTGTTCATCTTTATGAACGCGAGTCTGTCTACATTCTCAGTGGACCGCCGCGTGCGCTTATCTGTCAGACTCAGCACACCACCAGCAGTGCTGAACACACGTTCAGAGAGAACAAAAATTATTATTAATTTGAAAGCTGGTGGAGCTTAGTATAGATGGCCTAATAGAATGAGTACCACACACTGCTACAGGCCCAAAATTATTGTCCAGGCAAGATGCAGATAAAAAATATTGGCAATTTGAAAGCTTAAAACGGTTGGTGAGGTGATTTTACCAAATCCTCAAGCTTTTACTCTCCCCAGGATGACACAGGGGTAGAAAAGTCCTTGCGGATCCATGATTTGTTCATCTTTATGAACGTGAGTCTGTCTACATTCTCAGTGGACAGCCGCTTGCGCTTATCTGTCAGCACACCACCAGCAGCGCTGAACACACGTTCAGAGAGAACGCTGGCTGCGGGGCATGACAAGATCTCCAAGGCGTGAGTGGCGAGCTCCGGCCATTTATCCAGATTGGAAGCCCAAAAAGAGCAAGGGTCTAGTGACACAGTCATGGCTTCGATGTTCAGTTGGAGATACTCCTGTACAATCGTCTCTAGGCGTTGACTGTGTGTCTGACTTCTTGTCTCCTGTGGCCTTGCAAAGGATGGGCTAAAAAACTGGTGAAAGGATTCCGCAAAATTGCTGTTAACACCAGCAGATACTGTGCTTCTGTTACGGTTTGAGTGCTGAAGACTCGACTGTCCCACGGTTGGCAAGTTAGAACTGTGAGATTCGCTACGTGCACCACTGGTGTTTTGTGGAAAAGCACATGTAAGATTCTGCAACAGTCTCTGCAGATACTCCTGCATGCGTGAATCCCTTTCTATGGCAGGAATATTTTGGCAAATTTACTTTTGTACCGGGGATCTAACAGTGTGGCTACCCAGTAGTCAGGATTATTTCGAATTCTGACAATTCGAGGGTCATGTTGCAGGTAGTGCAGCAAGAAGGCACTCATGTGTCTTGTGCATCCAGGAGCACCAAGTCCCTGTTGTGTTGGTGGCGAGGTACGAATCATGCTTCCTTCCTCTGCCCTCTCCCCCCAACAGAAATGTGATCAAAAAATTATGAGTATTTCAACGCTGGTGGAGCTTTGTATAGATGGCCTAATACAATGAGTACCACAGATTGCTACTATGCCCACAATTATATTACAAGCAAGATGCAGCCAAAAATTATGAGTATTTCAACGCTGGTGGAGCTGGCAAAAAGTGATAGCAACTGATGTAACCTAGCCCTCAAAAGGGCTGCAATTACAAATAGTCACTACTCCCAAGTTGACCTATCTGTCTGTATAGAGCACAGACCTGCCTGCTAAAAGTGCTAGGAACTGCTGTAACCTAGCCCTTAAAAGGGCTGCAATTACAAACTAGTCCCTCCCTACTCCCTAAACCTTCCTGTCTAACTGCAAATTCGCTTCACAGTCAGTAAGAAAGATAGCGCTAACAGCAGCAGTGCCGTCTAACACTGTGCTGCAGCAGTGAGAAAATGGTGGTGAGGGGGGAAATGGCTGGGTCTTACAGGGCAAGGACATGTGACATACACAGCCAATGACGCATGCCCTTGCTTGTGTGAAAAAAAAGCACTTCGCTCCGCGTGTGCGCTGCTGATAGGCTGACAGACTGCACCGCCCACTGGAAATGCGGGAAAGAGAAAAAAAAAATGGAGATCTTCATTATCTCTGCAGAGATCCATGCCATGCCCCTCCCCCCGCCCCGCTGTACACTCAAACTGTGTATTAACAGTGATTCTCAGCATAACTGTGAAAAAATCCAGTGACGATTTAGGTGCACAAACAGTTATCGAACATAACCTCGAACAGCTGGATTTTTTCAAAATCGTTCGGGTTCGTCGAACGTCTCGAACACCGCCCAAAACAGCTCGAATTTGAAATTGGCAAACAGTTCGCTTCGAACACCGCTTATCTCTACTCAGGACCAGGGAGAAACAGCTGAGGGAACTACCAAATGAAGTAAGTCTGGACAGGGAGGACTCTGAGGAACCGAAGGATACGGTCCATCCGGGAAGCGAGCTTAGTGACAGAAAGAGAACAAGGAAAGAGAAAGAAATGTGCATTGTGGAATCTGATGTTAATGCTGTGAAGAAAATGGATGTGCTGCATACAGAAACCAGTAAAGTTGTTTATTTGGAAGTTGAAATGGACAATCTCTATTTACGGGGAACCGTCTGTAGGGAGCCTACAGCAACGCAGAGAAAACCATGACGGCGCAGAAAGTGAAGACAGGTTTTTCAAAGTAATGGACACTGTTTTCATGTGATGGAAGGCCAAGGTGCATTAAAGCGAAAGTTTTTAGCCACGACTACCGCTCTGGCCGACCCTCACACGGATACCGTACATTATGCCACCCCACACCATAATCATGGGAGTAGGACCAGTGTGACATTCCCTCGTCAGGGTTTCTTCCTTACATGGTCTCCGTAGTCTGCAGACCACTCTCTGGCTATCATTGCATTCAAGACAAAAACTGGAATCATCGCTGAAGAGGACAGATGTCTAGTCCAGCCTCCATTGTCATCTTGTTCTGCACCTTGATAAGCCGGTGGCTTAGTGGCTCATAAAAATTCTAAACTTTGTAAAAAACCAAAGAAGTGGTTGCATCGTTAACTTTATAGATTAATCAATGCCATGCTGGGGTACCAAATATGCTTACTTTTAAAATTCCTTTCTTTTTAAGAATAGGTGTGTGTTTTGGAGTGGGATCCTTATACTCTTAAGAACCTTTTTTTAACTCTTTCACGATCTTGTGATTTTCCATTTTTTGTTTTTTAGTTTTTTTCTCCCTTTCTTCCCAGAGCCATATATTTTTATTTTTCTGTCAATATAACCATTTGAGAGCTTGTTTTTTGCAGGATGTTTTGTACTTTTGAATGAAATTATTATTTTTAATGTATTGTACTAGAAAACAGGCAAAATAAAAATTCCAAATGCAGTAAAATTGCAAAAAAAGTGCAAGTCCACAATTCTGTTTTGTGTTTTTTATTTGGAATGTTACCATGCTAAAACTGACCTGGCAATATGTCATTATGGTCATTATGAGTATGCAGATACCAAAAATGTAGGGGGTTCTTTTTTTTTTTTTTATTTACCATATATACTCATGTATAAGTCGACCAGTGTATAAGCCAACCCCCCTAATTTTGCCACAAAAAACTGGGAAAACTTATTGACTCGCGTATGAGCCGGGTGTATAAACCGCCATCCTGCTCTGTGCTGCCCCCGTCCTGCTCCTTGCTTCCCCATCCAGCTCTGTGCTCCCCCCTCCTGCTCCGTCCTCCGCTGTGCTCCCCCCGTCCTGCTCCGTCCTCCTGTGCCCCCCCATCCTGCTCCGTGCTCCTCTGTGCTCTCCATCCTCCCCCGTCCTGCTCCGTGCTCCTCTGTGCCCTCCATCCTCCCCCCGTCCTGCTCCGTGCTCCTCTGTGCTCTCCGTCCTCCCCCGTGCTACTCTGTGCCCTCCATCCTCCCCTCCCGTCCTGCTCCATGCTCCTCTGTGCTCTCCGTCCTCCCCCCCGTCCTGCTCCGTGCTCATTGTCCTCCTCCATGCTTCCCCCGTCCTCCGTTCTCCCCCCGTCATACTCACCCTCACCGTGCCATCGCTGAATGTCCCGGCAATCCTGCATAGTACCCGTCTTCCTGCAGCTCTCCTGTGCTGAGCGGTGACGTAATACCGCTCATTAAGGCCATGAATATGGACGCCACGCCTATGGGAGTGGCGTCGTGTCCATATTACATGACCTTAATGAGCGGTATTACGTCACCGCTCAGCACAGGAGAGCTGCAGGAAGCCGGGTACAACGCAGGATTGCCGGGACGTTCAGCGATGGCACAGGGAGGGTGAGTATGATGTCCCAGCCACCGGCTCCTGCCACGGCACCCTCTCCCCCGCTGGTTTCTGCCCAATGACTCGTGTATAAGCCGATGGGGCATTTTCAGCACAAAAAAAGGTGCTGAAAATCTCGGCTTATACACACTCGTATATACGGTAAGTGGTGAAAAAAAAAATATTCTGAAATTTAAAAAATTTTGATTATTTTCATAGATTGGACATTTCTGAAAGTAGCGACATAAAATGTGTATTTTTATTTGTTTTGTTTTCAGGGGTGATTTAAACTTTTTTTGTAAAAAAATGTTAGTATCTTTTTACTGGCTGCAATAGTTCCCTCAGGAGACTTGAAGCTGCGTTCATCCGATCGCCTGTGCTACACATAGCAGGGCTTCAGCACAGCTATGGATAGCAGAAATCACAATCTCTAATGAACGGCGGCCACGAGGACCCTGAGGAAGCTGCTTTTCTTTGCATGATATGCTTGGAGTCTCTTCTCATTGATCCCTCTAGCTGGCACTACGGGTCCTATAACATGTACCCTCCACTGATTGCCTCTTTATGCCGTCCCCATAACAAACTTTATTTGTGCAATCCTTTATTCCACATCCTCCAACGGTCATATATTATTTGTGCATATATATTATCTGTGCACACTGTCAGACCAGCGATCTGACATTATAGGCTGGAGTCACACACAACGTCTAAAAAAAAAATCGGTCCGTTTTAGTCGGTCAATAATCGGATAAAAATTTCATGAACATTGATGCGACTGGCATCCGATTTTTTGTAGTTGATGCGATTTTGTAGCATGTACGCTTACGTTTCACATCCGATTACCCACCGACTACCGATTTTTTGTGGCATCATAGCAAAATGGACATTTAACGTTGTGCGATTTAATCGCAACTCACACGTGCGGTCCGTTTGTAATCCCACTTTTCATCGCTCCCATAGACTTGCATTGGCGATAGTCGACCCACAATCGGTGACAATCGCAGCATGCTGCGATTGCACTCGCACGTTTAAATCGGACCACAAAAAATAGGATGATGGGAGCTACTCCATTGATTAATATTTGGTCGACTGCAATGCGATATTTCATCGCATTCTAGTGGTACGATTTAGTCGCCAGTGTGACTCCGGCCATACAGTGATGTCCCACCCTGGGACAAAGTAAAAAAGTTAAAAAAATAAAAATCACATGTGTAAAAAAAAAAAATTCCCAAATAAAGAAAAAAATATAAATATTCCCCAATAAATTCATTTCTTCATGTAAATAAAAAAACAAACAATAAAAGTACACATATTTAGTATCGCCGCGTCCGTAACGACCCGCCCTATAAAACTGTCCCACTAGTTAACCCCTTTAGCGAATCCCTTAAAAAAATAAATAAAAACAAAGCAAAAATCAATGCTTTATCATAATACCGCCGAACAAAAAGTGGAATAACATGCAATCAAAAAGACGGATATAAATAAACATGGTACCGCTGAAAACGACATCTTGTCCCGCAAAAAAAAGCCTCCGTACAGCATCATCAGCAAAAAAATAAAAAAGTTATAGCTTGCAGAAAAAGCGATGCAAAAATAATTATTTTTTATATAAAATTGTTTTTATTGTATAAAAGCGCCGAAACATAAAAAAATTACACAAATGAGGTATCGCTGTAATCATACTGACCCGAAGAATAAAAATGCATTATCAATTTTACCACAAGCGGAACGGTATCAACGCCCCCCTAAAAGAAATTCATGAATTGCTGTTTTGTTCATTATAACCTCCCAAAAATTGTAAACAAAAGCGATCAAAAAATGTCACGTGTCTAAAAATGGTACCAATAAAAACGTCAACTCATCCCGCAAAAAATAAGACCTCACATGACTCTGTGGGCCAAAATATACAAAAATTATAGCTCTCAAAATGTGATGATGCAAAATCTATTTTTTGCAATAAAAAGCGTCTTTTAGCGTGACAGCTGCCAAACATAAAAACCTGATATAAATAGTAAATCAAACCCCCCTTTATCACCCTCTTAGTTAGGGAAAAATAATAAAATTAAAAAAAAATTATTTCCATTTTCCCATTAGGGTTAGGGCTAAAGTTAGGGTTAGGGTTGGGGCTAAAGTTAGAATTAGGGTTAGGGTTGGGATTAGGGTTGTGTTAGGTTTGTGGTTAGGGTTATGATTAGGGTTGGAATTAGGTTTAGGGGTGTGTTGGGGTTAGGGTTGGAGTTAGAATTGGGGGGTTTCTACTGTTTAGGCACATCAGGGGCTGTCCAAATGCGACATGATGCCCGCAGACCATTCCATCAAAGTCTGAAATCCAAAACGTCACTACTTCCATTCCGAGCCCCGACGTGTGCCCATACAGTAGTTTTCTCCCACATATAGGGTATCAGCGTACTCTGGACAAATTGGACAACTTTTGGGGGGCCAATTTCTCCTGTTACCCTTGGGAAAATAAAAAGTTGGCGACTAAAAGATAACTTTTGTGGGGAAAAAAAAAGATTTATAAACTTGTGTGAAGCACTTGGGGGTTCAAAGTGCTCACCACAGATCTAGATAAGTTCCTTAGGGGGTCTAGTTTCCAAAATGGAATCACTTGTGGGGGGTTTCAACTGTTTAGGCACATCTGGGGCACTGCAAACGGAACATGACACCCATCAAAGTCTGCATTCCAAAATGTTATTACTTCCTTTCCAAGCCCTGCCGTGCACCCAAACTGTTCCCCCCCCCACATATGGGGTATCAGCGTACTCAGGACAAATTGGACAACAACTTTTGGGGTCCAATTTTCTTGGGAAAAAATCAAAAATTGGGGACTAAAAATCATTTTTGTGGAAAATAGTTTTTTTTTTTTTTCACACCCAGGCATTATAAACTTTTGTGAAACACTTGGGGGTTCAAAGTGCTCACAACAGATCTAGAAAAGTTCCATAGGGGGTCTAGTTTCTAAAATGGTATCACTTGTGGGGGGTTTCCACTGTTTAGGCGCATCAGGGGGCTCTCCAAACGCGACATGGCGTCCAATCTCAATTCCAGCCCAAACAGTGGTTTTCCCCCACATATGGGGTATTGGCGTACTCAGGAGAAATTGTACAACTTTATCTGTCCATTTTCTCCTTTTACTCTTGTGAACATAAAAATGTTTGTAAAAGATAATTTTTGTGACTAAAAAGTTAAATGTTCATTTTTTCCTTCCACGTTGCTTCAGCTCCTGTGAAGCACCTGAAGGGTTAATAAACTTTTTGAATGTGGTTTTGAGTACCTTGAGGGGTGCAGTTTTCAGAATGGTGTCACTTTTTGGTATTTTCTGCCATATAGGCCCCTCAAAGTGACTTCAAATGTGAGGTGGTCCCTAAAAAAAATGGCTTTGTAAATTTTGTTGTAAAAATGAGAAATCGCTGGTCAAATTTTAACCCTTATAACTTCCTAACAAAAAAAAAATTTTGGTTCCAAAATTGTACTGATGTAAAGCAGACATGTGGGAAATGTTATTTATTAACTATTTTGTGTAACATATTTCTCTGTTTTAAGGGAACAAAAATTCAAAGTTTGAAAATTGCAAAATTTTCGACATATTTGCGTTTTTTCAAAAATAAGCGCAAGTTTTATCGAAGAAATTTTACCACTACCATAAAGTACATTATGTCACGAGAAAACAAACTCAGAATCGCGAAGATCTGTTGAAGCGTTCCAGAGTTATAACCTCATAAAGAGACAGTGGTCAGAATTGTAAAAATTGGACCGGTCATTAACGTGCAAACCACCCTTGGGGTAAAGGGGTTAAATTTCCCAGAGGAGCATTGCACGGCGAATAAGCCTCCTTACCTTGACAAGCCTGAGTTGGTATGTCACTCTCCACAAGGAGAGACCTTACCCTTAGACCTTGGTAAACAGCAGAATGATGTTCTACACCAAAAAAGCTCTATCTTGGTCTCATCTGTTGTACATTTTGGAAAACTAGAAAACTAGTCTGTCTTTTCATGTCTCAGTGTCAGCAGTGGAGTCCTCCTGGGCCTTCTTCCATAGAGTTTAATTTCATTCAAATGTCACTGAATAGGTTTCGCTGATGCTGATGCACCTTGTGCCTGCAGGACAGCTTGAATTTCTTTGGAACTTGACTGGGGCTGCTTATCCACCATCCAAACTATCCTGCTTTACAACCATTCACAAATTTTTCTCTGCCGTCCACATGCAGGGAGATTTGCTACAGTGCCATGGGTTGTAAATGTCTTTATTATGTTGAGCACCGTGGACAAGGAAACAAGAAGATCTCTGGAGATGGATTTATTATTTAACAATTTTTGTTTTCAAGTCCTCAGAGAGGTCTCTTCTCCTCTTTATGTTCTCCATGCTTAGTGTGGCACACACAGACACACAATGCCATTTCTCCCCTTTTTATCTGGTTTCAGGTGTAATTTTCAAATTGACCACACCTGTTCCTTGTCATAGGCGAGTTTGAACAAGCATCACATGCTTGAAACAAAATTATTTATCCACAATTTTGGAAAGATGCCAACAATTTTACCAGGCTCATTTTTGGGGTATTGTGTGAAAATGATGTCCAATTTACCTTTTCTCTCTGTTTTTCTGTTGTTCCAATATACAGAAAGGAAATAAATGTGTATAACAAAACATTGTGTAAGTGTGATCATTTTCTGAGAGAAATACTTCATTTTCTGGAACAATTTCAATGGTGCCAACACTTTTGGCCATGACTGTATATCTGTTTGCACTTATTTATTTCACCTAGGGATCCATTAGTGTCTACACTATAATATTGGCATGTATTTCATTGTATTTCTTCAATCCTGAGAGATCTAATAGTACCTATTATTCTATATCTGCATTATTGTAACAAATAATATTAATACATATTGATCCTCATGTGTCTATGGGGAGGCATTGGTTTTACTTGTTTTGTTCTTGGAGCTATATGGTGTTTAATAAAATAGAATTGCTTTGTGCTCTTAGGTGTGCACTTTCTTCTGTATTGTTTTTTTCTCTTGATAGTATTGAAAGGGTTAACAATCCCTCAGGAGGAGGAGAATGGAAATGAATCCTTCTAAGACAGGAGACAAAAATGAGCACTAGATCTTGAGGCTAGAATAGACGGATCTCAGGTAAATCGGTCAACATCTTATATAGAGTAAGTTTTTCTCTTTTTATTATTATATCTCATTTCTATGTTGTTATGATCTATTTTCTACTGTTGGATTAAGTGATTATTCCTGTACCATGTAATCACCAGTGTTTAATACTCTGATAATGGGTATTGTTCCCCAAGCTATGAATAAGGACTGTGATAAGCATGAAACGCGTCGGCGGGGATGTGGCCAGAAGTGTGTTTTTGTTCGCACATGCCTGCACAGAGGGAATAGTTTAAACCAGGGAATAAAAGTGATGTGTTAACCTTTCTATGTGGTGCCGGTTCTATATATTCTCTGAATCCTTATCTTGAGGTCACAGACGTCCATCATATAAGGGGGTTACTTACCTCATTTGTACAACCAACACACCAAGTCCATGGTGGGACTGATGCACAACACATGTCCTATACTCATTGCTCCCAAGTCCAAGACCCTCAAGAGTTTATATCTCATGAGATATAATAATTATTAATAATCCTCTTCCACTAATGGCCAGGTGCCCCGCCAGTCTCCATGTCTCCTCTTTAGGATGAACTCGTGACTAACTTAGCCAATCATATCAGCAGCCGAGACTAATCCATTCCTGCTGTGGATGAGTTAGGCTGGAGCAATCACTTGACCAAATGGTCAGAACAGATTGTACATATCGGTTCTATATTCTTCTTAGTGAGAAAACTGTATTAGTTTGGTTTTAGCCTGTGAAATCTTGTAGCTAAAATGCTTTAACTCCTTAACATCCAATGACGGACATAGTCCGTCATGGCAGGATGTCAGTTCCCGCACCAGGACAGACTGTGTCTGTCAAGAATTTAAACTATCTCTGTATGTAAACACGAAGTGGTAGTTCAGTGCTGACAGCTGCCCGTGACAGCTGAGAGGCAAGGGAAGAGGTGCAGGGACCCATGCCGTCGGTCCCCGCACCCAAATCGCTGTGATCGGTTAGTCAAAGTTACTGACCGACCACAGCATAATCGCGCAGGAGATGCTGAAATATCAGCACCTCCCGCCCAATCAGTGCAGCAGCTCAGCTCTGCCAGTGGCTGAGCATCTGCAAGAACATCCAGGAGCAGTGTCCGCGCCGCCCCTGGCTGTTAACCCCCTAATTGCTGTGATCGAGCACAATCGAAGTATTCAGGAGGGAGGCATCAATCTATAGAAAGCCTCTGAGCCCATGCTCACAGCATGGTGTCAGAAGCTTTCAGTATAGGTATAATGCACTGCAATGCTAGTGCATTGCAGTGCATTATACCTACAATCAAAGTAAAACATTTTTAAAAAAATATGTTTAACCCCTTCCCGACCCATGACGCCTACGTTGGCGTCATGAAAACCTGTGCCATCCCGACCCATGACGCCAACGTAGGCGTCATGCTATAAATCATGTTCCTGCGGGTCGGGGGACCGGGGTCACTGAAAGGTCACCCGACCCGCAGTAACAGGACCCTTACTGCATCACCACAGGGGGGTTGGCTTAACCCCCACGTGGCCACGATCGCTCTAATTGGCTGTTAAAAGTGAAACAGCCAATCAGAGCGATTTGTAATATTTCACCAATGAAACTGGTGAAATATTACAATCCAGCCATGGCTGATGCTGCAATAGCATCTGCCATGGCTGGAGAACGCGATCAGACCCCCCCCATACCCATGTCACGAAGCGGTGATCGGCCGGCCGCCCACACGAAAGATGGGGGCAGCGATCGGTCACCGCCGTCACTGTCTGCTCCCATGGCTCCAGCGATCCGCTGCCCCCACCTACCGATCCCCCCCCTGCCTTCCGTACGGTCCCCTACTCACCTCTCCCAGTCCACGCCCTATCCCTGATCCCGTCCCGGCGGCTGCCCGGGATTCTTCATGGGCGCCGCCATCTTGGAAAATGGCGGGCACATGCGCAGTGCGCCCGCCGGCCAGCGCATGTGCAGTGCGCCCTCCATTGTACAAAAATTTATTTTGATCACTGTGATAAACTGTCACAGTGATCAAAATAAAAAAAAAGTAAATGATCCGCGGCAGATTTTGTGATCGCGGCTGTTTTGCTGCTGATCCGCGGCTGATTTTGCTGCTGATCCGCGGCGATTTTGCTGCTGATCCGCGGCGGATTTTGCTGCTGATCCGCGGCGGATTTTGCTGCTGATCCCGGCGGGTTTGTGCTGATCGCGGATTTTGCTGCTGATCCGACGAATTGCGGATCCACGACTGATTATCTGCTGATTCATCTGCGCTAGCGGGTATAGCATAACGCGATCGCGTTATGCTATACCGTTACCAGCCTGTCAACGCTACGTGTTGAACGGGCTGGTAAAACGCAATATGAACCCAGCCTTAGGGTTAGAACTAGGGTTAGGGTTAGCATTAGGGTTAAGGTTAGAATTACGGTTAGGGTTGGAATTAGGGTTAGGCTTGTAGTTAGGTTTATGGTTAGAGTTGGGATTAGGGTTAGGGGTGTGTTGGGGTTAGGGTTATGATTAGGGTTTTTATTAGGGTTAGGTGTGTGTAGGGGTTAGGGTTGGGGTTAGAGTTGGAGTTAGAATTGAGGGGTTTCCACTATTTAGGCACATCAGGGGGTCTCCATACGCGACATGGCGCCACCATTGATTCCTGCAAATTTTGCGTTCAAAAAGTCAAACAGTGCTCCCTTTATTCCAAGCCCCGACGTATGCCCAAACAGTGGTTTATCCCCACATATGAGGTATCAGCGTACTCTGGAAAAATTGCACAACTTTGGGGGTTCTAATTTCTCCTGTTAACATTGGGAAAAAAAATTGGGGACTAAAAATTATTTTTGTGGAAAAAAAATGATTTTATATTTTCACGGCTCTGCGTTATAAACTTCTGTGAAGGACTTGGAGATTCAAAGTGCTTATCACACATCTATAGGAGTTCCTTGGGGGATCTAGTTTCCAAAATGGGGTCACTTGTGGGGAGTTTCTACTGTTTAGGCACATCAGGGACTCTGCAAACGTAACATGACGCCCGAAGACCATTCCATCAAGTGGGCATTTCAAAACGTCACTACTTCCCATCCGAGCCCCGACGTGTGCCCATACAGTAGTTTTCTCCCACATATGGGATATCAGCATACTCAGGACAAATTGGACAACAACTTTTGGGGTCTAATTTCTCATGTTACCCTTGGGAAAATAAAAAAATTGGGGACTAAAAGATCCTGATTGTGGAAAAAATATGATTTTTTTATTTTCATGCCCGGGCGTTATAAACTTCTGTGTAGCCCTTGGGGGTTCAAAGTGCTCACCACACATCTAGATAAGTTCTTTGCGGGTCTAGTTTCCAAATGGGGTCACTTGTGGGGAGTTTCTACTGTTTAGGCACATCAGGGGCTCTGCAAACGTAACAAGATGCCCGCAGACCATTCCATCAAGTCGGCATTTCAAAGCGTCACTACATCCCTTCCGAGCCCTGACGTGTGCCCAAACAGTGGTTCCCCCCCACATATGGGGTACTAGCGTACTCAGGAGAAACTGGACAACAACTTTTGGGGTCCAATTTCTCCTGTAACCATTGTGAAAATAAAAAATAGTGGGCTAAAAAATCATTTTTTGAGAAAAAAAAAATGATTTTTTTATTTTCACGGCTCTGCGTTATAAACTTCTGTGAAGCACCTGGGGGTTCAAAGTGCTCACTATGCATCTAGATAAGTTCCTTAGGGCGTCTAGTTTCCAAAATGGGGTCACTTGTGGGGGAGCTCCAATGTTTAGGCACACAGGAACTCTCCAAATGCGACATGGCAACCGCTAAATATTCCAGCATATTTTCCATTCAAAAAGTCAAATGGCGCTCCTTCCCTTCTGAGCCCTGCCGTGCGCCCAAACAGTGGTTTATGACCACATATGAGGTATCTGTGTACTCAGGAGAAATTGCCCAACAAATTTAAGGATCCAATTTATACTGTTGCCCATGTGAAAATGAAAAAAACTGAGGCTAAAAAAATTTTTGTGAAAAAAAAGTACTTTCTTTTTTTTACGGATCAATTTGTGAAGCACCTGGGGGTTCAAAGTGCTCACTATGCATCTAGATAAGTTCCTTAGGGGTCTAGTTTCCAAAATGGGGTCACTTGTGGGGGAGCTCCAATGTTTAGGCACACAGGGACTCTCCAAATGCGACATAGCAACCGCTAAATATTCCAGCATATTTTCCATTCAAAAAGTCAAATGGTGCTCCTTCCCTTCTGAGCCCTGCCGTGCGCCCAAACAGTGGTTTATGACCACATATGAGGTATCTGTGTACTCAGGAGAAATTGCCCAACAAATTTTAGGATCCATTTTATCCTGATGCCCATGTAAAAATGAAAAAATTGATGCTAAAAGAAAATTTTTGTTGGAAAAATTAAAATGTCCATTTTTTCCTTCCACGTTGCTTTAGTTCCTGTGAAGCACCTGAAGGGTTAATAATCTTCTTGAATGTAGTTTTGAGTAGCTTGAGGGGTGCAGTTTTTATAAAGGTGTCACTTTTGGGTATTTTCTGCCATATAGCCCCTCAAAGTGACTTCAAATGTGAGGTGGTCCCTAAAAAAAATGGTTTTGTAAATTTTGCTGTAAAAATGAGAAATCGCTGGTCAACTTTTAACCCTTATAACTTCCTAACAAAAAAAAATGTTGTTCCCAAAATTGTGCTGATGTAAAGTAGACATGTGGGAAATGTTATTTATTAACTATTTTGTGCCACATAACTCTCTGGTTTAACAGAATAAAAATTAAAAATTTGAAAATTACAAAATTTTCGACAAATTTCCATTTTTTTCACAAATAAACGCAAAAATTATCGACCTAAATTTACGACTAACATGAAGCCCAATATGTCACGAAAAAACAATCTCAGAATCGCTAGGATCCGTTGAAGCGTTCCTGAGTTATTACCTCATAAAGGGACACTGGTCAGAATTGCAAAAAATGGCAAGGTCTTTAAGGTCAAAATAGGCTGGGTCATGAAGGGGTTAAAAAAATAATAAAAAAATCCACTAATAAATACACATTTTTATGAAAAAAATAAATAAATAAAAAAAGTACACAATTGGTATCGCCGCGTCCGGAACAATCCGATCTATAAAAAAGTGTCACACTAGTTAACCCCTTCAGTGAACACGGTAAAAAAAAAAAAAAATAAGTAGCAAATTGTACTTTATAATCATACCACTTGGAAAAACTGGAATAAAATGCGATTAAAAAGACAAATGGTAATAAAAATAGTATCAATGAAAAAGCCATCTTGTCCCGCAAAAAACAAGCTGCCATACAACTCCATCAGTGGAAAAATAAAAAAATTATAGCTCTCAAACTAAAGAGATGCAAAAATAATTTTTTTTTTCTGTAAAAGTTATTATTGCGCGTAACAAAAAAATAAATGAGGTATCGTACTGACCTGAAGAATAAAACTGTCTTATCAATTTTACACCACACGCAGAACAGAGAAAAAAAAAAAAACAATTCCTGAATTGCTGGTTTTTATTCATTCTACCTCCACAAAAATTGGAATAGAACGCGATCAAAAACTGTCATGTGTCCGAAAATGGTACTAATAAAAATGTCAGCTCATACCGCAAAAAACAAGCCCTCACATTACTCTGTGGGCCGAAATGTGGAAAAATTATAGCTCTCAAAATATGGCGATTCAAAAACTTCTTCTTACAAATAAAAGCGTCTTTTAGTGTGTGACAGAAGCTAAACATAAAAAAGATATAAATCTGGTATCGCTGTAATCACGCCGACCTGAAGAATAAAGTTGCCTAATCACTTATACCGCATAAGGAACGGTGTAAAAAATAAATAACACCAATTCTTCACCTGCTGTGGATTTCCTCATTCTGCCTCCCAAAGATCGCAGTAAGGCTTGGCGCACATTTATCCTGAGCTCTACGCTGAGCGCTTGCATCTGCGTTTCCATGTAAATCTGTGAAATACGTGATTCAGACAGAACCACCAGTGGAAGATTCCCTTTAATTAGGCAGATGGAGGCACTGTGAACACTAAAGGACCTGTGACTGGCGGTGTTCGTCTCTTTCGGCGTGCATAAAAACGCAGTCCACTATAGTTTTGTGCACCTCTGAAAGGAAGGACAATGCTAAACAGAGGTCAGACGTTCTCCAGAGTAACTATGCTGCCTCATTATAGTGAATGGATCCCTCAGGGGTTTCATCTGTCACGTAGCTAAAAGATTTAGATGGAAACCCCAAAGTATGTGCTTAGCGTAGAGTGATGGATAAATGTGATCACAAACGTTATGAAAAATGTTCCCAATAAAAGCTTCAACTCAATCCACACAAAAAGTCCCCACTCAGGGCTGTCATCTGTTATCGGAAATATAAGGGGCTCCCATGTTACTGGTAGCACAAAGGCTCTGGAAAAGCCAAAAGAAATTCAGCAAATTCTATGCTCCCAAATCCAAATTCCCCCCTTCGCTTCTGAGCCCCAGGGTGCATAAATCACCTTTAGCATTCACATTTGGCAGGAGTACAATTTCCAAAATGGGGTCACTTGGGGGGGAGGGGGATTCTGCTCTATAGCAATTAGGGGCTCTGTATATGGAGTCCGCAAACTATTATAGGAAAATCTGTGCTCCAGGAGGCAAATAGCGCTCAATCTCTAACGAGACTCTCCATATGCCATATGGCTAAGCAGTACTGTATAGCCACATATGGTGTATTTCTATATTCAGCAGAAATTGTGGGACACATTCTGGTGCCAATTTTATCCACTTCTTGTGTGAAAATGTTAAATCTGGGGCTAAAACCAAATTTTTGTGGAAAAATGTAATTATTTTTTCTTCACTACCCAATGGTATAAAATACTGTGACACACCCTTGGTATCAATATGATCATTACACCTCTAGATTAATTCACTGAGAGGTGTAGTTTGTAAAATGAGGTCAATTACTGTTCTGGCACCTCAGGGGCTCTCTCAGTGGGTCATGGCACCCTCAAACCATAATAGTAAAATCTGCACTATAATATGTCACTCCTTTATTTTTGAGCTTTGCACTGTGCCTCAAAAGTAGTTTTCACCCACACATAGGGTATTGGCACACTCAGGAGAAATTGCACAACAAATTCTGGGGTCCAATTTCTCCAGTTACCATTGAGAAAATAAAAAATTTGAAGCTAAAATAAAAATTTTGTGGGAAAATGTGTTTTTAAGTTTCTTAGTTCTGTTATAAACTTCTGTAAAGCACCTGGTGGTTCAAGATGCTCACCACACATCTAGAGAAGTTCCTTGAAGGGTCTCGTTTCCAAAATGGTATCACTTGTTGGGGGTTTCCACTGTTCAGGCACATCATTGGCCCTCCAAAAGTGACATGGCATCGGCTCTCGATTCCAGCCAATTTTGAGTTAAAAAAGTCAGACCTTTCTCCTTACCTTCCGGGTCCTGCCATGCACCCAAACAGTGGTCTTCCTCCACACATGGGGTATCGGCGAACACAGGAGAAATTGCACAACAATTTTTGGGGTCCATTTTCTCCTGCTACCTTTGTCAAAATAAAAAAAAATGATGCTAAAAGACGATTTTTGAGGAAAAATGTGATTTTTAATTTTCACGGCTCTACGTTATAAACTTCTGGGGGTTCCAGGTGCTTACCATGCATCTAAAAACATTCCTTGAGGGGTCTAGTTTCCAAAATGTCACTTGTTGGGGGTTTCCACTGTTTAGGTACAACAGGGACTCTCCAAATGTGACATGGCGTCCAATCTCAATTCCAGCCAATTTTGTGCTGAAAATGTCAAACGGCGCTCTTTCCATTCCGAGCCCTGCCGTGTGCCCAAACAGCAGTTTACCCCACATATGGAGTATCAACACACTCAGGACAAATTTCACAACAACTTTGGTGGTCTAATTTCTCCTGTTATACTTTGCAAAATAAAAAATTGGGGGCAAAATATCATTTTTGTGGAAAAAATATGATTTTTTATTTTCACGGCTCTGCGTTATTAACTTCTGTGAATTTGGGGGTTCAAAATGCTTACCACACATCTAGACAAGTTCCTTGAGGGGTCTAATTTTCAAAATGGAGTAATTTGCAGGGAGTTTCCACTGTTTAGGCACATTAGGGGCTCTGCAAACGTGACATGGCATCTACTCTCAATTCCAGCCAATTTTACATTCAAAACCTCAAATGGTGCTCCTTCCCTTCGGAGCCCTGCCGTGCGCCTAAAGAGTGGTCTTCCTCCACACTAGGGGTATCGGTGTACTCAGGAGAAATTGAACAACAAATATTGTGGTTCATTTTCTCCTGATACCCTTGGAAAAATAAAAAAAAATTGTGTCCGAAGTAAAATTTTTGTGAAAAAAACTTAAATGTTAATTTTTTCCTTCCACATTGCTTCAATTCTTGTGATGCACCTAAAGAGTTAAACTTTTTGAATGTGATTTTGAACACCTTGAGGGATGCAGGTTTTAGAATGGTGTCACTTTTGGGTATTTTCTGTCATATAGGCCCCCAAAGTGACTTTAAATGGGAGATGGTCCTAAAAAAATGGTTTTGTAAATTCTGTTGGAAAAATGAGAAATCATTGGTCAAGTTTTAACCCTTATAACTTCCATACAAAAAAAATTCTTTCAAAAATTGTGCTGATGTAAAGTAGACATGTTGGAAATGTTATTTATTAACTATTTTGTGTGACATAATGCTCTAATTTAGGGGCGTAAAATTAAAAGCTTGAAAATTGTGAAATTTTCATATTTTTTGCCAAATTTACATTTTTTTTCACAAATAAACACAAGAAATTTTGAAGAAATTTTACCACTATCATAAAGTACAATATGTCACGAAAAAAATATCAGAATTAGTGGGATCCGTTGAGGCGTTTCAGAGTTATAACCACATAAAGTGACAGTGGTCAAATTTCAAAATTAAGGCCTGGTCATTAACCTACAAAGTGGCTTGGTCCTTAAGGGGTTAATAGAAAAAGATACTAAATAGTGTGTTTTTTTAAGAACTAAATCCTTCAGTCAATAAAAATGCACATCAAAAAGTATTGAGAGAACAAGCTCTAAAAAAGGAAAAATAGAATTCTACAGGAAGGATAATCTGTGATTTCTCTGTAGTTAGTGATTACTACTCACCTGGGCGATTATCTGTAGGAATTTCCTCTTTCCATCGCTCATCACCCCTCACATATGTCTCTGTAGTATTAATATGGGTCAGATCTTCACCCTAAAACAAAGATTGTAAAAGTCACAGACAGATGGAGAAGTCACATCTATGATCAGCTCTAATCATGATCCTCAGTGTACTGAACCATCGTACGACCAACTCTACCCTTTCCTAGTGTATTCTCACCCATCCCTGCAGTCTGTGAGCCCTCGCGGGCAGGGTCCTCTCTCCTTCTGTACTTGTGTGTCCCTTGTCTAGCACGTTTATTGTACCTGTCTATATTTTTCCCCTTTTCATATGTAAAGCGCCATGGAATAAATGGCGCTATATAAATGTATAATAATAATAATAATCCTGCCATCTACACCGTTCTCATTACACAAGCATAAAACATATACGAGTTACTGGTGGATAAAACAACACTGCGCACAAGACCTTCACAGCCGTCTACACATCATAGGGGAGATCTCATGACACCTTCTCTCCAGCACGGTGGCTCAGTGGATAGCACTACAGCCTTGCAGCGCTGGGGTCCTGGGTTCGAATCCCACCTAGGACAACATCTGCAAGGAGTTTGTATGTTCTCCCCGTGTTTGCGTGGGTTTCCTCCGGGTTCTCCGGTTTCCTCCCACACTCCAAAAACATACTGATAGGGAATCTAGAATGTGAGCCCCATCGGGGACAGCGATGATAATGTGTGCAAAACTGTAAAGCGCTGCGGAATATGTTAGCGCTATATAAAAATAAAGATTATTATTATTATTATAAAATAAAAGATTATTATCTATCTACCTGATGATCCTGAGGAACATCGGGATTTTCTTGTTTATAATATTGTGGAAGAGGACGGGGACATCTCTCTGGTGTTGTCCTCTTACTGGATAGATCTGGAGGAAGCACATACAGGGACTGAATTCATCCTTTACATACAGATAACTACAGGCTGTGTGTATTTAGTCCTGTCTATTACCTGGTGATGTGAGGGGCTGGAAATCTTCCATAATGACGTCCTTGTACAGATCTTTGTGTCCTTCTAAATAGTCCCACTCCTCCATGAAGAAAAAGACGGTGACATCCTGACACCTGATAGGAATCTGACACACACACAATGATACCATCATCAGCTCGATCCCTTCATAGCGTTACTGTATAATATCCCAGCATTCCCAGCAGTGTCACCTCTCCAGTCAGCAGCTCAATCATCTTGTAGGTGAGTTCTAGGATCTTCTGGTCACGGATTCCCGCATGTTTGAGGGCTTGAGGTGGAGGCCTCGTGATTGGGCTTAAGGTTCTTCCCCACCCCTCAGAAACAGGGACCTGACAGCGCTCACTAAAAGCCTTCTTCACTACTGTGTAATCCTGGTTATGGAGAGACACATTAATTAATCTCACTACAGACATTTCCAGAGTCCTCACCTCTCTTGTTTTGTCCATCTGTTGTTTCCATAGATAAGAATGATGTAATGTGACGTCATCAGAGTCTCTCACCTCTCCAGTAAGCCGGGAGAGGATCTCTAGGGTGAGGTGTAATATCCTCTCCACCATCTTGTCACTACTCCTATCCATCCTTGGTGGGTCAATCAGGAAAATTCTCTTACATAGAAGATCATCCACTGAGAGTAACTGATATTGCAGTGACCTGAATGGGAAGAAGGTTGAACATCATAAAGAATCTATTCAATATGTTAAGAAGAAATATTCTTCACATCACATCTTCATGGTGGCAGCATCTACCTGATGATCCTGAGGAACATCGGGATCTTCTTGTTTACAGTCCTGTGGAAGAAGAGGACGGGGACACCGCTCTGGTGTTGTCCTCTTACTGGATACAACTGGAGGAAACACATACAGGGACTGAATTCATTCTTTACATACAGATAATTATAGGTCGTGTGTATTTAGTCCTGTCTATTACCTGGTGATGTGAGCGGCTGGGGAACCTCCATCGTGACGTCCTTGTACAGATCTTTGTGTCCTTCTAAATACTCCCACTCCTCCATGGAGAAATAGACAGCGACATCCTGACACCTTATAGGAACCTGACACATACAATGATACTGTCATCACCCTCATCCGTTCATAGCGTTACTGTATAATGTCCCAGCATTCCCAGCAGTGTCACCTCTCCAGTCAGCAGCTCAATCATCTTGTAGGTGAGTTCTAGGATCTTCTGGTCATTGATGTCCTCATGTATCAGGGGGTGAGGTGGAGGCCTCGTGATTGGGTTCAGGAGTCTTCCCCATCCCTCAGACACAGGGGCCTGACAGCGCTCACTAGAGATCTTCTTCACTACTGTGTAATCTGGTTATGGAGAGACACATTAATAAATCTCACTACAGACATTTCCAGAGTCCTCACCTCTCCAGTTCTGTCCATCTGTTATTCCCATAGATAAGAATGATGAAATGTGACGTCATCAGAATCTCTCACCTCTCCAGTAAGCTGGAAGAGGATCTCTAGGGTGAGGTGTAATAGCCTCTCCGCCATATTGTTCCTGTCCCTATCCATCATTGTAGGGTCACTCAGGAAATTTCTCTTATATAGAAGATCTCCACTGAGAGTCTCTGATATTGCAGGAACCTGAATGGGGAGAAGATGAGCTGATATAACATCATAAAGAATCTATTCCATGCGTCATGTAGAAATCCTCTCCACGTCACATCTTCATGGTGGCAGCATGTTGGGCAGTAAACCATCATGTGACAGAACAGTTACATCTCAGACATAGCGGCATCCAACATCGTCATTGCAGCGATGTAAACAGACTGAAGGATACAATGGACGCCTGAGTGATGGAGCGGAAATATGTCATAAAGATGAAGCGCGGCCTGAACTCGATGTGTTTTGTGTCCTTTCCCCAGAATCCGCCATCTACACTGATAATGGTGCAGATTATTAATACAGGAGACGTTCTGGTCACAAGGACTCTGGAATTACCAAGTGCAATGACACTAGGAGGGTCCGGGAGCGGCCATGAGGGGATTTACAGGAGTCATTCATTATAACTGCCGCACTTATAAACGTCGCCTGAAGAAACCGCGATAGAAACAAGTCCGGTGTATAGAACCGCAGAGAGGCTTCTACAGGAGACGTGTGCACTTCTCTCTATTCATCCTCTATGGGACGGAGGAGAAACGAGCGCGGCTCTAACTGGTGACAACGCAGGAAGACGATGAGAGAATCACTGACGTTTTCTACCCTCAACGTGACCGGTTCCCTTATATGAAGCCCAGAATGATAAATACAAATGCTATAGCGCCTGCGCCCAGTAATGGGGAATCTCCAGCACCTACCTCCACCTGCAGAGCCGCACACCACATGTATGGCTGTTCTGTGCCCAGTAATGGGGAATCTCCAGCACCTACCTCCACCTGCAGAGCCGCACTTCACATATATGGCTGCTCTGCGCCCAGTAATGGGGAATCTCCAGCACCTACCTCCACCTGCAGAGCCGCACACCACATATATGGCTGTTCTGTGCCCAGTAATGGGGAATCTCCAGCACCTACCTCCACCTGCAGAGCCGCACACCACATATATGGCTGTTCTGTGCCCAGTAATGGGGAATCTCCAGCACCTACCTCCACCTGCAGAGCCGCACACCACATGTATGGCTGTTCTGTGCCCAGTAATGGGGAATCTCCAGCACCTACCTCCACCTGCAGAGCCGCACACCACATATATGGCTGTTCTGTGTCCAGTAATGGGGAATCTCCAGCACCTACCTCCACCTGCAGAGCCGCACACCACATGTATGGCTGTTCTGTGCCCAGTAATGGGGAATCTCCAGCACCTACCTCCACCTGCAGAGCCGCACACCACATATATGGCTGCTCTGTCGCCCAGTAATGGGGAATCTCCAGCACCTACCTCCACCTGCAGAGCCGCACTCCACATGTATGGCTGTTCTGTGCCCAGTAATGGGGAATCTCCAGCACCTACCTCCACCTTCAGAGCCGCACACCACATATATGGCTGTTCTGTGCCCAGTAATGGGGAATCTCCAGCACCTACCTCCACCTGCAGAGCCGCACTCCACATGTATGGCTGTTCTGTGCCCAGTAATGGGGAATCTCCAGCATCTACCTCCACCTGCAGAGCCGCACTCCACATATATGGCTGTTCTGTCCCAGTAATGGGGAATCTCCAGCACCTACCTCCACCTGCAGAGCCGCACTCCACATATATGGCTGTTCTGTGCCCAGAATGGGAATCTCCAGCACCTACGTCCACCTGCAGAGCCGCACACCACAGTATGGCTGCTCTGCGCCAGTAATGGGAATCTCCAGCACCTACCTCCACCTGCCAGAGCCGCACACCACATGTATGGCTGTTCTGTGCCCAGTAATGGGGAATCTCCAGCACCTACCTCCACCTGCAGAGCCGCACTCCACATATATGGCTGTTCTGTGCCCAGTAATGGGGAATCTCCAGCACCTACCTCCACCTGCAGAGCCGCACACCACATGTATGGCTGCTCTGCGCCCAGTAATGGGGAATCTCCAGCACCTACCTCCACCTGCAGAGCCGCACTCCACATGTATGGCTGTTCTGTGCCCAGTAATGGGGAATCTCCAGCACCTACCTCCACCTGCAGAGCCGCACTCCACATGTATGGCTGTTCTGTGCACACAGGACCTGTGATGAGGTCACAGGAGGGGAGGAGTCAGGGTCACATGATCAGGCCTCAGTATATACAGGCTGTGCTGGTTGTCATGGTGCTGGAGGAGTCCAGGCAGTGCACATAGGGAGCTCCAGGGTGCACGTTCCCGTAGAGCGACCACTTGCTCAGGAGACTTCAGAGCATTTACATAGAGATGAACCAGCGCTCCATAATCACCAGGTTTTTACCTCAAAACTTCTTTATTGTGAGGTTTTTCTTCAGACCCTCATTCATGAATATTCTTTCTTGTGGTCGCAGTGTTTCCGCTCACAGACCCTTCCTCAGGCTTAATATAGACAGAAAACCAGAATGATATGAGAAAGTATAACAAGGAGCTCAGCAATCAGAAAACTGTATTACAGAGGACATTTATAGGGTGAGGTAAGGGGGAGCCGGACTCTACAGTGACAGCAGCTGTGCTTTATAGAAGAAAGTAACCAAGGAACACCCAGCATGGAAATACATCCTGATACTGTGGAGACATGGGGGGTCAGCGGGTGGGCTCAATACTACTCAGACAACACAGGTTGAGGATAAAACAGTGTGACAATACTTTATTGGAGCACAAAACAAATAACACATAGAACAGTCCCAGCAAAATACCCAAGATGGTGCACATTACAGAGCCTCACCCTTCTGCTGACCTACCAGGATAAGAGCAGCTGTTACTTCAAAGCTTTTAGGGCTGACTACCTCACCTGTGGCACGCGCAGAGAGGAGGTAACAATAAGCTTAGGAGTCTGATAGTCCATTGAGGCACAAACCAATTGACTGGATGGTCACAAATTGGCTTCTCCGAACATCTCCATATAGCAAGTTCAGGACCGCACTGGTTCACCGGAGGATTCTCACGTGGGCCCAAGTACTGACACCTGCTGGCCTACAGAGCAGGCAGCTGCCAAGGGACACTGCTGCTCCAGGGGCCCCCAGCCAATGGCATGTCTCTAATTTTGGCACACACACAGCTGCTATGGCTCCCATGAGTCAGGGGGACCCGCCCAGTGCCAACAGAGCAGCAGCGGGTGACAAGAAGCAGAAGTCGGCTGCTCCATGGACGTGGAGAGGAGTGAATATTCATTTATCTTTAATAGTGGGCAGTGTTAGCTGCTATCATGGCCGGCAAACCAGGGGCCTCGTGTTATGTTTCGGTAGCTGAGGAGAGCAGGCAAAAACGGCAATACAACAGAGAGGTTGGAATCTATTGGATTGCAGTGCCTGACTAACCACCACAACTAAAGGCAGCCGTGGAGCGTTCCTATGTTGGTCCTAGACGCCTTGTCACAGCCTGAGAGATTAACTACACCTAAAGATAGAAAGAGGAAAGCTATCTGCCCCGGAGCAGATCCCCAAAGAACATAGGAAGCCCCCAAACATGTAATGGTTAGACAAGAACAATTGATCACCGGCAACCATGATCTTATCTGGCTTATATCAAGCCAGTCTGTGAATCCTGATTGCCAATCCTCAATGAATGGTTCAGTTGGAGAAAATTTTCGAGAGAAAAAAAAAAAATTGTCAGAGTTGTCAGAGATTGATTCTAGGACTGCCCATTTTCGGAATTTCTGACAGTCCTCCTCAGCACCCAGAGAAAAATCAGGCTGCATTAAGTCGCTTGGCTGATTCCCGATAAACCAGATTCTTATGGTCCGTGAGGACCACCACCTGATGTTTGGCTCCCTCCAGCCAATGTCTTTTCCAAAGCATTCACAACAGCCTCGCTCCCTCAGGGGAAGCCAGCCCACATGGCCACTATGGGGCTTGTAAATCGGAAGCCCAGCGCTGCTCCCCATTGCGCACCGCATTAAACTGTATCGGCGTCTTAGATGCAGATGACACTCCTCCCATCATTCCCCTCTGCCTCTGACAAAGCAGGTGCGCAATGACATTACTTCATCGCGTACCCGCTGTGTGTTGGGCAAATGGCAGTGCAGCTGCTGATACCGGAGCAGAATCAGTGTGGGAACGAGGAGGAGAGGTGAGTATTGTGTTTGTTTTTTTATATATATAAGCGAGTGAGCACTGGTGGCTATAAGAATGTAGGACTGCGGGGCTAGATTATATTCTATGGGGAGGGGCGGCTTCATTATATTCCATGTGGGGCTGCATTATACTCTATCATGGTCTATATTATATTCTGTGGGGGCTGCATTATACTCTATGAGGTGGGCTGCATTATGCCGTTTGGGGGGGCTGCATTATGCCCTATGAGGGGCTACATTATACCCTATGAGGTGGCTGCATTATACCCTATGAGGGGGGCTGCATTATACCCTATGATGGAGGCTGCATTATACCCTATAAGGGGGCTGCATTATACCCTATGAGGGGGCTGCATTATACTCTGTGGGGGCTACATTATATTTTGTGGGGGGCTGCATTATACCTTATGAGGGGGTTGCATTATACTCTGAGGGGGCTACATTTTATTCTGTGAGTGGGCTGCATTATACCCTATGAGGGTGCTACATTATATTATATGAGGGGTTTCTACATTACATTCCATGAGGGGGCTGCATTATACTACATGAGGCCTGAATTATATTCTATGAGGGGGCTACCCAACCCCTGCTACATAATTAACTGTACTACCTTATATTATACCCTGATATTACCGTGTTTTACCGCACAATAGGTGGTATTGTATTTATTTCTATGTAGCTACATAGTGGACCCCAAGAATGATTTTCTCTGGTGTGCTCAAGGTGCACCAGTCCGACGCTGAGCAACGTGACCGGTGGGTCCCATTCCTGGCTGTCACAAATGTATCAATGGGGCTCAGGTGACTGTTGGGTCCAAATCCTGACTACCCCAAACATATCCATAGTTCAGTGCTGGTTAATGGAGCAGATCTGTATTCTTTTCAGCCGGGGCCATGGTTCCCTATCCTGTAGAATGTGAAATCTGTGTCACTCATGATGAAGCCATGATGTCTTGGCTGCTGTCCTTGTAAAGAGTCTCTGGTTCTTTGGCTCTCCCACTGCCAAACCGGTTATGCTGAAGGATGTTGCAGGCAGCAGGTTCACACTCAGCACGTGACAGAGTGTGGAGACTCCATGGAGAGCGATCTGCTGCCTGCAACATCCTTCAGCATGACCGGTTTGCCAGTGGGTCAGTAATGGTGTGGGGTGGCATTTCTTTGGAGGGCCACACAGCCCTCCATGTGCTTGCCAGAGGTAGCCTGACTGCCATTAGGTACCCGAGGTGAGATCCTCAGACCCCTTGTGAGACCATATGCTGGTGCGGTTGGCCCTGGGTTCCTCTTAATGCAGGACAATGCCAGACTTCATGTGGCTGGAGTGTGTCAGCTGTTCCTGCAAGTTAAAGGCATTGAAGCTATGGAGTGGCCTGCCCGTTCCCCAGACCTGAATCCGATTGAGCACATCTGAGAAACCATGTCTCGCTCCATCCACCAACGTCACGTTGCACCACAGACTGTCCAGGAGTTGACGGATGCTTTTGTGGCGCCCCTGAGGGTTCAGTCGCCACAGAGGTATTGCACCTCATCCAGAGGTGTGATACTCCAGTCTTTAATACCTGCACCCAACACAGACTATAGCAGCCGGGCACCCTGGACGTACCCTACGGGAGGATGGTCTCATCCCAGGCTGGATAGTAAAGAGTGTATGGGTGGGTGGTGTAACGGGGTCTACTGTGCTGTAATACCTCTTACATTACCACCTTGTGTTTCAGGAGGTCCACTCTGCTTTTCCTGACTTCTGAATGAAGGACGCTGGCTCGAAAGGCTTTGTTACATGGGAACATATAAAAGATCACTGCTTCTCCATGTATTTCCAGTGTGACAACCTTTTACTCACAGGTCTCAGAATATATATACATACAGAGGACATGACAATCAATATGAGTCGAGCCAGTAGATAACAGGCTCCATGCATATCATATTCGGAGTGCTGGGGGTTCTGTAACACGGCTCCCCTTTTTTAGCGACGCGATCGGCATACACAGTCTGATCTTTAACAGATCTGCTTGGGGATGACCGAAGTTTATGGGGTTGGTACAAGTTCCGTTTGTCGACTTAGTCCATAGGCGTTACCATTTTGTTTGCCGGGTCTGTAATGGATGGTGAAGTCTAGAGGTTGTAGGGCTAAACTCCACCGCAGTAATCTGGCGTTGTCTCCAGAGACCCGATTAAGCTACACTAGGGGATTATGGTCCGTTAGGAGGGAAAACTGTCGTCCATATAATTATGGTTGTAACTTCTTGAGTGCCCACACTACTGCCAGGCACTCCTTCTCGATGGCCGCATAGCTTACTTCGCGGGGCAATAGTTTCCGTCTCAGGTAAGCTACTGGGTGGTCTTGGCCGTCCGGCCCGACTTGGCTCAGCACTGCCCCCAATCCAAACATAGAAGCATCTGTGTGAACAAGGAAACGTTTAATTGGATCGGGTGAGGTTGTCTCAGGAGGTGTTAGGGTCTGCGGAACGCACCAAATATATGATGTAGAGAGGTGCGTTCGCAGCCCGGGGTCCACCGTGCAGGCGGAGCCTGCTGCTAGTAAAATGGCGCAAGAAGCGAACTCTGTTATCCCGCAGAGTCGCCAAAATAAACGCCGTAACGCGCTGTGGCAATATGTGCGAACTCTGTTATTCCACAGAGCCACTAGAAGGAGTGCCACAGCACTATAAGGCGATGTGTGCGAACTCACTTAACACCACTGAGTCGCAAAATAAACACGCTAGGGCGCTGTCTAGCGTTGAAAGCGAACCCTGTTGCGTCACAGAGCCGCTGAGACAAACTTCTGTGTCCTGTCAGGCACCCAGGTACACAGTTGACTGCTAAGTGAACATAGAACGTGATCATGCGCTAATGTCCTCGCGGGAGTCACCCGCAATCTATGGCGCCTGAACGCCAGGCCCTGAATATGGCAATCAAACTCCTCACCGGTTATGCCGGTAATCTAGGGCATCTAGGACACTGACCCTGACCAGCTAGCATACCAAGCTCACCGATTAAGTCAGTATTGTAATGGCGTATTTCAGCCGCCCTAACCACACACACGCATGACCACACTGGCGCAAAGCATATGACGGTTGATACTAGCGCATGGCGGCCCAGCCATGCTACCCTTTTATAGTAACAGCTACAGGACCTGCCAGAAACAAGGACCAATGAAACCGTTCCAGAACACCAGTAGTCACAGGACCTTCCTGGCGGACCAATAGGAGCTGCTGCAGTACCTGAGCATGTGACCCTTGATCTCCAATGAGAGATCTCACCCTGGGCATGCTCAGAAGGGGAAAACAAGGACTTTGTCCTAAAGACGTCTGCTCGCCGCTAACCAGTACTGGTCACAATAGCAGAGCCTGGAGAGGCAGCAGTAATCCTCTGCACACTGTTGGACTGGGCGAGACGCTGGGACCGACATCTAAGCTGAGCAGGATCCACTGCGGACGGAGACGGATGGGGGACCGCAGCGGGACTGGTTCGAGACTCCCCTTGTGCAGCAGCGGGAACTCGAACCCTAACATTACCCCCCCTCCTAGGGCCCCCCCTTCTCTGGGCCTCGCTGCGCTCAAAGGCAGCGATGAGCTGCGGAGCGTGAACATGCTCGGCAGGCTCCCAAGACCTATCCTCAGGCCCATAGCCCCTCCAGTCCACCAAATAAAACCAAATAATACCACCTTACACCCTACGATGGCGTTCATCTCGTGGTCATCCGTAGACAAACCCAATGTCCCGGCAGATGACTCAGAAAACCGGGACATGAGCACGGGTTTCAGGAGGGATACGTGAAAGGTGTCAGAGATACCCAGGCATGGTGGAAGAGCCAAACGGTATACCACTGGTTTAACCTGCTCGAGGACCTTGAAAGGACCCACGAGCGGGGTGCCAACTTAGTGGACTCAACTCGCAGCCTAATGTTACGGGCGGAGAGCCACACCAAGTCCCCAGGAGCAAATGTTGGAGCGGGGCGCCGATGTGCGTCGGCGGAGGACCTCATCCTCTCCCTGGACGCCTGAATGGCATCCTGGGTACGGTCCCAAATATCCCGTGCCTCCACAGCCCAGTCTGCCACCCTGGAGTCGGCAGAAGACACGGGCATGGGCACCGGAACCCGCGGATGCTGACCGTAGTTTAGGAGGAATGGAGTCTGTCCGGTGGAGTCAGCCACAGCATTGTTTAGTGCAAACTCAGCCCATGGTAGCAAGGTTGCCCAGTCATTCTGCCTGGCTGAGACAAAATGTCGTAGATAGGTGACCAAGGTCTGGTTGGCCCTCTCTACCAACCCATTCGTCTCAGGATGGTACGCTGAAGAGAGATTTAACTCAATACTGAGTAGACGACAAAGCTCTCTCCAGAACCGAGACGCAAACTGGGGACCTCGGTCACTGACAATTTTGTCCGGCATGCCGTGTAGACGGAAGATGTGCCTAACGAACAATGCTGCCAGAGCCCGTGCAGAAGGTAACCGTGGTAGCGTCACCAGATGCACCATTTTGGAAAAATGGTCAGTGATTACCCAAATGATGGTGCAACCCCGAGACTTGGGCAAGCCCACCACAAAGTCCATCCCAACCATCTCCCAGGGCCTGTCTGCCACCGGCAAAGGGTTAAAGTAACCCAGCTGGCCGTTGTCATGGAGACTTATTCTTGGCGCAGGAGACACACGCCCGAACATAGTCCCCAACGTCACGGACCATATGCGGCCACCAGTATGTCCTCGCCAGCAATTCAGATGTCCTCTTTGCCCCAAAGTGTCCACCCACCCTGGACGAATGTGCCCAAGAGAGTACCTCCGGTCGCAAATTGGTAGGCACAAAAGTCTTGCCCGGGGGCACAGACTCTAGCGAAACCAGGGCCACTGTTCTCAGGCTCTCTGTGGGGACAATAAGCCGAGGCTCCTCCACCTCCTTCTCCGCGGACACCACAGAGCGAGAGAGAGCGTCGGCACGAATGTTCTTCTCTCCCGAGAGGAAATGGAGTGTGAAATGAAACCGGGAGAAGAACAAAGACCATCTGGCCTGGTGAGAATTAAGCCGCTGGGCTGTCTGAAGATATAGCAAATTCTTGTGGTCAGTGAAGACTTGGAAGGGAAAGCGAGCCCCCTCCAACAGATGTCTCCACTCAGAGAAAGCCAATTTCATTGCTAGCAACTCCCTGTCCCCAATGGAATAATTCCTCTCCGCTGGTGTGAAGGTCTTGGAGAAGAAGAAGCAAGGATGCTTTCGACCTTGAGCATTCTTTTGAAAGAGGACTGCTCCAGCACCAACGGATGAGGCATCCACCTCCAATATGAATGGCTTATCAACATCAGGGCGGCGTAGAATGGGAGCGCTAGCAAACTGAGACTTAATTGAGATGAAAGCCTTGGAGACTTCCTCAGACCACAATTTGGGATTTGCTCCCTTCTTGGTGAGGGCTACCAAGGGAGCTACCAAAGTTGAGAAATGGGGAATGAACTGGCGATAATAATTAATGAACCCCATAAAGCGCTACACCGCTTTAAGGGAATGGGGTTCTTGCCAGTCCATCACAGCTTGTAATTTGGCAGGATCCATAGCCAATCCCTGGGCGGAGATGAAATAGCCCAGGAATGGTAAAGACTCCTGCTCAAACACGCATTTCTCCAACTTTACATAAAGGGAATTTGCCCGCAAGAGGTCGAAGACTCTGCAGACATCTTTCCGGTGGGAGTCAATATCTGGAGAGAAGATGAGAATATCATCCAGATAGACCACGATCGAGGTGGAAAGCATATCCCGGAAGATGTCATTAACAAAGTCTTGGAAAACAGCTGGGGCATTACAGAGCCCGAAGGGCATCACCAGATATTCATAGTGCCCATCCCTGGTATTAAAAGCCGTCTTCCACTCGTCCCCCTCGCAGATGCGAATCAGGTTGTAATCACCCCGCAGGTCTAATTTGGTAAATACCCTTGCTCCCCAGAGCCTATCAAAGAGCTCAGAAATTAAAGGCAGCGGGTATTTATTCTTAACGGTAATGGCGTTAAGACCCCTGTAATCTATGCAGGGACGTAATTCTCCGTTCTTCTTTTGCACAAAGAAAAACCCTGCCCCAGCAGGTGACACTGACTTCCTAATGAACCCTCTTGCCAGATTTTCCTGAATGTATTGGGACATAGCCTCTGTCTCCGGGAGAGAGAGAGGATAGACCCTTCCCCGGGGAGGTTCTGCTCCAGGCAAGAGGTCAATAGGACAGTCATAGGGGCGGTGAGGCTGAAGCGTCTCCGCAGCCTTTTTGGAGAACACGTCTACATAGGACCAGTAGCACTTGGGCAGGGAAGTGAGATCTGCGGGTATCCCTGCAGTAGCAACCTGAACACACTCCCTCACACATCTACCTCTACAAGACTCACTCAAACCCCGTATCTTCCCAGAGGACCACTCAATATGTGGGGAGTGAAGACGAAGCCAGGGTACTCCCAGCAGAGCCTCATCTATACCCTCAGGAAGGGCAAGGAAAGAAATAATCTCCTGATGGAAGGAGACATAGCTAATGTGAGCGGGATTGTCTGATGTGTGATCTGTGAGGGCAGTATGGAGCCATTCACCACTCAAACAGTCACCGGTTTGGCAAGCATCACCTGAGGTATTGTGTGACGGAGAGCAAAAGCAGAGGACATAAAGTTCCCCTCTGCTCCAGAATCCACACAAAGCTCAGCTGTTAGAGTGGATTGACCAAAAGAGATTGTCCCTTTAAAGGACAGCTTGGAGGCAAATGCTGCTGACTCTAGTGAACCTCCTCCCATGGTCACTAGATGCGAATGTGTTCCCGATCGCTGGGGACATCTATTGGCATAATGTCCTGGCTGCTGACACACTCTACAGACCACGGATACTCGAGTGGTCCAAGACTTAGATCCCACTCGAGTAGTCTCCACGGTCTCTGGGGAGTCGGACGCCCGAACAGGAAATTCAAGAGGTTTGGCAAAGGTGGGTGCCAGCCGAAACCTCTGCCTACACTGGGTCCGCTCTAACCTCCGCTCATGAAAACGGAGGTCGATGCGGGTAGATAAAGAAATGATTTTCTCCGAAATTGGACTGAGAACTGGCTGACCATGGACAAGCCCTGTGACATTGCCAGCAGTTGGAGTGCCATATCGTGCTTGACCTGAGATCCTAAAAAGACCTTTTTCAGAGCCTCTAAAAACCGAGGAGCATTCCACACCACACATCGTCACGCTCCTACAACGGTGTTGCGCACTCCAACGCTCTGCCCGAGAGTAGAGACAGTACGAAACCCACTTGTGCCCGATCCGTGGGGAAACGTGCAGCCAGAAGCTCGAGCTGTATAGAGCACTGACTCACGAATCCCCGACATTGCTTGCTGTCACCGGCAAACTTGTCAGGAAGCGGGAGGTGGGATAATGTAGTGTTCTGGAAATTTAGGTTAGGATAAATCTATCCTACAGTGTTTGCTGCTGCTGTTCCCAATCTTAGACTAAGTGTCTTTTTGAGCGCTCAAACGAAATGAGGACTGTCCACACGGAAGTGTCAGTATAACAGTTCGTCAAGACCAACAGTTTATTATTCATTCAAGGTTTTATACTTTTACAAAAAGGGGCTGGTTAGTCAATTGCCATACAATTAAAAGCTACTAGATTATTGGGTGTTTTAGTATAAGTATATCAAAAAGGGCTGAAATGGCAGGTTTACTAATTCTGCCCTAGTGACAAGCAAAAAATAGTCATCTCCTTAGAACATCTGTCATGCGTTCCCTTTTCTAAGCAGAAAAAAGTCCCTAGCTGTCTATCACTCCTACCGCCTGACTTATGTAGGTCAGGGGTGAAATCTTAAGCAATTGATTATAGCTTGTGTCAGCTTTGCATAGATATGTGTTAAGGACAGACTTTTAGCAAGTGAGATCTATCTGATATACATATATATGAATATACATTGAATACGTGGAATACATATATATTTCCATGACAGTCCCCCCTTAGATACCACTTGCCCTAAAACCTGCTCCTGTCCCAAAGCGCTGCAACTCTTTTGTGCTGCCGATGGGCTGGTGTCATGTGTGCATTGCCACGAAGATCGTCGCGGTTGCACATTTTGACTTCTCACAGCTGAGCTGCTGTTTCTTTGTGTTTGGCAGCTAGGGAGTTAATTCTGTCTGTGCTCGGTGCTGGGACTGGGTGCAGTTTCTCCCGGCTGCAATTGATTATTTGTTGATTGGTTTCCTTTAAATTCCTGGTTGTCTGCTTGGTGAGTTGCCAGTGAAACCTTCATGCAGACCACAGATAGGAATGAATCTGTATAGACTTTAGTTGTGAGCTCCTTAGTTGTTCTAAGCTCAATTTGGTTAGAGTTTATTTCCCAGACCATTTATGTTCCTTTGGTGTTTGAGTGTGTATGCAAGCGAGTGTTATCCTGTCTGTCTTATACAGGTCCTTCTCAAAAAATTAGCATATAGTGCAAAATGTCATTATTTTCCATAATGTAATGATTACAATTAAACTTTCATATATTTTAGAATCATTAGACACCAACTGAAATTTGTCAGGTCTTTTATTGTTTTAATACTGATGATTTTGGCATACAACTCCTGATAACCCAAAAAACCTGTCTCAAAAAATTAGCATATCAAGAAAAGGTTCTCTAAACGACCTATTACCCTAATCTTCTGAATCAACTAATTAACTCTAAACACATGCAAAAGATTCCTGAGGCTTTTAAAAACTCCCTGCCTGGTTCATTACTCACAACCCCCATCATGGGTAAGACTAGCGACCTTACTGATGTCAAGAAGGCCATCATTGACACCCTCAAGCAAGAGGGTAAGACCCAGAAAGAAATTTCTCAACAAATAGGCTGTTCCCAGAGTGCTGTATCAAGGCACCTCAATGGGAAGTCTGTTGGAAGGAAACAATGTGGCAGAAAACGCTGTACAACGAGAAGAGGTGACCGGACCCTGAGGAAGATTGTGGAGAAGGACCGATTCCAGACCTTGGGGGACCTGAGGAAGCAGTGGACTGAGTCTGGTGTAGAAACATCCAGAGCCACCGTGCACAGGCGTGTGCAGGAAATGGGCTACAGGTGCCGCATTCCCCAGGTAAAGCCACTTTTGAACCATAAACAGCGGCAGAAGCGCCTGACCTGGGCTACAGAGAAGCAGCACTGGACTGTTGCTATGTGGTCCCAAGTACTTTTTTCTGATGATAGCAAATTTTGCATGTCATTCGGAAATCAAGGTGCCAGAGTCTGAAGGAAGACTGGGGAGAAGGAAATGCCAAAATGCCTGAAGTCCAGTGTCAAGTACCCACAGTCAGTGATGGTGTGGGGTGCCATGTCAGCTGCTGGTGTTGGTCCACTGTGTTTCATCAAGGGCAGGGTCAATGCAGCTAGCTATCAGGAGATTTTGGAGCACTTCATGCTTCCATCGGCTGAAATGCTTTATGGAGATGAAGATTTCATTTTTCAGCACGACCTGGCACCTGCTCACAGTGCCAAAACCACTGGTAAATGGTCTACTGACCATGGTATTACTGTGCTCAATTGGCCTGCCAACTCTCCTGACCTGAACCCCATAGAGAATCTGTGGGATATTGTGAAGAGAAAGTTGAGAGACGCAAGACCCAACACTCTGGATGAGCTTAAGGCCGCTATCGAAGCATCCTGGGCCTCCATAACACCTCAGCAGTGTCACAGGCTGATTGCCTCCATGCCACGCCGCATTGAAGCAGTCATTTCTGCTAAAGGATTCCCGACCAAGTATTGAGTGCATAACTGAACTTTATTATTTGATGGTTTTTTTGTTTGTTTTTAAAAAACACTTATTTTATTGGACGGTTGAAATATGTTAATTTTTTGAGACAGGTTTTTTGGGTTATCAGGAGTTGTATGCCAAAATCATCAGTATTAAAACAATAAAAGACCTGACAAATTTCAGTTGGTGTCTAATGATTCTAAAATATATGAAAGTTTAATTGTAATCATTACATTATGGAAAATAATGAAATTTTGCACTATATGCTAATTTTTTGAGAAGGACCTTTATGTCTAATCTGTGTATTTAGCTAAGATCAGCCCATATCCCTTTGGTGGTAGTCAGGATCCTTCTTAGGACTGATTACAGGGTTCAGGGTCTGATAGGAGACAGGGTTAGGTTGGAGACTTGGACCTCTGAACCATTATCAGTACCTCCAAGGTGAGGGATTAGTTAGGACCCCAGTTTAGGGTCAGGTTAGATCCCGGTCCACCTCTTTCCTGTTTCAGCTCATCAAGTCCTCAAGATTAACCCTGAGTTCAGCAGATATCGTGTCAGGTAAATCTATTCTATACTTACATGCTGATGTTGCTATACTAGTTGCTGTATAGAGTGTTGTTCCTGTATTAATAGTTTACTGACATTGTATACATATCATTAGACAGCGTGACATTTTCACTGGCCATAAAAATTATCTCCAGTTACCATGGATCCAGTAGCCCAGCTGGCTCTGCAGTTGCAGGGATTATCCATGGAGCTGACGGACATTAAGTCCAAAGTTTTGTCTCCCCTGGAGCAAACCAGAGTTGAACCTAAGGTTGCTCTCCCGGACAGGTTCACTGGTAGGCGAGACAAATTTTTCACCTTCCGGGAGGCATGTAAATTGTATTTTCGGCTTCGGCCTCGATCATCAGGGAGTGAGGAGCAGAGAGTGGGAATTGTTATCTCACTTCTGCAAGGGGACCCTCAATCCTGGGCATTTTCCCTTCCTCCGGGATCCCCGGCTCTACTGTCTGTAGATCAATTTTTTACTGCCCTGGGATTGGTATATGATGACCCAGATCGGGTCTCTCTTGCTGAGACAAAATTACGTAAGATACAGCAGGGAGATCGTCCGGCAGAGGAATTTGCTTCTGAGTTTCGTAGATGGGCCACAGATACTCAGTGGATTGACCCAGCTCTTAGGAGCCAGTTTTGTCATGGGCTTTCTGATAAATTAAAAGACGTTTTGGCTCAGTATGAGTCTCCTCCTTCTCTGGAGGCTGCTATGGCCTTAGCTATCCGTACTGATAGACGGCTTCGGGAGAGGGGTGAGGTAACCCCACTCCCTGTTGTTTCTCCACCTACCACTAAAGTCCCTTATGTTGAGGTTCCCCTTGTCTGTTCGGATGAGCCTATGCAGTTGGGAGGGACATCATTTCGTAGGAGGGGATTGGCGGTACGCCGCAGGACTAGAAGATGTTTTTTCTGCGGGAAAGAGGGACATTTTGTTGGAGAATGTCCATCCCGTGCCTTGTTGAGCCAAAAGTCGCCGGAAAACTGTTAATCCCAGGTTGTGTGGTGGACGACAACCTGGGAGTATGTATTTCATCCGCCAGTTCTTCTCAGTTCCTTGTACCAGTGGAGGTGGTAGTTGGTACGAGAGTGGAGAGATTGTCTGTTCTTCTTGATAGTGGTTCCGGGGCTAATCTGGTTGACGCTCAGTTTGCTCAGGCTCAAGGTATGCATCTGAGTGTATTGGTCAAACCGATCCCTATATTCTCCATTGACGCCAGGCCTCTCGGCCAAGGTAGCTTTGTTCATGAGGTTCATAACATTGACCTTCGGGTAGGGGCAATACATAGGGAACAATTATCTTGTTATGTGTTGGAGGGTCTACCTACTCCCATTGTGTTGGGACTTCCTTGGTTGGTTAAACATAACCCTGTGATTAATTGGCAGTCCAGAGAAATAAGCCAATGGGGTGAGTTTTGCAAAAGCAACTGCATGAACACAGTCATCAGTGTGGTCGTGCCTAGTACATTGCCTCCTTTTTTGGAGGATTTTGGGGATGTTTTCTCTGAGGAGGGGTGTCAGGAGTTGCCTCCTCATCGCGTGTATGACTGCTCTATTAATCTCCTTCCTGATGCTAAGTTGCCTAAAGCTAGGTTGTATAATCTTTCTGGTCCTGAGAGGCAGGCTATGAAAGATTATATTTCTGAAAGTCTGGCCAAAGGGCATATTAGACCTTCATCTTCCCCAGTAGCCGCGGGGTTCTTCTTTGTGAAGAAGAAAGATGGAGGCCTACGCCCTTGCTTGGATTTCCGCGAACTTAATCGGATTACTGTTCGAGATCCGTATCCACTCCCTCTTATTCCTGATCTCTTCAATCAAATTGTTGGCGCCAAATGGTTTTCTAAATTGGATCTCAGGGGGGCGTATAATCTGATTAGGATAAAAGAGGGGGATGAGTGGAAAACGGCGTTTAACACGCCGGAGGGACATTATGAGAACCTAGTCATGCCTTTTGGTCTGACTACTGCACCAGCAGTATTCCAACATTTTGTTAATGACATTTTTCGTCACCTTGTGGGGCTGTTTGTGGTTGTATATTTGGACGACATTTTAATTTACTCGCCAGATCTTGTGTCTCATCAGGAGCATGTGAGACAGGTGTTGCAGATCTTGCGAGACAATAAATTATACGCCAAACTGGAGAAGTGTGTATTTGCCGTACAGGAACTTCAGTTTTTGGGTTTTTTGGTGTCAGCCTCCGGTTTCCGTATGGACCCTGAAAAGGTGAGAGCAGTGCTTGAATGGGATCAGCCAGGGGATCTTAAGGCTCTGCAGCGTTTTTTGGGGTTTGCTAACTACTACCGGAAATTTATTTGTAATTTCTCATCTGTCGTCAAACCTCTCACTGACATGACAAGAAAAGGGACGGATTTTTCTAAATGGTCGGACAAAGCTTGCCAAGCCTTTTCCTCTTTGAAGAAATGTTTTGCTTCGGCACCCGTTCTCATCCAACCAGATGCATCTCAGCCATTCATTGTGGAGGTGGATGCGTCTGACGTAGGGGTGGGTGCTATATTGTCCCAGGGTCCGTCCCCTGGTAAATGGCATCCGTGCGCTTTCTTTTCCAAGAAATTGTCGTCCGCCGAAAGGAATTATGATATCGGCAATAGGGAACTTTTGGCCATTAAGTTAGCTTTTGAAGAATGGCGTCACTTTTTGGAGGGGGCAGTCCACCGGTTACCGTTATTACTGATCACAAGAACCTGTTGTATTTGGAATCCGCTAAGCGTCTGAATTCCAGACAAGCTCGATGGTCGTTGTTTTTTACCAGGTTTAATTTTGTCGTCACTTATCGCCCGGGGTCTAAGAATGTAAAGGCTGATGCCTTGTCTCGCAGTTTCCCAGGGGCCGGGAAAACGGATGACCCGAGTCCTATCCTTCAGGAGGGGGTGGTAGTGTCGGCTGTATTTTCTGAGCTTGAGGAGGAGGTGTTAGAGGCTCAGGGGGACGCCCCTGCAGGACCTCCAGGGAGACTGTTTGTCCCAAATCTGTTGAGACAAAAGGTTATTGAGGCACATCATAATTCTGCTCTAGCAGGACATCCAGGGAGTAAGGCTACTTTAGATCTCCTTTCTCGCCGGTGGCCTAATGCTAATAAAGATGTTACAACTTTTGTCGCGTCATGTGGGGTGTGTGCTCGCTCTAAAACTCCTCATACCCGTCCGTCTGGGACCCTTTTACCCTTGAAACTTCCGGAGCGTCCATGGACTCATTTATCTATGGACTTCATTACGGACCTTCCTCCGTCGTCAGGGAATACTGTCATACTGGTGGTTGTTGACAGGTTCAGTAAGATGGCACATTTCGTTGCTCTTCCTGCACTCCCTAATGCTAAAACTCTGGCGCAGGTGTTCATTAGGGAGATCGTTAGACTTCATGGGTTGCCTTCTGATGTGGTGTCAGATAGGGGGTCTCAGTTTGTGTCCAAATTTTGGAGGGCATTTTGTTTACGTCGGGGGATGCAATTGTCATTTTCCTCGGCTTTTCATCCGCAGACCAATGGTCAGACAGAGCGTCTGAATCAGAGCTTAGAGACATATCTCCGGTGTTTTGTCTCAGAGAACCAAGAGGACTGGTCTTCTTTCTTGCCTCTGGCAGAGTTCGCTCTTAACAACAGGCGGAGCGAGTCCACTGGTAAGTCCCCGTTTTTGGGGCATATGGTTTTCATCCCCAGTTTTGTACTTTCAATGGGGGGGGCCCTTCTGGGGTTCCTGAGGAGGAGCGTTTCTCGTCGTCACTTGCTTCTGTGTGGAGAGGTGTATTGAATAATCTGAGTGCGATGGGGAACCGTTACAAACGTATGGCTGATAGGAGGAGAGTTTCTGGTCCAGATCTGAATGTGAACGATCTGGTATGGTTGTCTACCAGGAATATAAAACTTAAGGTGCCCTCCTGGAAACTGGGTCCCAGATTCATCGGGCCGTACAGGATCAGTTCCATAATTAATCCTGTGGCATTTCGTCTGGACCTCCCTCCTACGTTTAAAATTCATAATGTGTTCCACAAGTCATTACTTAAAAGGTATGTGGCACCAGTCATACCGTCACCTCTACCTCCTCCTCCTGTGTTGGTCAATGGTAACTTGGAATTTCAAGTATCAAAGATCATTGACTCACGTCTGAATCGCCGGTCCCTTCAGTACTTGGTGCATTGGAAGGGGTATGGTCCAGAGGAGAGGACGTGGGTCCCTGCGTCTGATGTTAACGCAGATCGTTTGGTTCGGACCTTCCACAGAACTCACCCGGGCAGGCCTGGCCCTGAGGGTCCGGAGGCCCCTCGTAGAAGGGGGGGTACTGTCATGTGTGCATTGCCACGAAGATCGTCGCGGTTGCACATTTTGACTTCTCACAGCTGAGCTGCTGTTTCTTTGTGTTTGGCAGCTAGGGAGTTAATTCTGTCTGTGCTCGGTGCTGGGACTGGGTGCAGTTTCTCCCGGCTGCAATTGATTATTTGTTGATTGGTTTCCTTTAAATTCCTGGTTGTCTGCTTGGGGAGTTGCCAGTGAAACCTTCATGCAGACCACAGATAGGAATGAATCTGTATAGACTTTAGTTGTGAGCTCCTTAGTTGTTCTAAGCTCAATTTGGTTAGAGTTTATTTCCCAGACCATTTATGTTCCTTTGGTGTTTTAGTGTGTATGCAAGCGAGTGTTATCCTGTCTGTCTTATATGTCTAATCTGTGTATTTAGCTAAGATCAGCCCATATCCCTTTGGTGGTAGTCAGGATCCTTCTTAGGACTGATTACAGGGTTCAGGGTCTGATAGGAGACAGGGTTAGGTTGGAGACTTGGACCTCTGAACCATTATCAGTACCTCCAAGGTGAGGGATTAGTTAGGACCCCAGTTTAGGGTCAGGTTAGATCCCGTTCCACCTCTTTCCTGTTTCAGCTCATCAAGTCCTCAAGATTAACCCTGAGTTCAGCAGATATCGTGTCAGGTAAATCTATTCTATACTTACATGCTGATGTTGCTATACTAGTTGCTGTATAGAGTGTTGTTCCTGTATTAATAGTTTACTGACATTGTATACATATCATTAGACAGCGTGACAGCTGGCACATGTCTAACACATGCACCCCTCATCGATGCAGGCTTTTCGCAAATGGGCGGTCAGGAGGTCTGTCCCTAGCAGGGGTTCATGTGTTTGCAATCATAGTCTCTTTATTCAACTGCATGTTCAGAAAAACGAGTGTATTCTTCGTCAGGTAGGTCATCAGTCTGGTCAGTCAGAGCATCCACGACATCATTCATGGCTTAGGTGTCTCTTCTGGTACGGGAGCTTCCTTGCAATGCGATACGTGGATCCAAGCAGGCTTTCCCTCTAGTTTCACAGAGGTTGGTGTCATCTGGGGCTCTTGGACAGGACCATCAAATCTGGGATCGAGTGTTCTCATTTCCAACTTTTTCACCAACACCCAGTCTCCTGGCTATCAAGGAGTGCATACCGGACACTGAGTCTGGATCTGGCAGTGAAGAGAAAAACTCGAGAATGGACATTAGTTTTTGACCAATTCAATTACATAAGCAAACAAGATATCATTTTGCATATTCTGCTGCTTGAGGGAAGAATGCACCTAACTTGGGACTAGACCCAAACAAAATTTCGTATGGTGACAGCTTTCCTGGGTCTCTGGGAGTGTGCCTTACGCGAAACAGTGCAATTGGGAGTGTGTCATGCCATGGTTTGCATGTCTCTTGGGCAACTTTCAGCATCCTATTCTTAAGTGTTCCGTTCAGTCTTTCTACCTTCCCGCTGCTCTGGGGGTGGTGTGGCCGTAGGCCTAGGTCTAACCCTACCGCTGACCAGATCTCTCGTGTCAGATTTGCGGTGAATGCGGGCCCCTGATCACTCTCTATCACTTCTGGAACCCCGTATCTGCAAACTATCTCTGAGAGTAGCTTCTTTGCAGTAGTCTTTGCTGACTTGGAAGGCTTCTGTCCATCCTGAGAACGCTTCTTTGACCACAACAACGTATTTGAATCCTCCACTTGGCGATATCTGGATGTGGTCTATCTGGATTCTCTGGAGCTGGTAGAGTGGTCTTGCCAGATAAGGTGAGGGGGACTTTCTTCCACACGTCCAGGCTTGCATTTGCCGCAGGTCAGACAGCTGCTGGTGAATTTGGCTGTTGGGGTGGAGATCCCTGAAGCGAACCATTAAGTACCAATCGGATCATTCATCTGTGTCTTTGATATGTGGGTGGGTCCATGTGCCCATTGGACCACCATAGGGTGCATACTTTGTGGGAGGCAGGGTTTGGAGTCCATTGTAGATAGCCTTCCTTCTTTACGTGTTGCTCCTTTCGCATTCAGCTCTTCTTCTCCTTTGGAGCTTGGTCTTGCAAATTCTTGAGCAGATCCCTGGACGTCTTTTTGTCTGAATTCTTGTCTTCGGTCGTCATGTAGTAGTCGTCCGGCTCTACGACCTCTCCCACTTCTCCATGTTGTCTTCCTTTGGCCGCTTCTTCGGCTGCCATGTCCGCCATGTTATTGCCTCACGCTTCTTCTGTTCTCAGTTTTCCATGCACTTTGATTTTTTAAATTGCCACCATTTTGGAAGTTGGAGTACACCCAGCAGATCCCTGAAGGCTCCATGATGCTTCACGGTTGTCCTGCTTGCTGTGATGAAGTCCCTTGCAGCCCAGATGGGCCCAAAGTCATGTGCTATGCCATGCGAGCACCTGTAGTCGGTGTAGATGTTTGCAGTCTTGCCTTCTGCCATCTGGCAGGCCTTCGTCAGCACTATCAGTACTGCTTCCTGGGCTGACAGGCTAGGTGACAGACTTCTGGACCACAGGGTTTCTTGATTGCTGGTCACTGCACTTCCAGTGTGGAATCTTCTTCATCATCTGCAAATCTGGAGCCATCCAAGTAGAGGATAAATTCTGTAAATTTTGTTCTGAAAAGTCCATATTGTATAGTCCATATTGTATCCCCTCTTGGGAGTGGGAGTAGAGTGGCCGGCATGAGGACTGTAGGTCTGGAGACGATGACATTGTGAGACAAAGGCGATAGAGGCGAAGATGCCTGGTGGTGGGGAGATTTATTTGGTTGAGCTTGATTGAGGATTTCCAAATATTGTGTGGAGTGAGAGTTTCCAGTGGTTGTCCAAGAGTGATGTCAGCAGTCTTGTCCAGGAAGGTATGTGCTGAAAATACTGCCATCAGGCAGGAGGGTGCTCCTCTTGCAACTGGATCCAAGCGGGCTGAGAGGCAGCCTAAAAGTCTCTGTTTTCCCCTGTGAATCCATGTCAGGACTCCAGTAACATGAAATTCTTTCTTCCATCAGGTAGACAGAAAGGCTTCTCGCAGTCAGGTAGGCCTGGTATTGGCGCTGAGACTGTGGAGTTCTTCCAATTTCCTGAATGAGTTGAAGGCTGTGTCCAATAGAAGGAGCGGGGTTGCATTGATGCAAGCACACAGAGGCTGCATTAGGACTGAGGCATCAGAGATCCATGTTCTGCATCACGACACTACACCAAGGAAAGCCTGCAGCATTTTCGGAGTTGTTGGGGAGCCATCTTCTCCACAGTGGTCTTCCAGTCATTTGACAGGTGTATAGTCTGGTGGGCAATACAGTGTCCCAGGGATGTAACTTGCTTCTGACACCACTGGACTTTGATCTTCCAGACCTTGTTTTGCTGTTCCTCCAGGTAGAGTAGGAGAGACAAGGAATGGGCTGTGCAGGTATCGATGTCAACCCCACAAAGGAGAAGGTCATCCATGTGTTGTAGAAGAGTGGCTCCTGCATATTCTGCAATCCAGCTGGCGAGGATGGAGGACATTGCCTTGGTGAACCTTGAAGGGCTGTTCTGAGCACCTTGGGGCAATACTGTCCATATGCACTGGTGCGTGAAGGCAAACAGGTCATCCAGGTGGAGGGGAACACTGAAGAAGGCACTGGCCAGGTTGATCACCGTGAATACCGTTGCTGTGGCTGGCATTTTTAAGAGCAGAGTGTGCGGGTTCAGCACTGTTGGGGTTTCAAATACCGTAGCCTCTTTCATGGCCTTCAGGCCTTGCACCATTCTGAACTCGGTTGGTTCTCCTTTTACAGTCTTTTTCTTCACTGTAGAAAGCTGGGATTGATTCCTATGGGCGAGGCAGCCCAGTCTGGCCTTGTCCTTCACTATGCGGCAGGGGACTCCCATCTCCCGGCACAGAGCTGGGGGGAAAACAAGCCGTCTACTAGGATCCACATCATGAGAGATGACGACCAGCTGGCTTTCTTGTTCTCCACCAAGGCAGTCACTGTGTTAACACCTGCTCTGATCACAGGGAGTCTTCTTGATGGGACATCTCCGTCACCGGCTGCTATTTCTCAGCACGGGCCATCAGTTGTTTCTTTTTCTCCAGCTCGGTCTCAGGTCAGTATTTGTGCACCAGTTTGAAGAGCTGAGTGGCCTTTTGCCGGTCTAGGGCCTGGGTGAACTGGTTGATTACAGGGGGCACCTCCTGGTGCTTGCACAAGATGAACCTCTGGCGTTGGAGCCGGATGTGATGCTGCCATTCCATGGAGCGAGTAGGGTCCTTCTTGAGTTGAATATCCTGGCCAATGTCAAAGTTCTCAGGCCGTCTTCTTAGGCGAGTTCACTTAGACCTTCAGTTGGTCAGAGACATCTTGACTCTGGGTGATGGAGTGGCTTTCTGGTACTATGTCCAGCACCTCCTGTGATAGGCCTGCAGTGGTTGTTTGAGGTTCCTGTTTCTTCTTGGGTCAGGGGTGAAGAAAGTGTCACTGTCCCATCTTCTTGGAACACTCTGGTCGCTTTCAGCTTCTGCAGTAGGTCCACTCCCAATAGGTTGAGGGTGCAGGTCTTTGACACAACAAACTGGGACAGGATGGAATGTTCTGGCTGAGTCCACACGCTCAGGGGCTTCATAATCCGGAAATATCTGACTTGACCATCAATTCCCATTCAGGACGCAGAAGATTCTGATAGACAGGTGAGGTTGCGGAATTTCACATATCTCATCACGCTTTTGGTTGTACTAGTGTCCACAAGAAAAGATCTGACTACGCCATCGACTCTCAGGGTATTGGTCCCACTAATAGGGTTCCCTGTGGACTTGGGTGCTCCTGTCCTATGGACGGGGCTCTTCACTGCTTTCCTTGTCTTCTCCTTGGCTTGCTCCTCTGGGCAAAGTCTTGGGCTGTAGGGGTTCTCCGCATCGGTTCCGGTAATGGCCAGGTTTGCCACAGTTGAAACACTTGACGGTTCTTCTGTCCTTATAGCGTGGTTGCTCATCTTGGTCTGTGGTCACCATCAGGGGGGCTGTCTTCCGTACTCCTAGCTGGGATTCAATCCCTTTTGCGACTGTGAGCAGGGTGTCCATTGCTATTGACCTGTACTCAGGCCTAGCTACTATCAGTGGCTTTCTGATTGGTTCTTTCAGTACATGCACAAAGGCCTGTGCCAACAGCCATCTGTGTGTCTGATCATGGGTAATGAGGCCCAAATCTTGAAACACTTGCATCACTCTGTCATGGAACTCCTCTACAGACTCTGTCTGGTCTTGGCTCGTGACATGTAGGCTGAGAGCTTGTCCTGTCAGTCTGCTTTTGGCCCATTCTCTGAGCTGCTCAATTAGCTTTGGTCCTGTCTCCCAGGCATACGCATCTAATTCTGCTGGAAACTTGAAGCGTTCTCTCATAATTGGCCAGAATGCATCGCCTGCTTTTATTTACATTACGGCCCAGAGATCAATCCAGGCTGCTGCATATGTTCACTGGATCTGCTGCTTTTTTGGCAAAATGGCATGGGGTGTATCCCTGGGTCTGGCAGCATACTGATCACCTGGCTTGGGATGAAGGGCTCATAGGATGGTGCCTCTACCTGTCCCTGCCCTATTGGTGCTTGTGGGTTTTCTTCCCTAGTATTGGGCAGCATGTATGACGGTGCATCTTCATCTCCATCAGATGAGAAGTGACATGGTGTGCTTGGTGCATACACTGGCTGAGGCTGCGGTGGATCAATGTCATAGTTCCATGCTGGTAGCTCTGCTCGGCACTGAGGTTCCTCATTTGTGTCTGCAGCTACACCTCCCCCCTGTGAAGCCCCGGCTGTGGGCTCTGCTAGCTGTTGTGTCTGGGGGCTACCTGCAGCATTTTGTGTAGGGAGATTTGCACTTTCTTCTCCTGATATAATGACTGGCAATGTTTGTACTGTGCTTGGGATAGACAGGGTGCCCTGTGCTGGAGGCACTGAGTACAGAGACACCACTTTGCTTTAATTGGGCGTTGACCCAGTTGATAACGAAGGAGAAAAAAGGGGAAGAGAAGGGAGGTGTGAGGGAGAAGAAGTGGGGTGTGCGATGGAGGAGGAGGAAAGAGGAGGGGGGGAAGAGGGGTGTTTTGAGAGGAGAGAGAGATGGAGGATTGAGAGAAGAGAGTGAAGGAGAGGGAGAGAGAGAGATGGAGGGGAGAGAGAGGAGAGTGAAGGAGGAGAGGGAGAGAAAGATGGAGGGGAAGAAGAAGAAGAAGATTTGAGAGTAAGGGAAGAAGAAGAAGAGATAGAAGGAGAGAGAGATTTGAGAGATGGAAAGGAAGAGATAGAAGAAGAAGAGGAAGAAAATGGATGTGTCAGAGATGTGAGGGAGGGGAAAGAAGGAATGATAGGGAAAGAAGGATAGAGAGGGATGGCAGCGAGGAAAGAGGAGAGAAGTCTGAAGAAAAAGGAAAAAGGGACTGAGAGAAGAGGGTGTCCCCCTGCGATGCTTGAGAGGGGACCATTGAAGCAAAAATGCCTTCTCCCTGTGGAGGGAGGCGGGGAGCATTTTTTTCTGCACAAGGCTCATTATTCAATGAGAGCAGACTACACCTGTCCCGTGTCTCCACAGGATGGACATGTGATATGTGAGGCTCTAAATTCTGCTCTTGTGACATGTCCGTGATCATTTCCTCACAGATGATTTCAATGCTTCTTTAACACCTTTTCAATCTTATTCACATAAAAATCACTTCTTGGTCCGTTCAAATAACTTGCTGTACCTTCTACACGATGCAAGACCACCACTACTCTTTTATAGCAGAAGGCAATCTAAAAACAAACTTTCCTGTGCCTTTCAAAAAAAAAGAAAAAAAAAACATTTAAGTCATTGTGCAGCGTAAAGTCTGCCCGTCCATTGGATTCTCACGTACTCTGATCTTCTATTCACATGCCTAGCCCTTCCTGCCCACGTACTGTGTCTATTCCAAAAACCTATTCAACAAAGGTGATTAAAAATTCACAAAATGGTTGGAGGAAAAAAGGAAAGAAAACTCTAAAATAAGTTGATTAGAAAAACCTTTCCAAAATTTTTTAAAAATGTACTTAAAAGAAAAAAAACTTTAAAAACAAAAGTTAGACTTAAAAAGGAAAAAAGAAGAAAGAAACCTCTACACAGTTTAGTAAAAACTCTAGGAAAAAGATTGACCAAAATAAAAACTCCAAAAGTAAAAAGAAAAAAAACTGAACAAAAAGGGGAGGGAAAAAAAAACGTATTAATAATAAAACTAAAAACAAAAGGTTGACAAGAAGAAAAGAAAAAAACCCTTGTTACTAAAACAGCTAATTAAAAACAGAAAAGAGGTGGAAAAAAAACTGATTGGTAAAATGATTGATAAAAAAACAAAAAGAAAAATACTTTTAAGACTTTTGTCTTTTATTCAAAAGCATTCAGAGAGAGATGAATGCAGACATAAACAACTTCCTCTTTTTTTTTTTCTCTCTCTCTCACTGCAGGCACTTCCCTCCTCCCTTATACCTCTGCTTTCTGTGTCTACAGACACTGAAATCACGTATCAAAAAAAAGGTAACCAAGCAGGAGAAAATGGATACAGCTCAGCTTCAACTCCTTAAAACCTCTGCGCCACACCTGTGACTAGCAAACCAACTCAGATTAAAACAAAAAAAAACAGAAAAAACAGATGTGACACTGTGATTAGCAGGGGGGGTTTAGCCCGCTGCCTGCCGTGAGGAAGTTAGTGTCAGAGAGCTTTCTGACTGTAAATTCAAAAACAACAGTACCTGATACAGACAGGAACACGTACAAATGAAACAGACACCCGAGAGAATACAAATCCCTCTTTTAGATGATCTGTGACACATACAAGCTGCTCTGGTAACTGATAACTCACCAATTGCACTGAGCACGCCGGTGCTACAGGTCTATTACCCTCTGAAAACCGGTCGCCTTGGTAGTACGCCGGTCACAGGCATCTGTAATAGCCTTTCAAAACTCCTACCATTCACGCCTGGGCATCTGGGAGTTTGTCCCTCTCCAGTGCGTGAGAATCTGTAAGAGTTTATCCAGCAATTTGGCTTTTCTGCTTTACAGCTCCCAGAAATCAGCACTCAAACACAGTCACCGTTCCAACTTTCTCCCGGTTCACACAAAACATGAAACACATGCACAGCAGGAGCAAACACCTTATATCCCAGGGTTTTGGATAAGGGTGTGGACTTTTTACACTACCTGGGAATGCGGTGGTGACCACACCTGACCGGCAAAAGGTGTAAAACCAGGACTGAGCACAAGGGACTTTCAGGTAAGATGACAGGATTTTCTTACCTTACTTATGGAGCTGCGCAGTCTCCGTCCCGTGAGCCAAGGCCATGGCCAACACCTCTGTCTCTCCGGTCAGCAGGTCCCCGTGCATTTCGTCCACTGCCCCACGTTGGGCGCCAACTGTTATGGAAATTTAGGTTAGGATAAATCTATCCTACAGTGTTTGCTGCTGTTCCCAATCTTAGACTTAGTGTCTTTTTGAGCGCTCAAACGAAATGAGGACTGTCCACACAGAAGTGTCAGTATAACAGTTCGTCAAGACAAACAGTTTATTATTCATTCAAGGTTTTATACTTTTACAAAAAGGGGCTGGTTAGTCAATTACCATACAATTAAAAGCTACTAGATTATTGGGTGTTTTAGTATAAGTATATCAAAAAGGGCTGAAATGGCAGGTTTACTAATTCTGCCCTAGTGACAAGCAAAAAATAGTCATCTCCTTAGAACATCTGTCATGAGTTCCCTTTTCTAAGTAGAAAAAAGTCCCTGGCTGTCTATCACTCCTACCGCCTGACTTATGTAGGTCAGGGGTGAAATCTTAAGCAATTGATTATAGCTTGTGTCAGCTTTGCATAGATATGTGTTAAGGACAGACTTTTAGCAAGTGAGATCTATCTGATATACATATATATGAATATACATTGAATACGTGGAATACATATATATTTCCATGACAGTAGGGGCAGAGGTGGCAGTGGACAAACTGGCTGCAGCCACACTAGCAGCCTGAACAGCGACTGCGGTAACATCCACAGCTGAGGTTGTGCGCTCAAGAGCTGCCAACCTACCCTCCAGCTGCTGGATGTACTGCGGTAGACGCTGGTCATCCGCCATTTTACTAGCCAGACCCTGGCGCTAGTATTATGTTAGGGTCTGCGGAACGCACCAAATATATGATGTAGAGAGGTGCGTTCGCAGCCCGGGGTCCACCGTGCAGGCGGAGCCTGCTGCTAGTAAAATGGCACAAGAAGCGAACTCTGTTATCCCGCAGAGTCGCCAAAATAAACGCCGTAACGCGCTGTGGCAATATGTGCAAACTCTGTTATTCCACAGAGCCGCTAGAAGGAGTGCCGCAGCGCTATAAGGCGATGTGTGCGAACTCACTTAACACCACTGAGTCGCAAAATAAACACGCTAGGGTGCTGTCTAGCATTGAAAGCGAACCCTGTTGCGTCACAGAGCCGCTGAGACAAACTTCTGTGTCCTGTCAGGCACCCAGGTACACAGTTGACTGCTAAGCGAACATAGAACGTGATCTGTTATGTTTTGGTAGCTGAGCAGGCAAAAACGACAATACACCAGAGAGGTTGGAATCTACTGGATTGCAGTACCCTGACTAACCACCACAACTAAAGGCAGCCGTGGAGCGTTCCTACGTTGGTCCTAGATGCCTCGTCTCAGCCTGAGAGGTTAACTACACCTAAAGACAGAAAGAGGAAAGCTATCTGCCCCGGAGCAGATCCCCAAAGAACATAGGAAGCCCCCAAACATGTAATGGCGGTTAGACAAGAGGAAATACAGACACAGACAGAAAATAGTATGAGCAAACGCTGGGGCCCAATCTGCCTAGACAGAAAAGGATAGGAAGGATACTTACTGTAATCCAAAAAAAAACTAAAAAAAGCCAACGCTACTAATTGCAAAAACACCTGAGATCACACGACCTCTACCACCTAAATTAGTTCTCTGGTGTAATAAAACTAAGCCGCAGCCACTGAAAAAAAAACTGGAAAAGGCAAATGAACAAACAACAGTGGCTCCAGAGGAACCGAGAGGAGCCCAAGCCCCCCGGGGAGGGGAACCTGGCCAACCTCACAGAAATGCAGAGAAATATACAAATGGCAAGCACAAAAACAAAAGACAGAAAATATCTTATCTGAGAGCAGGAGAAGAGGCAAGACTCAGCAAGCTTCCAAGTGAACCAGGAAACAAAGTTGAGACAAGAACAATTGATCACACGGCAACCATGTGATTCCTGATTGCCAATCCTCATTCAATGGTTCAGTACTGTTTGCAACCACCAGAAGGAGCTTCTGCTCAGAATTCATTTCTAAAACATTCACAACAGTACCCCCCTTGAGGAGGGGTCACCGAACCCTCATTTGTGCAACCAGGTCGGTCAGGATGAGCTCTGTGATACGCACGGATCAGTCTCCTAGCATGGATGTCCGAAGCAAACACCCAAGAATTGTCCTCCTGACCATAACCTCTCCACTTAACCAAATACTGGAGTTTCCGTCTAGAAAAACGAGAATCCAATATTTTCTCAACCACATACTCCAGATTGCCCTCAACCAAAACAGGGTCAGGAGGCGCAGCCATGGGAACCACTGGCTCGACAAACCTCTTCAATAAGAACTTGTGGAACACGTTATGGATCTTAAATGTCCCTGGAAGAAGTAAACGAAAGGAAACAGGATTAAGAATCTCCATGATCTTATAAGGTCCAATGAACCTAGGCTTAAACTTAAGAGATGCAACTCTCATAGGGATATTTCTTGAGGACAACCAGACCAAGTCCCCCACTTTAAACCATCAGTCCTATGCCGGTTGGCAAACCGCTGGGCCTTCTCCTGAGAGAGGGACAACCTCTCCACTACCTGGTCCCAAATCTGCTGCATACGCTCCACAACAGAGTCAACACCCGGACAGACAGAAGCCTCCGTCTGTCCCGAAGAAAATCGAGGGTGAAACCCAAAATTGCAGAAAAATGGAGACATCAAAGTGGCAGAGCTAGCCCTATTATTAAGAGCAAACTCAGCCAAAGGCAAAAAAGAGACCCAGTCATCTTGATCAGCAGACACAAAGCATGTCATCTCAGATAAGTCTCCAATGTCTGGTTTGTTCTCTCAGTTTGTCCATTGGTCTGAGGATGAAAAGCAGAGGAGAAGGACAATTGAACACCAAGTTTAGAACAAAAAGTCCTCCAAAATCTGGAAACAAACTGGACTCCTCTGTCAGACACAATGTTCTCAGGAATGCCGTGTAACCGAACCACGTGCTGAAGGAACAAAGGCATTAATTCGGAGGAGGAAGGCAACTTAGGTAATGGCACAAGATGTATCATCTTGGAAAACCTATCACAAATCACCCAGATAACGGTCATTCTCTGAGAAACAGGGAGGTCGGAAATAAAATCCATAGAGATATGGGTCCATGGTCTCTTGGGCACAGGTAATGGCATCAACAAACCACTAGAACGAGAGCAAGGCTTGGAGCGAGAGCAAGTCCCACAGGACTGCACAAACTCCCTGACATCACGAGACAAAGTAGGCCACGAAAAGGACTGACTCACCAAGTCTCTGGTACCAAAAATTCCGGGATGACCGGCCAACGCGGAACAATGAATCTCAGACATCACACTCTTCTTCCACTGGTCTGGGACAAACAATTTCCCAACAGGGCAGCGCTCGGGTTTATCCTCCTGACACCCTTCCGGAGCCAGTGGCAAATTGGGTGAGATGGCGGAAAGAACTACACCCTCTTTCAAAATAACATAAGGATTAGATAACTCAGGAGAGTCCGCAAGGAAACTCCTCGAGAGGGCATCCGCCTTAACATTCTTAGTGCCAGGAAGAAAAGAAACCACAAAATTAAAACGTGTGAAAAACAAGGCCCACCTGGCCTGTCTAGGATTAAGTCAATGTAGTATATAACTTCTGCACTCCTCTTGAAAAATGAAGTAGAAACAAAAGTATCCTTAGAGACAATTTTTTAATGCTCTCACAACACCCTCCGGTGTGTGGTGTAAAGTAGTAGTTGAATATACAGATTTAATACATTTCATTTGACGTTTCGGCTACACAGCCTTCTTCATAAATATAATCTGTTTCTGCAAAATATAGAAAAATAAAAATATGCCACCTGCATGAAAAAGTAAATAAAGAAATCTACATATATGAATGAACACACGGTCTATAAATGAAAAAACAATTCCCAAGTCCAATAATCAATATGTGAAGATGTGCATACATCATAGTGGAAAATATATTTGTCTCAAAAATATCCCTCAGGTGAACTGTAAGTGGGGATTTTTGACATATCAACGAGAGTCCTTTCAAGAATGAAAGGGTGATGATATACATAATTATCTACTAGTAAGAGAATCATCCATGGGTAAACTATTTGCAACCCAACAACATATTTGAAATACATGATCAAAAGGCATTGAAATACGTTACATGGGTAGGTATAGCGTTGCTTTCAGTAATGGGATAGCTGGATCCACCTTAAATGTAAGAGAAAACAAAATAGTCCCATAGAACCAATGTGTACCTAGTTAGATAGGCATATGTTCCAAATCAGGCTGTCATACCTGGAAAGTGAGAAATAGTGCCGTCACGAGCGAATAGGTGGGAGCCTGGTGATGAACGGACGTCTGGTGCCGCTGGTTAGGATCCAGGGAGTGAGGACAGGACAGCGTGGTGTGCCGGTATTTATGCTTCCGGTGTGCCGTAATCTGCACTTCCGGGTGGCTGCTTACGTGACCGCCGCATTAGTGCGCATGTGTCCTACGAAAAGGCCCGAGAAAAGCCGAATGGTACACACTTGGTGGGGGTGAGCATGCATCCATGTAACGTATTTCAATGCCTTTTGATCATGTATTTCAAATATGTTGTCGGGTTGCAAATAGTTTACCCATGGATGATTCTCTTACTAGTAGATAATTATGTATATCATCACCCTTTCATTCTTGAAAGGACTCTCGTTGATATGTCAAAAATCCCCACTTACAGTTCACCTGAGGGATATTTTTGAGACAAATATATTTTCCACTATGATGTATGCACATCTCCACATATTGATTATTGGACTTGGGAATTGTTTTTTCATATATAGACCGTGTGTTCATTCATATATGTAGATTTCTTTATTTACTTTTTCATGCAGGTGGCATATTTTTATTTTTCTATATTTTGCAGAAACAGATTATATTTATGAAGAAGACTGTGTAGCCGAAACGTCAAATGAAATGTATTAAATCTGTATATTCAACTACTACTTTACACCACACACCGGAGGGTGTTGTGAGAGCATTAAAAAATTGTCTCTAAGGATACTTTTGTTTCTACTTCATTTTTCAAGAGGAGTGCCGAAGTTATATACTACATTGACTTACCTTTTCTTCTGAGCACCCACTCACAAGCTACAGTGAGCACCCCTTATTTATTCATATACTGTCTAGGATTAAGTCGCTTGGCTGATTCCAGATAAACCAGATTCTTATGGTCCGTGAGGACCACCACCTGATGCTTGGCTCCCTCCAGCCAATGTCTCCACTCTTCAAAAGCCCACTTCATGGCCAATAACTCCCGATTACCCACGTCATAATTACGTTCAGTTGGAGAAAATTTTCAAGAGAAAAAAGCACAAGGGTTACTTTTAGAGGTCTCAGGATCTCTTTGGGACAAAACGGCACCTGCCCCAATTTCAGAGGCATCAACCTCCACCTGAAATGGCAGAGAAACATCAAGCTGCCGTAGAACAGGAGCAGAAGTGAATCTCTGTTCCTGAAACGCAAAGACTGCCTCAGGAGGCCAATTCACCACATCAGAATCCTTTTTGGTCAAATCAGTCAATGGTTTAACAATAACAGAGAAATTGCCAATAAATTTACGATAAAAATTGGCAAAACCCAAGAATCTCTGAAGAGCCTTTAATGAAGTAGGTTGGACCCAATCACAGATGACCTGAACCTTGACCGGGTCCATTTCAATAACAGATGGAGACAAAATGAATCCCAGAAATGAGATCCCCTGTACGCCAAAAAGACACTTTGATCCCTTCACATACAGAGCATTCTCTCTCAAAATCTGGAACAGAGTCTGAACATGTTTCACATGAGAGTCCCAGTCATTGGAAAAAATCAAGATATCATCCAAATAAACAATCAGAAATTTATCCACAAAATCCCTGAAAATGTCATTCATGAAGGACTGGAAGATGGAAGGAGCATTAGTGAGCCCAAAGGGCATCACTAGGTACTCAAAATGCCCCTCTGGGGTATTAAACGCCGTCTTTCATTCATCCCCGTGCTTAATGCGAATAAGGTTATACGCCCCCCTGAGGTCAAGCTTGGTAAACCAAGTAGCACTTTTCACCCTGGAAAACAGGTCAGAAATCAAGGGTAACGGATATTGATATTTCACAGTGATATTGTTCAAGAGACGATAATCAATACACGGCCTTAATGAACCATCCTTTTTGGCCACAAAGAAAAAACCGGCACCCAAGGGTGAAGAGGATGGTCTAATATGACCCTTCTCCAATGACTCCTTGATATAAGACCGCATAGCGTCATGTTCAGGTACAGACAAGTTAAAAAGGCGACCTTTAGGGAATTTACTACCAGGCACTAATTCAATAGCGCAGTCATAGCTCCTATGAGGGGGCAAGGATGCAGATTTACTTTCGCTGAACACATCAGAAAAATCAGTCAAAAAGTCAGGAACATCTTGAGCCTGGGGAGAGGCAGAAAAAACAGGAGTGTTGGCATTAACACATTGGCAGCCCCAACTGGTTACAGACACAGATTTCCAATCCAAAACAGGATTATGAGACTGTAACCAAGGGAAACCTAGTACAATAATGTCATGCAGATTATACAACACCAAAAATTTGCAACTCTCCTGATGATCAGGTTCAACCCTCATTATCACCTAGAGAACTGGGGTTTATTCTCAGCCAAAGGGGTAGAATCAATCCCCAGTAGGGGAATAGACTTCCGTAGGGGTATCAAGGGAAACCCACAACATTTAGCAAAATCAAAATCCATCAGGGTAATAGCTGCTCCCGAATCAACGAAAGCCTGAGCAGAAAATGTGGACAGGGAGCAAATCAGGGTAACAGTCAACAGAAATTTAGTCTGAACACTACCCAAGACAACTGAGGGTGCAAAACGTCTTCCCCGCTTAGGGCAGACTGAAATAGCATGAGAGGCATCACCACAGTAGAAACATAACCCATTGCGTTTTCGAAACTCATGACGCTGTGCCCCAGAAGCCACTCTATCACACTGCATGGTTTCAGAAGCTGGTTCACAAGGCAACACTATTCCACGCATACTTCTACGCTCATGCAAACGTCTGTCAATTTGAATTGCTAATGACATAGAATCATTGAGACCAGAGGGAGCAGGGAAACCCACCATAACATCTTTTACATTCTCTGACAGACCCTTCTGAAAAAGGGCTGCCAAAGCATCATCATTCCATTTGGTCAGGACTGCCCACTTTCGGAATTTCTGACAGTACAACTCAGCGTCCTCAAACCCCTGATTCAATGCCAAAAAGGATTTTTCAGCTTGATCAGTGACATTAGGTTCATCGTACAACAACCCCAGAGCCAGAAAAAGTGCATCAACATTACCCAAAACAGGGTCCCCAGATGTCAGGGAAAAAGCCCAATCCTGAGGATCGCCGCGCAGGAGAGAGATGACAATTTGAACCTGCTGTGCTGCGTTCCCTGAGGACTTAGGTTTTAAGGCAAAAAACAACTTACAGTATTTTTGAAATTCAGAAATTTAGCTCGATCCCCCAAAAACAAATCTGGCATGGGGATCCTGGGTTCCACAACCGGCAACCCTGCAAGATAGGTAGTAATACTCCGAACCTCAGTGGCAAGCTGATCCACACGGCCAGACAACTGTGCAAACTCCATTGAGAAAAAAAAAATTTCTCCTCAGCACCCAGAGACAAAGAGGGAAAAAAATGCAACAAACAGAAAAAAAAAAATCTCTGACAACTCTGACAACCTTTTTTGTTTCCACACTATTTTTCCCTTCTGTGAGTACCATATAATTATCAGTTTGGCCGGTGATACTGTTATGTTTTGGTAGCTGAGGAGAGCAGGCAAAAACGGCAATACACCAGAGAGGTTGGAATCTACTGGATTGCAGTACCCTGACTAACCACCACAACTAAAGGCAGCCGTGGAGCGTTCCTTCGTTGGTCCTAGACGCCTCGTCACAGCTTGAGAGGCTAACTACACCTAAAGATAGAAAGAGGAAAGCTATCTGTCCCGGAGCAGATCCGCAAAGAACATAGGAAGCCCCAAACATGTAATGGCGGTTAGACAAGAGGAAATACAGACACAGACAGAAAATAGTATGAGCAAACGCTGGGGCCCAATCTGACTTAGACAGAAAAAGATAGGAAGGATACTTACTGCAATCCAAAAAAAAACCTAAAAAAAAGCCAACGCTACTAATTGCAAAAACACCTGAGATCACACGACCTCTACCACCTAAATTAGTTCTCTGGTGTAACAAAACTAAAGCCTGGGTCTCACATAGCGATACACCAGCGATCCCGACAACGATATGCACTTGTCAGGATCGCTGGTGTATCGCTACATGATCGCTGCTGAGCTGCCAAACAGGCAGCTCAGGCAGCGATCAGCACAGCGACACTGCTGGGTAACATCGCTTAGTTACCCGCAGTGTACGTTGGATACCAGCGCCCTGATGCAGGGAGCTGGTATCCAAGGTACACAGCGGGTTTCCAAGCGCTGTGCGGTGCCTGGAAACCCGCTGTGTACCTTGGTTACCAGCTCCCTGCATCAAGGCGCTGGTATCCAAGGTACACAGCGGGTTTCTAGGCACAGCCCCGCGCCTGGAAACCCGCTGTGTACCTTGGTTACCAGTGGATCGCTGGTCTCCCGCCTGTCACACGCAGCGATGCGTGCCTGTCAGCGGGAAACCAGCGATCAAAAAAATGTCCAGACATTTCAGCGACGATCAGCGATACCCGGCAGGGGGGCTGATTGTCGCTGAATGTCACACACAGCGATATCGCTGGGGAGATCACTGCTGCGTCACAAAACTAGTGACTCAGCAGCGATCTCGGTAGCGATATCGCTATGTGAGACGGGCCCTTAAGCCGCAGCCACAGAAAAAAAAAACTGGAAAAGGCAAATGAACAAACAACAATGGCTCCAGAGGAACCGAGAGGAGACCAAGCCCCCCGGGGAGGGGAACCTGGCCAACCTCACAGAAATGCAGAGAAATATACAAATGGCAAGCACAAAAACAAAAAACAGAAAATATCTTATCTGAGAGCAGGAGAAGAGGCAAGACTCAGCAAGCTTCCAAGTGAACCAGGAGACAAAGTTGAGACGAACAATTGATCACCGGCAACCATGATGGGGGAAACCTCCCTTATATCCAGCCAATCCATGATCCCTGATTGCCAATCCTCATTGAATGGTTCAGCACTGTCTGCAACCACCAGAGGGAGCTTCTGCTCAGCGCTCCTGGTAGGGCTTCAGCATATTCACGTGGAACATGCGGATAACCCTGGGGTCGTCACAATCAGCAACATTGTAGGTGGTGTCGGCTATTTTCCCCACTACCTAGTAGGGCCCCTGCCATGCAGCTTTGAACTTGTTCTGCCTAGTTGGTTCTAACACCAGGACCTTCTGTCCTATCTCAAAGGTGCGATCTCTGGTCCTCCGATTGTACTATACGCGCTGGCACTGTTGGGCCGCCTGCATGTTCCGAAGTACAGCCTGAGTCAGCTCCTGTAGGCAGTCCCGGAATTCCAGCACATAGGGCACAATAGGTATCCCTTCTATGGTTCCCTCCCCTTCCCAGTGTTCTCTTACTAAGTCTAGGGGTCCCCTTACCCGCCTCCCATATAACAGTTCAAACGGGGAGAACCCCGTGGATTCTTGGGGCACCTCCCGACAAGGCAAACAGAAGGTGTGGCAAGAATTTCTCCCAGTCCCTGTAGGTTCTGGTAAAAGTCCCAATGAGTTGTTTTAATCTTCCGTTAAAACGTTCACACAACCCATTGGATTGCGGGTGGTATAGGGTGCTTCTAATGGACTTTACGCCGCACAGCTTCCACAGTTGGTTGGTCGCCTCTGCTGTAAACTGGGTACCCTGGTCCGAGATAACCTCCCGGGGAAATCCAACCCGTGAGAAAACCTGGAGCAGGGCAGCCGCCACCGTTTCTGCCAGTATGTTAGGTAATGCAACCGCCTCTGGATACCGTGTGGCATAATCTACCACTGTCAATATATACTTTTTCCTTGACGGACTGGGTTTGGCTAACGTCCCTATCAGATCGACTGCTACTCGGCTAAATGGCTCCTCCACAATGGGGAGTCGGTGTAATTTGGCCTTGCAGCGATCTCCCCTCTTGCCAATGTGCTGGCAACTGTCACAGGTCTGGCAGTACTGCCGAACATCGTAGGTTACCCCCGGCCAAAAGAAGTTTTGTGTCAGACGATGCCTGGTGCGACTGACGCCGAGGTGCCCGGCCAAGGGTATGTCATGAGAGATTTGCAGTAGCTCCTCCCTATACTTCTTGGGAACTACCAACTGTCGTTTTATAGTGGGGCTCATCCCTGTGTGGCGCTGCTCTGTAACCCGGTACAGGAGTCCCTGATGCCATACAAACTGTTCCCCTACCAGTACTCCTCTCCCCTCCTGTGCCTTCCCACAATACCCCTGTAATGAGGGATCCTCAAGTACCTCCCTTTTAAACTCAGCTGGGGTGGCCCAAAAAATGTGTCTGGTTATGTGAATATGTGTAAGGCTGGGGTGTCTTACCTGGGCCTCCTCTGAGTGTGATTCCGCCTCCGCAGCTCGAGCTTGTCTCCGGGTGGTCACAGGATAGGTCTCAGCCAGAGGGGTGACTGAGAATGCAGATAACATGGGCCCCAAGTCATTTCCCAGCAAGACGTCTGCAGGCAAATCCTCCAGGCCGACCTCAACAAGGCCATCCCCAACTCCCCAGTTCAGGTGAATCCTGGCAGTGGGCAGTCGATGTATGGCTCCCCCTGCTACACGGACTGCCACTGTCCGGTCCGTCTTCTCTTTGCCCCGGACGAGATGAGGCTTCACAAGGGTCAAAGATGCTCCGGAATCTCATAGTCCCTGCATACGTTTCCCATTAACCCACACCACCTGTCGATGCTGTTGTCGATTATCTGCCCGGGCTGCCTGCATGGGGTCTACTTCATGCAGCACTTCCTCCATCTCTTCCATCCCCGGATTAGTCATAGCCCCCCAATGCCGGATCAGCATCGCCTTGGTAGTAGTGTACAGCGGCCCGGTTGATGGTAGCCGTTCCCGCCTTTGACCACAGGGTACGCTGAGTCCGGTTGGGACATTGTCTTTGCAGGTGGCCCAGCTGATGGCAGGTGTGGCATCGCGCCCCAGGGGGACTCTGTTAGGCCGGGGTTTTAGCTGGTCCCCCGACAATCTTCTGTGGTTTAGGGCCTCCAGACCCATGGGAGGGCCCCTAGTGACAATCTTTGATCCTGACAACTGAGACCTCCTGGCATCATGATGTTCATCGGCCAGAAGAGTCGTTGGCCGTCTATCCCGAAGCCATTCTTGTGTCTCGGGGGTTAGTCCAGTAAAGAATCGCTCTAACAAGAAGAGCTGTAGGACGTCCTCCTTAGTGGTTGCTTGGCTCCCTTGTACCCACTGTAGCAGTGACCGCCGTAGTTTACAGGCCCATTCTGCGTGGGTATGTTACCTGTTTTATAAGTGCACTGAACTTTTGGTGGTATGCCTCTGGTGTCAGCGCATACCGGGCCAAGATCACTTCTTTGACCCGCTCATAGTCCATACAGTTTGTGATGAACGGGCACACGGTCCGCCACACGGTAGCCCGGGGTATCACGGCCTGTGATCCCTCCGTGCCGCAAATGTGACGAAAACGCGCACACACACGACGGCTGCTGCCGTCCGACCCGGTAAACTGCAGGGACTTTTAATTATCCCACTTCCACTTAGGAACTTGCAGCTCTCTGGCGCCCCCCTTACCCTCAGGTCAGTCAGGGAACTGCACCTAGGATAATTGGTCGCCAGATGGGTCACTTGGATGTGTGCTGGCTATTGGGCACGCTGCAGTGAGGGAATTATAATTACTCCTGGCTGCAGCCAGGCAGTACCCTTATAAACCCCGCTCCGTCACTGCCAGCGTCACCCAATAGATTAACACTTTACACCCCTTCCTTTTAGCTGCCACCAGCTACGGCTTTTGATAAACAATTTATCAAGAGGGTCCGTAGCAACCCCAAAACAGTAGCGTAGTGCTTCAGGCACGTGCAAATTCGTTTATAGAGCAGGAGAGACAAACTAATAAATTTATAGGTTTATTCCTTAAAAAGACAGGCAGTGCTTATACAATATAAAAAGATGTAACAAGCTGAGGCAATATAGTTATGTACAAGACAATTAGAAAATAAAAGGGGTTAACATAAGGAAGATCAACTTACAGTTCTTAGATCATAGTAGGCAAGCCATGCGGTCGGGGGAGGGGAGACATCACAATGCATCACAGAGCTGCTATAAGTCTGGTGTCCAGGGCAGATCTGAGCCAGAATACCTGGCCCCTACCTTATAGACCTGTGGCCGTGACATCATAAACGGGGTGGAGTTACCAGGGTCCTCCTCTTGCTGAAAGGTATGGTTGGAGTTCTGAAAGATTATCAGGAGCATAACTCATCCTGAGAACCTCGCAGAAGAATGGCAGACCTATCAATGATCTTACTTTGAAATGACGGTTCAAATGAGCCCACACGCGGGTGGGCTAGTTTATAGGGCATCCGAGAATTCCATTTCTCGGGTTCTGTTGGAGTTACGGGTTTACCAGTACCACGGGACCGTTGCCTGTCAGGCGCATGTTTCACAACAGTACTTTCGTGTTTCTAGCGGACGCTCCCACCGTGTTATTAACCAAAACAGAATGCAGTCTCCAAAATGGCTGCTAGTGTAGGAGCAGCACATGTGCTGACAATGGGGGACCCCTGCGGTGAAGCGGGAAAACTTCCAGCAATGGCAGCTCACATTACACTGCCTGAGTGCAGGCTGGGGGGGTTGGTGAGAAGTATGAGAGCTGCAGAGAGAAGGAGGGGGCTTTGCTTTGTGGGCTTTCAGCAGTACAAAAAAAAGATGAGGACAGCAATTCCAGCACAGCACTCATCACACCTCTCCCCCTTAGAGGGCGCTACGGAGGCATGACCTGTCGGTAATCCGACATGCGCACCTCAGCGGGTTCGCCACGTCGTGATAACCCATCAGCATTCCTATGATCGCTGCCTTTCTTCTGTTGTACGGCAAAATCATACTGCTGCAGGGCAAGGCTCCAGCGTAGCAACCTACCATTGGTTCCGGACACTGTGTGCAGCCAGCTCAGAGGGTTGTGGTCGGTGACCACCTTGAAGGTCTTGAAGGTGCGCCCGTACAGGTAGGGCTGCAAACGTTGCAGTGCCCAGACCATGGCCAGGCACTCCTTCTCGATGGTGGAGTATGCCACTTCCCTTGGCAGAAGTTTCCGGCTCAGGTACAACACGGGGTGCTCCTGGTTCCCCGAATCAACCTGGCTGAGTACAGCACCGAGGCCAAATTCGCTGGCGTCAGTCTGTACCAGGAATGGCCGACTGCTGTCGACGGCTCTCAACACTGGAGAGCTGCACAGGGCTGTTTTCAAAGCTCGGAATGCCGCCTCACAGCCATCTGTCCAGCTGACTGTTTGGGGTAGACCGCCCTTGGTGAGGTCCGTCAAGGGTTTTGCAATGGCGCTATAGTTCGGTACGAAACGCCTATAGTACCCTGCAGTGCCCAGGAAGGACTTCACCTGCTTTTTGGTCCTGGGGGTGGGCCAGGACACGATCGCGTCCACTTTCTCGGGCTCCGGACTCATGGAACCCCGCCTACCCGGTGCCCCAGGTAGTGGACCTCCCTCATGCCCATCTGGCATTTTCCCGGCTTGATGGTCAGACCTGCCTGGTGAATACGCTTGAGCACCTCCTGGAGATGCTGAAGGTGTTCCTCCCAGGTGGAACTGAAGACGGCAATGTCGTCCAGGTATGCCACAGCGTACTCCTCCAGTCCCTGAAGCAGGTGGTTGACCATCCGCTGAAAAGTGGCAGGGGCATTCTTCATGCCGAAAGGCATGACCGTGGACTCGTACAGTCCAAAAGGGGTGATAAAGGCGGATTTTTCCTGCGCCGCAGGGCTCAGGGGAATCTGCCAGTATCCCCGGCTCAAATCCATGATGGATATGTACTTGGCATTCGCCAACCGCTCCAGCAGATCCTCGATGCGTGGCATTGGGTGCGCATCAGAGGTAGTGATGGCGTTGAGCCCCCTGTAGTCCACGCAGAACCGGGTGGTCCGATCCTTTTTTGGCACGAGAACTACAGGTGAGGCCCACGCGCTTTTGGACGGCCGGATCACCCCCAGCTGCAACATCTCATGGATCTCCTGGCGCATAATCTGCTGCACTTCCTCAGAGATCCGATAAGGTGTCCGCCGTAACGGGGCGTGATTCCCGGTGTCCACCTCGTGGACTGCCAACTCGGTCCTTCCGGGTCGGTTCGTGAACACGGCCCGGAAGGGTTCCAGAGTGGTCAGCAACTGCAACCGCTGGGAGACGGTTAGCGAGGCATTTACCTCCATGTCCTCAATGGACCCATTGGCATTAGCTTGGGCCAGCATGTCTAGGAGGGGATCCTCTTCCCCGTCCTCGGGCAGATTGCAGACCGGTAGGACGCAGGCTTCACGTTCGTGATGGGCCTTCATCATGTTGACGTGAAAGGCCTTGCGCCTACCCGAGTGTGGTCAAGCGTGACCACGTAGGTGGCTGGGTTGAGCTGTTGGTGCACGACGTACGGGCCTTCCCAGGCTGCCTGAAGCTTATCCTTTGGTACGGGGACCAGCACCCACACCTTTTGACCCACCTGGTAGGTCCGCTCCCGGGCGTTCTGGTCGTACCAGTGCTTCTGGTCAGCCTGAGCCTGCGTCATGTTGTCATGCACCAACTGCGTCAAGGTCTGCATCTTGTCGCGGAAGCGCATGACATAATCCACGATGGACACTTCCGTGGGGTTTGGCTCATCTTCCCAGGATTCTCTTATCAACCCAAGGGGTCCCCGGACTCGCCTACCATACAGGAGCTCGAAGGGGGAGAACCCCGTCGAGGCCTGCGGGACTTCTCTGTAGGCAAATAGCAGGTGTGGGAGGTACCGCTCCCAATCGCGTCCCTGGGTCTCAACCAGCATGCGGAGCATCTGTTTGAGGGTACCGTTAAAGCGCTCACACAAACCATTGGTCTGTGGGTGATACGCACTCGATACCATACGCGTCACCTGCATTTTGCTGCAGAGAGCCTTCATTAGGCGAGACATAAATTGGGTCCCTTGATCGGTAAGCATCTCCCTGGGAAATCCTACCCGCGAAAAGATGGTCACCAGTGCATCCGCCACCTTATCTGCCCTAGTTGAGGACAGAGCTACTGCCTCCGGGTACCGGGTAGCGTAGTCTACCACAGTAAGGATGTATTGCTTTCCAGAGCTGCTGGGGACGGCCAGCGGGCCCACAATGTCCACCGCGATCCTCTGGAAAGGCTCCTCTATCACTGGCAATGGGATCAGGGGAGCCTTAAGAGCAGGCCCCGCCTTCCCCACTCTTTGACAGGTGATACAGGAGCGGCAGTAGTTAGTCACATCTGTCCCCATCTTGGGCCAATAGAAGTGTTGAGACAGCCGTGCCTTAGTTTTGCTGATCCCCAAGTGTCCAGCGAGTGGAATCTCATGGGCAATCCTCAACAACTCACCTCGGAACTGGTGCGGGACGACCAGCTGTTTTTCCCTCAACCACTCCTTTTGGGAATCTCCGGGTACTGTCTCCCGGTACAACCTTCCTCGTTCCCAGAACACCCTCTCCTTATCAGTCACGGAGGTGGGCGTCTCGGCGAGGTGCCTCCAGTTCTCCAGGCTCGCATCTGAGTGCAGAGCGGCCTGGAACTCCTGGCTGGAGGCAGCCAGAAGTGACGTCAGGGTTCCTTCCTCACTGGGACCCTCTGGGACCGGCTCTGGGTCCACCTCTGGTTCAGTCTCTCCTGTAGCGGAGGAGGGTCCAGATGGCAGGGCGCTACCTGCGATCCGGGCACTCTGACTGCGGGTGACAGCAGCTACATATGCAGTCTCCCCGGGGATTTCTATAGACCCATCAGCCTGCGCTGCTATGGGCTCTACCTCCCCATCCACCCCCAACACTTCAGGAGCAGGGCTACCTATGGGCCAGTTACCTTCCTCGGTGGCACTGGTCAGAGTCATGGCGTCACCTTCCTCCCGGTTCCCATGCACCTCCCCATTTCCTTGAGCACTGTCGCTTGCTCCTGCTAGGGGTTCCTCAGCCGTCTCACTCCGCAGAGCGACGGGACTGAACGCTCCTGTACCTGTGGACACATCTACCACTTCAGAGAAAGGGTTAACAGATTCAGATGGCACAGATACATCACTATCAACATCAGTCCTAGGGAAAGAAAGGTTATCAGTTGCATCATCACTTCGCAAAGCATTAGCAGGTAACACAATCAGTTTCCCATCAACATCAACATCATGGTTAACGTTAACCTTATCATCAGATTGGGAAGGGGTGTCAGGGACATAGTACGCCACCATCCTCCCCAGATCAGTCCCCAATAAAACATCAGTGGGCAGGTTTTCGGACACCCCCACTTCCTTCACCCCGCTCCCGTCACCCCAGTCAATGAAAACTCGGGCTATCGGCAAGGGGTAGTGGACGCCCCCAATCCCTGTGACAGTTAAGGTTTTCCCCGGAATCAACTCTTCAGGGGCCGCCAGTTCGGGTCGGATGAGGGTTCGTTCAGCCCCGGTGTCCTTGAGGCCGGTAGCAAGACGGGCCCCCACACGGACAGGCTGCACGTTGTCATCAACCCTCCCCACCACACCACCCACCAAAAGAACAGAGGCGTTGGGCCCGGAGGCCTTGGCTGGGGGGTTCTTCTGCCTCTCCGGACAGGTGGCGCTGATGTGTCCAGTCCTTTTACAGGAGAAACACTGGCGGGGGTCTGATGTAGGCCTGGCGCTGGCAAAGGGGATAGTGCCTCCAGAGGGATGGCTGGCAGGGGCACTGGGGTTGGTTGCAGGCTTACCCCCTCCCCAGCGGGTGGTGACGGGCTTCCGCACCTCGGTTTTCCGGTTGGCCTCATAGCTGTCGGCGATCCGTGCTGTTCTGACCGCGTCCTCCGGTTCTCGGTCCAGGATGAACTGTCGGACCTCAGCTGGGCACAGATGCAGGAACTGGTCTTTGATCATCAGGTCCCTCAGGTTCTCAAAGGTGTCAACTGACAGTCCCTGGATCCACTGGTCAAAGTGGTTCCTGAGTCCTTGCACCACATCGCTATAACTGTCGTGTGGGCCACGTTGGAGGTTCCGGAACTTCTTTCGGTATACCTCAGGGGTTAGCTGGTACTTGGCGATCAGGGCCTGCTTGATGGCCTGATAGTTGTCATCTTGATCCGGCGTGAGTGAAGCAAACGCCTCCAGAGCTTTGCCCTTTAGCCCGGGAGTCAAGTACCTGGCCCATTGGTTGTCAGGCAGCCGGTACTGTCTGCAGACTTTCTCAAAGGCCCGCAGAAAAGTGTCCAAGTCTCCGTCCTTTTCCGTCACGGGAAAGTGCTCCGGCCGGGCTTGGGACTCTGAGCGCTGCTGGGCACACTGCTCTGGGCTGTGGAGGGCATTGCCCCTTGTCTGAGCAGCTCCAGTTCATGGGCTCTCTGAGCTTCCCGCTCGGCTCTCTCAGCCTCCCGCTCGGCCCTCTCGGCCTCTCGCTGGGCTCTCTCGGCCTCTCGCTGGTTGGCCTCTCGCTGGTCGGCTCTCTCTTGAGCTTTCTGGATCAGCTTCAGGCGTTCTTCATGGTCGTCAGTGGAGAGTCCCTCCAGGGCCGCCTGCAGGTAAGGGTCCATCCCGCCCTGGGTGTAAGCAGTCAGGGGTTGGGCCTCTGCTCCTGCGGCACCAACTTGGCTTGGGCCGGCTCCTGCGCCCGCCTCGCTCTGAGCGTGGTCCCGTGCCATCAGGGCCTGGATCACTGCGGCCTTGGTTTGGTCCATGGGGACAATCTGCCTCCACTTGCATATGGCTAGAAGAGTTTCCCTGCTACTCCGATTATACCAGTCGAATCCCCTCGTAGCCATGGTTGCCAAATAAAAGATAGGATAGAAAAACAAAGAGAAGGGAGGGGTAACCGCAAGTACACACAATTGTCTCAGGACTAATAAACACTGAGTCTGTTCTCCAAAACTTTAGTTGCAGGGTCGCTGAAGAACCGTGCAAGTTTTTTAGTGAATGGAATGATTGCTCAAACCAGATCACTAATGCTCTATAATCCCACCGCTCTGCCACCAATATGTGATGAACGGGCACACGGTCCGCCACACGGTAGCCCGGGGTATCACGGCCTGTGATCCCTCCGTGCCGCAAATGTGACGAAAACGCGCACACACACGACGGCTGCTACCGTCCGACCCGGTAAACTGCAGGGACTTTTAATTATCCCACTTCCACTTAGGAACTTGCAGCTCTCTGGCGCCCCCCTTACCCTCAGGTCAGTCAGGGAACTGCACCTAGGATAATTGGTCGCCAGACGGGTCACTTGGATGTGTGCTGGCTATTGGGCACGCTGCAGTGAGGGAATTATAATTACTCCTGGCTGCAACCAGGCAGTACCCTTATAAACCCCGCTCCGTCACTGCCAGCGTCACCCAATAGATTAACACTTTACACCCCTTCCTTTTAGCTGCCACCAGCTACGGCTTTTGATGAACAATTTATCAAGAGGGTCCGTAGCAACCCCAAAACAGTAGCGTAGTGCTTCAGGCACGTGCAAATTCGTTTATAGAGCAGGAGAGACAAACTAATAAATTTATAGGTTTATTCCTTAAAAAGACAGGCAGTGCTTATACAATATAAAAAGATGTAACAAGCTGAGGCAATATAGTTATGTACAAGACAATTAGAAAATAAAAGGGGTTAACATAAGGAAGATCAACTTACAGTTCTTAGATCATAGTAGGCAAGCCATGCGGTCGGGGGAGGGGAGACATCACAATGCATCACAGAGCTGCTATAAGTCTGGTGTCCAGGGCAGATCTGAGCCAGAATACCTGGCCCCTACCTTATAGACCTGTGGCCGTGACATCATAAACGGGGTGGAGTTACCAGGGTCCTCCTCTTGCTGAAAGGTATGGTTGGAGTTCTGAAAGATTATCAGGAGCATAACTCATCCTGAGAACCTCGCAGAAGAATGGCAGACCTATCAATGATCTTACTTTGAAATGACGGTTCAAATGAGCCCACACGCGGGTGGGCTAGTTTATAGGGCATCCGAGAATTCCATTTCTCGGGTTCTGTTGGAGTTACGGGTTTACCAGTACCACGGGACCGTTGCCTGTCAGGCGCATGTTTCACAACAGTACTTTCGTGTTTCTAGCGGACGCTCCCACCGTGTTATTAACCAAAACAGAATGCAGTCTCCAAAATGGCTGCTAGTGTAGGAGCAGCACATGTGCTGACAATGGGGGACCCCTGCGGTGAAGCGGGAAAACTTCCAGCACTGGCAGCTCACATTACACTGCCTGAGTGCAGGCTGGGGGGGTTGGTGAGAAGTATGAGAGCTGCAGAGAGAAGGAGGGGGCTTTGCTTTGTGGGCTTTCAGCAGTACAAAAAAAAGATGAGGACAGCAATTCCAGCACAGCACTCATCACACAGTTCTCATCAGGTACAGTGCAATAGGCGTCCGCTGCCCGGCCTGTCAGCTTCCAGGCCAGAACCTGAACCCAATCCTCCGGCTTCACTTGATGAAGGGCACACTGCCGCTCAAAGTCCTGCAGAAAGCCATCAATGCCTTCCTCTGCCTCCCCCAACTGTCAGAAGGCATTATACTGGATTTTTTTATGGCTTACTGCTGACGATACCTGGGCGGAGGCCAGAGCTCCCTTGCTCGCTGACTCTCCTCTCTCCGCTCTGCCATCTCCATCTTGGCTAGCTCTATCCTGGTCCGCTCTGCCATCTTTTCCTTCAGATCAGTACGCACATCAGCCATCACCTTTCGTACGATCTCTACTGCATGGTTTCGGCTATAGAACGCCAGTCTGCTCTTTACGTCCCTCTGGAATTCAGTCTCTTCTACGTTCACATTGCTGCACTGTTGTGTTCCATGATGGCTGCTATCAAATCCGCTTTTGTTTTTTTGCTTGCGATTAACCCTCAAGCTTCCACCAGGTCTTTTAATGTATTCCTCTTTAACTTCTGGTAGCTGTTTTCCATTCAGTCCTTTACTCCTATAGACGGGGTATCATATCCCGCTGTCTGCCACCAGTGTAACGGGGTCTACTGTGCTGTAATACCTCTTACATTACCACCCCGTGTTTCAGGAGGTCTACTCTGCTTTTCCTGACTTCTGAATGAAGGACGCTGGCTCTAAAGGCTTTGTTACGTGGGAACATATAAAAGATCACTGCTTCTCCATGTATTTCCAGTGTGACAACTTTTACTCACAGGTCTCAGAATATATATACATATAGAGGACAGGATAATCAATATGTGGCGAGCCAGTAGATAACAGGCTCCATGTAAGGTTCTGTGTATATATTCCTGAAACTCAGTTTGTTCGTCAGCCATTTTACTTCCTGTCTTGCTGCAGCTATCTTGCCCTCAGTCAAAATGGAGTTTCCAGCTTGCATGTTCCCGCCCTGATTCTCTCCTTTGCTTCTTAAGCAGCCACAGCTGAGCAATCAGTGCTTCAGAATCTAGCCTGCAGTGAACCTGTGACTTGACTCCTGTAAGCCTTGGACCTTGTACTCCAGCTATTCCTACTGAGGAACTCTGAAGCACTTGTGGACTCTGAACCCTGCTCTTTGAAAGACCCACGTTTGCATGGACTTACGGTAACAGAGAAGAAGATCCTGAATCTGTATTGGAGAGTGATTGCTGAGCTTGGATTACTCTGGCCTGCTGTGTCTCCTGTTTCTGTGTCTGCAAACTGTGTGACTATTTCTGCCAACTTGTATGAAGTAATACAGGACTTTTCTATATCAAACCTGTGACTCCTGTGTTTTCATCGCACCCAAGCACAAGACGCTATATGAACTGTACTACATACATTACACTCCAATTAAGATGCCAGACATACATTACAATAGCTGCAGGTGGCAGGCGGCCCCAGATCATTTACCATGGGATTTACAAAGGTGGGGGAAGGTCAGAAGTGTGATATCTCGTTTACCTCTGCCCAGGGGTCACAGCTGGTTGGCTGATGCATTAGGGACATGCATCTCACATTGCACCTATCATACATGCATATCATATTCGGGGTGCTGGGGGGTTCTGTAACAGGTGGAGCTAGTAAGAAGGAAGGCAAGTGAAGTTTGAGAAGGCAGTTTGAGAGGGGATCTTGAGCTGGTAGGAGCTCGGCCCCAGACTGAGAAAGCGAGTTACAGAAGGAGCAGAAGGGAAGCTTCTGAAAGGATAGAAGGGGTCCTAGGGGCACGGAAAGTGAGTGATCCATCTGTGGGGCCCGATCCGATTGCGGAAGTACCAGGTCGCAGAAGGGACTCGGCCCCTAGCCTAGCGGAGAACTTTATGACTCAGCTAGCAAGCCGACTGCTGTGGCAACTTTAGGGGTCACAGACAACAACCACATACATCTTCTCTGGAGAGGCAGCTATATAGAATCAAGGAAATGTGTTATGATTTGGTAGCTGAGGAGAGCAGGCAAAAACGGCAATACACCAGAGAGGTTGGAATCTACTGGATTGCAGTACCCTGACTAACCACCACAACTAAAGGCAGCCGTAGAGCATTCCTACGTTGGTCCTATATGCCTCGTCACAGCCTCAGAGGTTAACTACACCTAAAGATAGAAAGAGGAAAGCTATCTGCCCCGGAGCAGATCCACAAAGAACATAGGAAGCCCCCAAACATGTAATGGCGGTTAGACAAGAGGAAATACAGACACAGACAGAAAATAGAATGAGCAAACGTTGGGGCCCAATCTTCCTAGACAGAAAAGGATAGGAACAACACTTACTGCAATCCAAAAAGCCCTAAAAAATACCAACTCTACTAATTGCAAAAACACCTGAGATCACACGACCTCTAGCACCTAAATTAGTTCTCTGGTGTAACAAAACTAAGCCGCAGCCACTGAAAAAACTGGAAAAGGCAAATGAACAAATAACAGAGGATCCAGAAGAACTGAGAGGAGACCAAGCCCCCCGGGGAGGGAGACCTGGCTAACCTCACAGAAATGCAGAGAAATATGAAAATGGTAAGCACAAAAACAAAAAACAGAAAATATCTTATCTGAGAGCAGGAGAAGAGGAAAGACTCAGCAAGCTTCCAAGTGAACCAGTAACCACAGTTGAGACAAGAACAATTGATCACCGGCAACCATGATGGGAGGGAACCTCCCTTATATAAGACCAGTCTGTAACTCCTGATTGCCAATCCTCATTGAATGGTTCAGTACTGTTTGTAACCACCAGAGGGAGCTTCTGCTCAGAATTCATTTCTAACACATTCACAACAGTACCCCCCCTTGAGGAGGGGTCACCGAACCCTCATTTGGGCAACCAGGTCAGTCAGGATGAGCTCTGTGATACGCACGAATCAGTCTCCTAGCATGGATGTCCGAAGAACACCCAAGAATTGTCTTCCTGACCATAACCTCTCCACTTAACCAAATACTGGAGTTTCCGTCTAGAAAAGCAAGAATCCAATATTTTCTCAACCACATACTCCAGATTGCCCTCAACCAAAACATGGTCAGGAGGCGCAGCCATAGGAACCACTGGCTCGACAAACCTCTTCAATAAGGACTTGTGGAACACGTTATGGATCTTAAATGTCCCTGGAAGAAGTAAACGAAAGGAAACAGGATTAAGAATCTCCATGATCTTATAAGGTCCAATGAACCTAGGCTTAAACTTAGGAGATGCAACTCTCATAGGGATATTTCTTGAGGACAACCAGACCAAATCCCCCACTTCAAACCGAGGACCATCAGTCCTATGCCTGGTCCCAAATCTGCTGCATACGCTCCACAACAGAGTCAACACCTGGACAGACAGAAGCTCCGTCTGTCTCGAAGAAAATCGAGGGTGAAATTCAAAATTGCAGAAAAATGGAGACATCAAAGTGGCAGAGCTAGCCCTATTATTAAGAGCAAACTCAGCCAAAGGCAAAAAAGAGACCCAGTCATCTTGATCAGCAGACACAAAGCATCTCAGATAAGTCTCCAAAGTCTGGTTTGTTCTCTCAGTTTGTCCATTGGTCTGAGGATGAAAAGCCGAGGAGGAAGACAGTTGAACACCAAATTTAGAACAAAAAGTCCTCCAAAATCTGGAAACAAACTGGACTCCTCTGTCAGACACAATGTTCTCAGGAATGCCGTGTAACCAAACCACGTGCTGAAGGAACAAAGGCACCAATCAGGAGGAGGAAGGCAACTTAGGTAATGGCACAAGATGTATCATTTTGGAAAACCTATCACAAATCACCCAGATAACGGTCATTCTCTGAGAAACAGGGAGGTCGGAAATGAAATCCATAGAGATATGGGTCCATGGTCTCTTGGGCACAGGCAATGGCATCAACAAACCACTAGAGCGAGAGCAAGGCTTGGAGCGAGAGCAAGTCCCGCAGGACTGCACAAATTCCCTGACATCACGAGACAAAGTAGGCCACCAAAAGGACCGACTAACCAAGTCTCTGGTACCAACGCGGAACAATGAATCTCAGACATCACACTCTTTTTCCACCGGTCTGGGACAAACAATTTCCCAATAGGGCAGCGCTCGGGTTTATCCTCCTGACACCCTTCCAGAGCCAGTCTCAAATTGGGCGAGATGGCGGAAAGAACTACACCCTCTTTCAAATTAACAGCAGGATCAGATAACTCAGGAGAGTCCGCAAGGAAACTCCTCGAGAGGGCATCCGCCTTAACATTCTTAGTGCCAGGAAGAAAGGAAACCACAAAATTAAAACGTGTGAAAAACAAGGCCCACCTGGCCTGTGTAGGATTAAGTCGCTTGGCTGATTCCAGATAAACCAGATTCTTATGGTCTGTGAGGACCACCACCTGATGTTTGGCTCCCTCCAGCCAATGTCTTCACTCTTTAAAAGCCCACTTCATGGCCAATAACTCCCGATTACCCATGTCATAATTACGTTCAGTTGGAGAAAATTTTCGAGAGAAAAAGGCACAAGGGTTACTTTTAGAGGTCTCTGGATCTCTTTGGGACAAAACGGCACCTGCCCCAATTTCAGAGGCATCAACCTCCACCTGAAATGGCAGAGAAACATCAGGTTGCCGTAGAACAGGAGCAGAAGTGAATCTCTGCTTAAGTTCCTGAAACGCAGAGACTGCCTCAGCAGGCCAATTCACCACATCAGAACCCTTTTTGGTCAAATCAGTCAATGGTTTAACAATAACAGAGAAATTGCCAATAAATTTACGATAAAAATTGGCAAAACCCAAGAATCTCTGAAGAGCCTTTAATGAAGTAGGTTGGACCCAATCACAGATGGCCTGAACCTTGACCGGGTCCATTTCAATAACAGATGGGGACAAAATGAATCCCAGAAATGAGATCCTCTGTACGCCAAAAAGACACTTTGATCCCTTCACATACAGAGCATTCTCTCTCAAAATCTGGAACACAGTCCGAACATGTTTCACATGAGAGTCCCAGTCATTGGAAAAAATCAAGATATCATCCAAATAAACAATCAGAAATTTATCCACAAAATCCCTGAAAATGTCATTCATGAAGGACTGGAAGATGGAAGTAGCATTAGTGAGCCCAAAGGGCATCACTAGGTACTCAAAATGCCCCTCTGGGGTATTAAATGCCATCTTCCATTCATCCCCGTGCTTAATGCGAATAAGGTTATACGCCCCCCTGAGGTCAAGCTTGGTAAACCAAGTAGCACTTTTCACCCTGGAAAACAGGTCAGAAATCAAGGGTAACGGATATTGATATTTCACAGTGATATTGTTCAACAGACAATAATCAATACACGGCCTTAATGAACCATCCTTTTTGGCCACAAATAAAAAACCGTCACCCAAGGGTGAAGAGGATGGTCTGATATGACCCTTCTCCAATGACTCCTTGATATAAGACCTCATAGCGTCATGTTCAGGTACAGACAAGTTAAAAAGGCGACCTTTAGGGAATTTACTACCAGGCACCAATTTAATAGCGCAGTCATAGCTCCTATGGGGGGGGGCAAGGATGCAGATTTACTTTCGCTAAACACATCAGAAAAATCAGTCAAAAAGTCAGGAACATCCTGAGCCTGGGGAGAGGCAGAAAAAACAGGAGTGTTGGCATTAACACATTGGCAGCCCCAACTGGTTACAGACACAGATTTCCAATCCAAACCAGGATTATGAGACTGTAACCAAGGGAAACCTAGTACAATAATGTCATGCAGATTATACAGCACCAAAAATTTGCAACTCTCTTGATGATCAGGTTCAACGCTCATTATCACCTGAGTAGAGAACTGGGGTTTATTCTCAGCCAAAGGGGTAGAATCAATCCCCAGTAGGGGAATAGACTTCCGTAGGGGTATCAAGGGAAACCCACAACGTTTAGCAAAATCAAAATCCATCAGGTTAATAGCTGCTCCCGAATCAACAAAAGCCTGAGCAGAAAATGTGGACAGGGAGCAAATCAGGGTAACAGTCAACAGAAATTTAGTCTGAACACTACCCAAGACAACTGAGCGTGCAAAACGTCTTCCCCGCTTAGGGCAGACTGAAATAGCATGAGAGGCATCACCACAGTAGAAACATAACTAGTGTTGAGCGATACGATACCGCAAGTATCGGGTATCGGCCGATATTAGCTCTATCGGACTTTCGATACTTAGTTCCGATATTTTCGTCTTATCGGATACCGGAATCGGAATTGTCACTGTCACTGTCAGTGTCCGTCGGTCGGGTCTGTCAGGAGTCAGTGGCACTTACCTGGCAGAAGATCTCCGGCGGTCACGGGCTGGACTGCTTGATGGCCGCCATCATCTTTCCCCGGCGGTCACATGCAGTTTCTCGCGATAACTGCAGTGACTGCTGGGTAATCCCGGCCGTAAAGCAATCAGTCCGATGACGTCACCGCCGGGGAAGCAGGTAATCATCATCTGTGCTGCGTCGAGATGACAGGCTCTGCCTGTCATTGCGATGTAGCAGAGCTGGATCGTCGTGGGACTGTCGTTACTATGGACTGCGTCGGACAGGTGGTATACTGTTGGTTTGTTTTTTTTCTTTTTTTACAGGAGATCGATGGCGTCGCAGGAATGAGTGTATAATAAAATTAATGAAAACTGTGTTGTCTCTTTTATTTCATTAAAATACTTTTTTCTTGCTGTGTCTTTTTTTTATACATTTAAAAACTTTGGGATTAATAATGGATCGGTGTCTTATTGACACCTCTCCATTATTAACCGGGCTTATTGTCACCGTGCAATCAACGGTGACATTAACCCCTTATTACCCCACTTGCTACCGCTACAGGGCAGTGGGAAGAGCCGGGTAAAGTGCCACAATTGGCACATCTTTTGATGCGCCAAATGTGGGGCTGCTGTAGCCTGGTATTATCAGGCTGTTGAGGGCCAAAATCCATGGGCCTTGACAGTCTTTTAATACCAGGCCGCAGCAGTCTGCATTTTACTTGGCTGGTTAACAAAAATAGGGGGACCCCTACGCCGTTTTTTTTTCAAGGGGATCCCCTATTTTTGTTAACCAGCCAAGCTAAGCAGACTGCTGTGGCCTGGTATTATCAGGCTGGCAAGGTCCATGGATATTGGATCCTTACCAGCCTGAAAAACCAGGTCTCAGCAGTCTGCTTCATCTGGCTGGTTAACAAAAATAGGGGGGACCCCACGCCAATTTTTTTCGAGGGGATCCCCTATTTTTGTTAATCAGCCAAGATATGCAGACTGCTGTGGCCTGGTATTATCAGGCTGGCAAGGTCCATGGATCTTGGCTCCTTAACAGCCTGAAAATCCAGGCCTCAGCGGTCTGCTTCATCTGGCTGGTTAACAAAAATAGGGGGGACCCCACGCCAATTTTTTTCGAGGGGATCCCCTATTTTTGTTAACCAGCAAAGATAAGCAGACTGCTGTGGTCTGGTATTATCAGGCTGGCAAGCAGGGTCGGACTGAGGCACCGGGACACCGGAGAAACCTACGGTGGGCCCCAGCTCCTGCGTGGTGGGCCCTGATTTGAAAGGATAGGTCGCGGGGCAGAGGGGGCGGTGGCCCCGGGGCCCGCGCTCTGAGGGGCCCACCCGGAGCTACGATACAGTTACATTCTGCGGCAGAGCAGGGAGAATCGCTCTCCCTGCTCTGCCGCCCGGAAGCTATGGGGCCTGAACAGGCGTTGGGGGGGCCCGGTGTCAGCAGTGGGCCCCCCCCCCGTCATCGGAGGGTCAGCTGTATCGGCATCCAGCCGATAAAGCTGACCGCATGGAGAGAGAAGGAGCGAGCGCTCCTTCTCTCCCATAATCCCCTCTCAGCGTATGACAGCGGGCGCAATAACATCACCTGCCGGCGCCCGCTGTCAGACGCTGAGAGGGAGAACAGTGAGCAGCACAGGAGCCGGGAGGTGAGTTTTTTTTTTATTTTTTTTTTAATGGGGGTGCAGTCGAGTCCTGGCTGGAGAAGTCGTCATGTCGGTGTGGGCCAGATGGAAAAGACATGAAAAGTGAACAATTCCATTAGAAAGAACATCAGCGGTAAGTCATTATCTGTACCTGTGCTGTAATCTATTATATGTTCTGTAGGACTGGTATTATTTAACACAGACCATATGGCGGTAATATCAATATTGGTCTTTTTATATATAGATTATTTTGGCCAACAGCGCGGTCATTTGCTGAGGTTCTCTGATGATGGGCCCACTCAGAAGTTTTGCCCCCACTAAACCAAAACCCTAGCTACGCCTATGGCTCTCTCTCTAGTCTTTCTTTCTCGCTCTCTGTTCTTTCCTTCTCGCTCTCTGTTCTTTTTTCTCTCTGTTCTTTCTTTCTCTCTTTTCTTTCTTTCCTCTCTTTCTTTCTCTGTTTGTTCTTTCTCTCTCGCTGCTCTTTCTTTCTTTTCCTCAGTACCAGCCACTGTGCCCTCATTACCAGTCAGTGTGATCAGCAGTGCTAAATGGTTACGCTTGGTGCGAGGATATGGGTGTGATTAGCTGTGCAATGGGTGTTGTCGGGGCGTGGCCTAAAATTTTCAGCGGCGCGCAACACGCGCCACAGCCTTTGATCCTCTTTCCTGTCTTCCAAATTTGGGAGGTATGCTGTATGACCTCCCTACAACTTCTGGCCATGCTCCTGATGAGCGCGACGGATGGTCTCGTGAGGGATCTCCTCCCACACCTGGACTAAAGCATCCACCAACTCCTGGATAGTCTGTGGTGCAACATGGCATGGCCTAAAATTTTCTGCAGCATGCACAGCGTGCCACAGCCTTTGTCCCTCTTTCCCTTATTCAAAGGTTGGGAAGTATGATGTTGGGCCGCAAGAATATATTTTCTCTGGTGGGCCCAAGGTACTCCAGTCCGATTCTGCTGGCAAGGTCCATGTATGTTGGCTCCTTAACAGCCTTAAATACCATGCCTCAGCAGCAGGGGCGTACATATAAATCATGGGGCCCCATAGCAAAAGTCTGAATGTTCCCCACCCCCCCAAAAAAAAAACCCAGAGGCATTGTAAATGTAAAGTGCCAGCACAGTGAGGGAAGTTGAGTCGCACAGAGACAGGGGTTTTGGGGGTACTCGGCACCGATCACGTCGACTTCTATGGGGGATGTCACGAGTAGCACAGCTCGGTCCGTGACCTGGGCGATCACTGGAATGTGGGATATTTCCAGGGGATGATAGAATGTTCGTGTAGTTTGTCGTGACGCCACCTGTAGTACCTGGTCAGGGTGTCCAGCGCTGCTGTGCAGGTCCTCTGGAAGGGATGGTGTAGTGCAGGTAGGTGAAAAGTCTTCTACAGGTAACACGCTATCCTTCCAGGGCAGATAGATGTGAGATAGAGCAATGGTGCAAAGTGATGTAGCAGAGTGGACTATGCGACGTAGTAAGAAAGCAGGAAACACTTCAAGTTAAACGTTGCATAATAAAATTTTTAATAATAACATTACAAAAGTGCAAATAGCATTAGTGACGAAGTTCGTGGAGACTTCTTAGGACTACCCCACCGGGGTAACTTCACAGTGTCCTTTACTTGTGCTTGTGGAGGACCCGCTCCAAACCTCCAACTGTGGTCTTGGGTGGGCTGCAAGACTTTCCTTGAGCAGACCTCACTTTCGGCCACACCAAACGGGTTTTTAGTTTCTGAGGTAGTTGAAAATAGTGCACAGTTAAGTTTTTTGTAAAACCAAGATGGAGCACCGAAGTGCCAACTATTTACAGAAAAGTTTGTGAGCCAGTACAGTTCATGGCTTCAAAGTTCAACATTTTGATTACAGTGAAACACCATTACCCAACCTGGGTATATTAAGGCAACAATAAACTTGTTCTTCTGAACATTCACCCGTCCGGGTACATCAAACCATTACCCAACTTGGGTATATTAAGGCAACAATAAACTTCTTTTTATAAACATTCACCCGTCCGGGTACATCAATAATTTAACTATTTACATACAGAGACCCTGTCCGGGTTATTTAGACTTCTTTGGCTGGCCTCTTACAGGTACCACCTGGTACTGTTCTGGAGCTTGCCAAACATCCGTGACAGGAGGGTCCACCCAGACCTGATGATGTCGTGTGGCCTGTACAGTGACGTCGTGACCCGCTATCTGGGTCTGTGTGGCCACCTCTTTCGTCTCCCTCCGGGTCTGGACCCCTATGTCCCGGACTGAACGAACCCCAGGGGGCCTAACAGGCGCCGGGTACGGGCCAGCTATCATTATCATGTCCATAGCTGGGGCTGCTGAGGAGACCACTGAGGGAGGCTGGGGAGATTTACGGCGTGGGGTGGGCACTTGTGCAGAGGCCTGGTTGGGGGAGGCTGAAGGCTCGTAGGGTCTGTCAGTTTCCTGACACTCTGGGGAGTAGGGGTCGCACCTGGTAACATTTAGGGCGTACCATCCATTGTAACCCCAGTGTCGGGTGTAAGTCACCAAGTCTCCTGGCAACAGGTCCCTCCCGGGTGTCCTTCTGGGAGGTGAGCCTCCACGTCCCGCCGGGTTACAAAGACTTCTAAATAAAGTCCAGGCTCCTGGATGAAGCCCCAACCACCTTTTAACTTAAAGTTCCGTACTGCACCCTTACGCCGCGGCTCCCTCACCGTACTTTTATCCTTTCTCATACGTGCCTTCTCTGCCAGGTCCTTCTCCAGGTGACGTTGCCGAAGCTTTTGGGATTCTCGCTGCTCCCTTTGTCGCTCTGCTTCCCGCTCCCGACGTCTCCACTCTTCCTCCTGACGCCGGTTGTAATTCTCCTCCACCAGCAGCTCCATGTCTCCACCATCAAACACCAGCTTACGATGTCCGGTTTGCTGCAGCTCTCCTGGCACCCGCCAGTCCTGGCGGCGCTCACTTGTGGCGGAAGAAGCCGGCTCTGGAACAGATGATGGTCGGGGCTCCGGTACAGGCAGGTAGAGCTCTGGTGCCTGCGCGGCCTCCTCCATGAGGACGGGTGTCGCTTCTTCTGCCTCAGCGACGGGGGCAGACAGCGGGATCTGGGGTGCTGGTGCGGCGTTTTCTGCAGGAACGGGTGCCTCCACTGTGATACTGGCAACCGGTTCAGATTGCAAGGGCTGGGATGCCCGCACGGCCTCCTGTACTGGAACGGGTGCCTCCACTGAGATACTGTCAACCGGTTCAGATTGCAAGGGCTGGGATGCCCGCACGGCCTCCTCTACTGGAACGGGTGCCTCACCTTCCGGTACAGACACTTCAAGGGGTAAGAGGGATTGGCGCCGCTCCAATTGTAGTTTTAGGGCCCGCCAGCTCGCTTCCATCCTGGCGACCTCCTCCCGGTGCCGGGCCAGGTCTCTCAGGGTATCCTCCGCTTCTTCCAGCGTAGGAGGGTTTCCAGGCCGGGTGCCAAACGGTGGCTCCGTGGCGATCGGGTCGCTTCCGTGGGGGGAGAGCTCTGACTCCTCCATCCCTTCCCACTTCTGCTCATGTCCGTTCGCCATCTCTGCCAAGTCACATGTGTCATTAGCATCAGGAGAGGCGACATATTTTGTAGGGAGGCGGGACCTTCGTGTTCGTTTCCGCCCACTGAGGAGGATGAGGAGGCGGAACTCCAGAGCTGTGGGGCACGATCTTACATTGCAGTAACATTTAGAGTGTGCGGACATCGTTTTCGCGCCACGGAGTGAGTGTACGCCCACGAGAGCACGCCCTTATTCTTCACCTGTGCCTCGTGGCGCAGATATGACGGAAAAATGGCAAATACAGTCTATGATGATTTTTGCAATTTTCAAGCAAAAAAACAGTTCAATTAAGGCACACAGGACTCGCTTATAGCGAGCTTCTGAATCCTGTTTGTGACGCCAAAGTTGAGTCGCACAGAGCCACAGGTTTTGGGGGTACTCGGCACCAAGCCCGTCGACTTGAATGTGGGATATTTCCAGGGGATGATAGAATGTGTAGTTTGTCGTGACTCCACCTGTAGTACCTGGTCAGGGTGACCAGCGCTGCTGTGCAGGTCCTCTGGCAGGGATGGTGTAGTGCAGGTAGGTGATAAGTCTTCTACAGGTAACACGCTATCCTTCCAGGGCAGATAGATGTGAGATAAAGCAATGGTGCAGAGTGATGTAGCAGAGTGGAGTATGCGACGTAGTAAGAAAGCAGGAAAGGAAACAATTCTTACTACAAAGACATACAGCATAAGGCTGCCTCAACCCCTCCCATCCAACTAGCTACACCCTGTTCTAACCAGCCTGAGCTAGACCATCCCATTGGGTCCGCCTACACTCAGCTGGCATAGTGTACTGTTGAATGCAGTGGTTGGAGTCAATGGGGTGTTTCCTCCTTACCTGAGAGTAAGTTGTCACACCGCTGGGTGCGATGCAACATCTCTGTGGCGACTGGACCCTCGGGTGCTTCTGTCTTTTCACAAATGCCGGCTTTACCCGGCAATTGAATCAGAGGCTATTTTACTATGTAGAAGTGAATAAACTATAAATATATGTATATATATATATATATATATGTCACAATGACATGTATATATATATATATATATGTATTCTAAGTGTGTATATTTTGTGTTTACAAGGAAAGAAAGTGTTTTTTTAGTTGCGATATTTTGTTCCCATAGACTTACATGGGACTTCCGGTATCGGAATCGGATATCGCCGATATTTAGTGATATCGGCGATACCATTCCGATCCGATATTTTTAGATATCGAGCAGTATCGCTCAACACTAAACATAACCCATTGCGTTTTCGAAACTCATGACGCTGTGCCCCAGAAGCCACTTTATCACACTACATGGGTTCGGAAGCTGGTTCACAAGGCAACACTATTCCACGCATACCTCTACGCTCACGCAAACGTCTGTCAATTTGAATCGCTAATGACTTAGAATCATTGAGACCAGAGGGAGCAGGGAAACCCACCATAACATCTTTTATTTTCTCTGACAGACCCTTCTGAAAAAGGGCTGCCAAAGCATCATCATTCCATTTGGTCAGGACTGCCCACTTTCAGAATTTCTGACAGTACAACTCAGCATCCTCAAGCCCCAGATTTAAAGCCAACAAGGTTTTTTCAGCTTGATCAGTGACATTAGGTTCATCGTACAATAACCCCAGAGCCAGAAAAAATGCATCAACATTACTCAAAACAGGGTCCCCAGGTGTCAGGGAAAAAGCCCAATCCTGAGGATCGCCGCGCAGGAGAGAGATGACAATTTGAACCTGCTATGCAGCGTTCTCTGAGAATTTAGGTTTTAAGGCAAAAAACAACTTACAGTTATTTTTGAAATTCAGAAATTTAGCTCGATCCCCCAAAAATAAATCTGGCATGGGGATCCTAGGTTCCACAACCGGCAACCCTGCAAGATAGGTAGCAATACTACTAACTTCAGTGGCAAGCTGATCCACACGGCCAGACAACTGTGCAAACTCCATTGAGAGAAAAAAAAAATCCTCCTCAGCACCCAGAGAAAAAGAGGGAAAAAATGCAACAGAGAAAAAAAAAAAATTCTGACAACTTTCTCTTTTCTTTTTCCTTTTACTATTTTTCCCTTCTGTTGAGTACCATATAATTTTCAGTTTGGCCGGTGATACTGTTATGATTTGGTAGCTGAGGAGAGCAGGCAAAAACGGCAATACACCAGAGAGGTTGGAATCTACTGGATTGCAGTACCCTGACTAACCACCACAACTAAAGGCAGCCATGGAGCGTTCCTACGTTGGTCCTAGACGCCTCGTCACAGCCTGAGAGGTTAACTACACCTAAAGATAGAAAGAGGAAAGCTATCTGCCCCGGAGCAGATCCCCAAAGAACATAGGAAACCCCCAAACATGTAATGGCGGTTAGACAAGAGGAAATACAGACACATATAGAAAATAGAATGAGCAAACATTGGGGCCCAATCTTCCTAGACAGAAAAGGATAGGAAGGACACTTACTGCAATCCAAAAAACCCTAAAAAATACCAACTCTACTAATTGCAAAAACACCTGAGATCACACGACCTCTACCACCTAAATTAGTTCTCTGGTGTAACAAAACTAAGCCGCAGCCACTGAAAAAACTGGAAAAGGTAAATGAACAAATAACAGAGGATCCAGAAGAACTGAGAGGAGACCTAGCCCCCCGGGGGGGGGGAAGGCCTGGCTAACCTCACAGAAATGCAGAGAAATATGAAAATGGTAAGCACAAAAGCAAAAAACAGAAAATATCTTATCTGAGAGCAGGAGAAGAGGCAAGACTCAGCAAGCTTCCAAGTGAACCAGGAACCACAGTTGAGACAAGAACAATTGATCACCGGCAACCATGATGGCCTCCCTTATATAAGACCAGTCTGTAACTCCTGATTGCCAATCCTCATTGAATGGTTCAGTACTGTTTGTAACCACCAGAGGGATCTTCTGCTCAGAATTCATTTCTAACACATTCACAACAGAAATGCAGAGAGAACATTATCCGGCAGCACCAGATCTGGGACACTGCTTGTGAAGGTGCTGGAAAGGTAGATGGAGTGGGAAAGGAACACATATAGAAAGGAGTCCTGGAAAGGTGTATTCCAATCTGCCTGCGAGTTTGCTGAGCTCCTCACCTGGAGGACACTGTACCAAGCGGGCACCTGTGTGCACCAGAACTGTGAGCAAAGCTTTGGAAACTGCATCTGACTGTGCCCTCTCAAGTTCTTCCTGCAAAACACACTCCACCCTGCTACATCTCCCAGCACCATTACTCTTTCTACAACATCTCCCTGCCTGAGACGACAAGCTTCACCTGTGGGAAGCTATTCCAACTACATCACCACCAGTCTCAGAGGATCTGTATTGCAGCGCTGGTCACCTCTGACCAGAAACCACAGGTGGCGTCACGAACACCTTACTACAAACTCTATCATTCCCTGTAAATATTCCCTTTTTATTGGATGCCCATGGCTACGGACCGGGTCACTGCTGCCGTGACACATCCCTTTAAGACACCGGCCCGTATCGAGTATCCCACTGCCCTGGCGGGCGATCCACTTTAGTCCAGGTCTGGGAGGAAATCCCTCAGGAGAACATCCGCAACCTAGACAGGAGTATGCCTAGGCATTGTAGGGAGGTCATACAGGCACGTGGAGGCTACACAAAATACTGAGCATCATTTTGACTTATTTCCACTGTATTTTTGTCTTGTATTGATTTTCATTTTGATTTGTTTCCACTTTCATTTTGGGGGTCTCTCCAAATCCAGGGCTCCATTGGTTAAAAAATTTGATTTCCATTGATGATTTTGTGATTATGTTGACAGCACATTCAACTTTGTACAGAACAAAGTATTCATTGAGAATATTTCATTCATTTAGATCTAGGATGTGTTATTTGAGTGTTCCCTTTATTTTTTGAGCAGTGTGTATATATATATATATATATATATACATATATATACATATATGTATAATTGCATGTATGACATTTAAGTTTCTAGACTTAAATACTCTATTCAGCTGACGTATTGTGAACACATGGGTGTAACTTTTGTGAATGCTTAGTCGGCTTTCCGAGTCTAACCTACAAATAAAGGTCTCATCCCTTTTTCTTCTCTGGTAACGTAGATAAGGATTGCTGACAGTTAAGCATATTCCAATATGTATACTATTTTGCAAACTTTGTATTTTGAACACCCTTCTGTTGTTCTATTTAAACTCAAAGAATCTGTATTAAGGCAGACAGGTGACTGTTCACATCTGGCGCGGCCGTCATTCTCTCTCCATGCCGGCATGATCAATAAAGAACAAATCATCTTACGTATTCAGGTCTGGACGATTTCTAATTGGAAGACTAAAACTCCACTGACATTTGGTGCATTGGCCGGGAAATCCAACATCTTTCCCTCACCGGTGAGGACTGTAAACTGTGCACGGGGGAGTCTGCAACTCCTTAAGTAAGTCCTCCGTCTTAACATTAGGCGTCAACAGAGGCATTATCAGTTATCCCGGACTGAGGGGAAGTGACGGATTTCGTATAGTCCAAGGATCTCTGAGAATCGTCTGTATCTGAATACAGGTAAGAACATTTAATAATATTCATTATATTCGGTAACCTTGTTAACCCAGTATAAATGTTATTCTAGGAATTGAATGGGGACTGGGATTGTGGACAATTCCAATTGGAGTTTGTAGACTCCTGTAAAGGGCCCGTCTCACATAGTGAGATCGCTACCAAGATCGCTGCTAAACAGCGATCTCGCTATGTCTGACACGTACCAGCGATTAGGCCCCTGCTGTGAATCGCTGGTCGTGTCAGAAATGTCAGGACATATTTGTGATCGCTGGTCTCCCGCTGGCAGGCACGCATCGCTGCGTGTGACAGGCAGGAGACCAGCGATCTCCTGGTAACCAAGGTAAACATCGGGTTTCCAGGCACGGGGCTGTGCCTGGAAACCCGACGTGTACCTTGGATACCAACGCGCTGCTGCAGGGGAGCTGGTATCCAAGGTACACGTCGGATTTCCAGGCACCGCGCAGCGCCTGGAAACCCGACATATACCTTGGTTACCAGCTCCCTGCATCAGTGCGCTGGTATCCAACGTACACTGCGGGTAACTAGGCGACGTTATCCGCAGTGTCGCTGTCCTGATCGCTGCCTGAGCTGCCTGTTTGGCAGCTCAGCAGCGATCATGTAACAACACACTAGTGATCCTGATCGTTGTCGGGATCGCTGGTGTGTCGCTATGTGAGACGGGGGCTTAAGTTGGAAGTTGTTTACTGTGCAATTGGGGTTGTAAAACTCCTGTAAGTTGCGAAGCTCCATAGTGATTGGGGTTTGTTTCTTCTTGTAAGATATTCCATAGAATGGGTACAAAGCCAGTGTGAGAAGGCTACTGTGGAATAAAAAACTCAGTGTGCACGTTAAATTTATCTAGATGGGAGAGTCGAGGGAGATTCTCGGGGATTGAGGAATCCGCTGGATTAGCCTAAAATAGAACACAGTATAAGATTAATTTTTGCCGGTATTCTGTTTTGTCTTCTGTACTTTGTTGACTGTTTTCTGTTAAATGTGCTGTTTTGTCTGTCTTTTAAAATTATAGAACTAAAACACCATAAATATATGTTTTATGTTACATATGAGACTCCTTGAATGATCTCTCAATAAGGATTGAAATATAAAATCCTGAGTGTATAAGGGAGTCCAGTAGGTGTGGTTGACAGTCATGTGTGGACTGGAGACAAATCATAGGTTATTATAGTGGTATAAAACACCTAGGTACCCGCCACCTGATCACCATAGAGAATATTCCATGTTGTATTGTTATTGTTAAAAATGCTTAATTTCATATATTTTTCCAGGACTTGTTACCAGATGCGATACTCTAAAGAAAATGTCACAATGTTTCTTATAAAAAAATGTAGTGGTTTATTGGACTGTCCACCAAAAACATCATTGCAGGAAAACATAAAATGAGTGAAATAGTTATGAAGAGATTGTCCATTTGTCCATAGCAAAGCTTGTACACTTTTCTCCTTGGTGTCCTGAATGGTAAATGACATTCTCTGTCAGCCGCGTCTAAGGAAGCAACACGTGGTTACATAGCAGCTGTCCATTCACCTTAGTGTTCTTGTAAAATGTCCCATGTGTCTGAAGAGGGAGAGAGCGCCCCCCTCCCTTCGTGTAGTCATTATATATATGTCCCTTAGATCATGTGGTCTCTATATATGGGGATGACACATTACCATACAGAAATAGCATGTGTAATGTCAGCTGAAAGTCAATGTACTCGGTACAGAATTGAGTGTAAAGAATAAATCCATAACCAATAATTAATATTTAACAATTCCCCCTTTTGAGGGTGACAGACATTATTTGGAACCCTCAAAGTAGAGAAGTTCATCTTTAGGATAAACAGATCTTATTTCTTTTCTTCTTCTTTGTCAAAAATAATTTAATTTCCATAATAATAATATCAGATTATTGTTATACACACTCAATAACATAATTATGTGAATTCATGTTATGGTAAGCCGTGACCAATATTCATATAAAATATGTGTCTTATACTTTCCTAAACCTTATATCAAAGCATCTCGGGTCCAGTCATCATCATCTGATGTCATCTGGTCTTCATCTTGACGTCTTGTTCTTGATTCTTGAGTCTTTATACGATAATTCCTTTGAAATAACATGTAGATATTGTGGAGACCGTGTGTCATGGTCCATCAAAGTCCATAAATTCAAATGTTGATAAGAAAACAAAGTCCATTGATGAAATGAAGCTTTAATATCTGAGCAGTGTCACCTTTAAAGACCTGGACTTACATTGGCTCGCCTTGGATATTTCTGGAATCCTCCATGCCATCCACACTGGTCTTGGAATAGGTGTGACGTCTTTGGTCAGCAAAGCAAGGGTTAAAATGACTCTTCCTGCTAAAGATAGCTCCATAACCAGTCCTTAGTCCTAATGCACAGGACTCATGTCAGGGTTGTAGCTTCCTGACAATTACCTTATTGTTCTCCAGCTTTCATTGAAGCTTCATAGGTGATAGGAAACCACTGGAACGTGATAAAAACGTGATAACACAGTTCATCTCCGCATCATAGGATCATCGTCCTCTGCCATTGTGGTTGTCAGGTTAGATGCTGCAATCGTGGCTGTCAGTGGTGGATATTGCAGTTGTCAGTGATGAAATGAATTGTAATTGACACAGTCTATTATTACTCAGACATCATATAGCCTTGTTACCTTCTGGGACTTCGGCTTTTTCTTCTTGCAACTTTTAAAATTACTTGAATTTAGAAATATGAAAAGTCTTTATTAACGTAATTCCAATATCTTTCTTGAAGTCTTCATTCCCTATTCTATACCAAATCTGGTAATTTTCCTAACCTATAATATCACAGCGTACCATAGCAATCAGTAATATCCATAGAATTATTATCAGAATAGTAATATGGAATTCATGTTTGTATGTGAAACAATAATAAATGATAATGCATTATTAACCATATTCTTCATGAGATAGAACATTTTTATGTCATAGGTGTAATAACCTTTTCAACCCATAGGAGTCAGTGTGTTTTTTATGTAACAAGTGTTTCCATCTTTATTACTAAAACTTTATTAATGGAATATATTTTTAGACCAATAATAGGTAAGAATGTATAGCCATGAACCAAAATGTGAATATGAGTGAATGAATGAAAGAATTATTGTATTTATTCAGAATTAAAACATTTTCTTTTCATGAAACGATATCTTCACTATATTTAATGAAGCAATATTCTCATGCTAGACATTACTTTATTAAATATTGATGTTTCTTTCTTGATTGAGATAAAAAATAAAAAATTAAGAATCAAAAATAGAGATAAAGGAAGAATAAAAATGAAAAATAAAAATAAAAACAAAGATAAGAATAAATATGAAAACAAGGCCTTTATATGTTTTTGACAAATACTGAGTAGTTATGTTCTCAGTAACACATACCCTTAATATTTCCATTATCTGGATGATTTCATATTTGTCATAAACTTGTGTTACCAAAATATTCATACTATGCAACTTTGCATGTAATCCCCTTCTTAATATAAAGAAATGACTCTTTATAATACTTAATGTTATTATCTCTAGTAGTTATACCATTGTACCTTTTTATATTTTTTTAAAATGTGTGAAGAAGAGGTATTGATGAAATGTGATGATGTATTCAGGATCAAAACACATTTCCCCCTTAATACCAAAAAAAAATATTATTTTATGAAATAATTCATTTATCAAAACCAAAATGAAAAAAATTATTGTTTTATAAATTATTTATGTTACTTCTATATTAACTTTATACCATATATTTGTCTGAAGATGTGTACCATCTATGTAACCATTAAAAATAAAAATAACATTGAATATCATAAAATTATCCTTTGGGAAAAGGAAAAAAATAATAATCTAAATGTAGATTTTCTTGATAAACCATTTTGATGTGTGATTACACTTATCTACTATTAAATTAAAAAAAAATTACTAAAGGAATATATGTTGAGTAGATAATATTTCATTATGTATCTTAATATTCTAATAATTGAACTGATTTGTATTATTTCTCTTAAAAACAAGGTTTTTGGTTTTCTCTTAGCATACCAAGAATTGTGAAACCTCTCCTTTCATACATCACATACTACATTTTCTCTTAGGTTCTATTCACTCTTAGCAGCTGCTCATCCTCACATCTGTCATCTGTCATTCAGACTGTGACACGGATATAAGTTCACACCACAGATTCCACATACAAAGGTAGGAATACATGTATGTTAACCGAAATAATTGTATCCTAATTATCAATGCGCATTGTAAACTATTAAATTTAATATCTTATTATTTTTTTGAATATTCCCCAAATACACATAACAAACTTTGTAAACCATTCTATAGATAGAAAGACTCATAAGAAAATTAGGTATGAGCTGTATCTATACTTCATACAAGGGTTTGTAATTGTATCCGAACCCTGGAACTTAAGAGGCCTAAAAAAAAACAATTCTTTTCACTGAATCTACAAGAGCTTTGAAATAGGGGTATATGGTAGCCTTATTATTAGAACAGTTTAAATGTCACATGTGTGACAGTCATGCAGTAAGAACATATTGCCATGCAAATAAATAACTTCAAAATGTTAGCAACACACAAAAACTAAATTTAAATTCAGTTAGTTATATATATTATTTCCTTTTATGTGTTAAATATATAAAATCATGCAGTTATTACAAATTCCAGTGTAAATAAAGGCATAAATGTCACGGGTGTGTCGCGGCGGAGATCGTCACGATTGCACACCCTGACTTCGCACAGCTGAGTTTCTGGTGCTGGGTGTTTTTCGGCACTGAGGGAGTTAATTCTTTCTCTCTCGGTGCTGGGCTGACCAGCCTCGCCCAGCTGCGATTGATGTTTTGTTAATTAGCTTCCTTCATATACCTGCTGGTCTGCTGGGGAAGTTGCCGGTGAAAGCATTCATTCAGACCAGCAGAGCGGATCGTTTCTGAGAAGACTTAAGCTAAGAGTGCCTGTTGTGGTTTTTCCTCTCCTCGCTTATTGTTTATCTCCTTAACCCCTTCACCCCCAAGGGTGGTTTGCACGTTAATGACCGGGCCAATTTTTACAATTCTGACCACTGTCTCTTTATGAGGTTATAACTCTGGAACGCTTCAACGGATCTTCGCGATTCTGAGATTGTTTTCTCGTGACATATTGTACTTCATGACAGTGGTAAAATTTCTTCCATATAACTTGCATTTATTTATGAAAAAAACGCAAATATGGCAAAAATTTTGAAAATTTTGCAATTTTCAAACTTTGAATTTTTATTCCCTTAAAACAGAGAAATATGTCACACAAAATAGTTAAGAAATAACATTTCCCACATGTCTACTTTACATCAGCACAATTTTGGAAACAAAATTTTTTTTTGTTAGGAAATTATAAGGGTTAAAAGTTGACCAGCGATTTCTCATTTTTACAACAAAATTTACAAAGCCATTTTTTTTCGGGACCACCTCATATTTGAAGTCACTTTGAGGGTCTATATAGCAGAAAATACCCAAAAGTGACACCATTCTAAAAACTAAAACCCCTCAAGGTACTCAAAACCACATTCAAGAAGTTTATTAACCCTTCAGGTGCTTCACAGGAGCTGAAGCAACATGGAAGGAAAAAATTAACATTTTACTTTTTAGTCACAAAAATGATCTTTTACAAACATTTTTTTATTTTCACAAGGAAAAAGGAGAAAAAGGACTGATAAAGTTGTTGTGCAATTTCTCCTGAGTACGCCGATACCCCATATGTGAGGGAAAACCACTGTTTGTGCACACGGCAGAGCTCGGAATGGAAGGAGCGCAGTTTGACTTTTCCAAACCAAAATTGGCTGGAATTGAGAACGGACGCCATGTCGCGTTTGGAGAGGCCCCGATGTGCCTAAACAGTGGAAACCCCCCACACGTGACCCCATTTTGGAAACTAGACCCCCTAAGGAACTTATCTAGATGTGTGGTGAGTAGTTTGAACCCTCAAGTGCTTCACGCAAGTTTGTAATGTAGAGCCGTGAAGAAAAAAAATCATATTTTTTCCACAAGATTGATGTTTTAGTCCCCAAATTTTTATTTTCCCAAGGGTAAGAGGAGAAATTGAACCACAAAAGTTGTTGTCCAACTTATCCTGAGTACGCTGATACCCCATATGTGGGGGGAACCACTGTTTGGGCGCACGGCAGGGCTTGAAAGGGAAGGAGCGCCGTTTGACTTTTCCAAACCAAAATTGGCTGGAATTGCGAACGGACGCCATGTCGCGTTTGGAGGGCCCCTGATGTGCCTAAACAGTGGAAACCCCCCACATGTGACCCCATTTTGGAAACTAGACCCCCTAAGGAACTTATCTAGATGTGTGGTGAGCACTTTGAACCCTCAAGTGCTTCACGCAAGTTTGTAATGTAGAGCCGTGAAGAAAAAAAATCATATTTTTTCCACAAACATGATGTTTTAGTCCCCAAATTTTTATTTTCCCAAGGGTAAGAGAAGAAATTGGACCACAAAAGTTGTTGTCCAACATGTCCTGAGTACGCTGATACCCCATATGTGGGGGGGAACCACTGTTTGGGCGCACGGCAGGGCTTGAAAGGGAAGGAGCGCCGTTTGACTTTTCCAAACCAAAATTGGCTGGAATTGCGAACGGACGACATGTCGCGTTTGGAGGGCCCCTGATGTGCCTAAACAGTGGAAACCCCCCACATGTGACCCCATTTTGGAAACTAGACCCCCTAAGGAACTTATCTAGATGTGTGGTGAGCACTTTGAACCCTCAAGTGCTTCACGCAAGTTTGTAATGTAGAGCCGTGAAGAAAAAAAATCATATTTTTTCCACAAACATGATGTTTTAGTCCCCAAATGTTTATTTTCCCAAGGGTAAGAGGAGAAATTGGACCACAAAAGTTGTTGTCCAACATGTCCTGAGTACGCTGATACCCCATATGTGGGGGGAACCACTGTTTGGGCGCACGGCAGGGCTCGAAAGGGAAGGAGCGCCGTTTGACTTTTCCAAACCAAAATTGGCTGGAATTGCGAACGGACGCCATGTCGCGTTTGGAGGGCCCCTGATGTGCCTAAACAGTGGAAAACCCCCACATGTGACCCCATTTTGGAAACTAGACCCCCTAAGGAACTTATCTAGATGTGTGGTGAGCACTTTGAACCCTCAAGTGCTTCACGCAAGTTTGTAATGTAGAGCCGTGAAGAAAAAAAATCATATTTTTTCCACAAACATGATGTTTTAGTCCCCAAATTTTTATTTTCCCAAGGGTAAGAGGAGAAATTGGACCACAAAAGTTGTTGTCCAACATGTCCTGAGTACGCTGATACCCCATATGTGGGGGGGAACCACTGTTTGGGCGCACGGCAGGGCTCGAAAGGGAAGGAGCACCGTTTGACTTTTCCAAACCAAAATTGGCTGGAATTGCGAACGGACGCCATGTCGCGTTTGGAGGGCCCCTGATGTGCCTAAACAGTGGAAACCCCCCACATGTGACCCCATTTTGGAAACTAGACCCCCTAAGGAACTTATCTAGATGTGTGGTGAGCACTTTGAACCCTCAAGTGCTTCACGCAAGTTTGTAATGTAGAGCCGTGAAGAAAAAAAATCATATTTTTTCCACAAACATGATGTTTTAGTCCCCAAATTTTTATTTTCTCAAGGGTAAGAGGAGAAATTGGACCACAAAAGTTGTTGTCCAACATGTCCTGAGTACGCTGATACCCCATATGTGGGGGGAACCACTGTTTGGGCGCACGGCAAGGCTTGAAAGGGAAGGAGCGCCGTTTGACTTTTCCAAACCAAAATTGGCTGGAATTGCGAACGGACGCCATGTCGCGTTTGGAGGGCCCCTGATGTGCCTAAACAGTGGAAACCCCCCACATGTGACCCCATTTTGGAAACTAGACCCCCTAAGGAACTTATCTAGATGTGTGGTGAGCACTTTGAACCCTCAAGTGCTTCACGCAAGTTTGTAATGTAGAGCCGTGAAGAAAAAAAATCATATTTTTTCCACAAGCATGATGTTTTAGTCCCCAATTTTTTATTTTCCCAAGTGTAAGAGGAGAAATTGGACACCAATAGTTGTTGTCCAACATGTCCTGAGTACGCTGATACCCCATATGTGGGGGGAACCACTGTTTGGGCGCACGGCAGGGCTTGAAAGGGAAGGAGCACCGTTTGACTTTTCCAAACCAAAATTGGCTGGAATTGCGAACGGACGCCATGTCGCGTTTGGAGGGCCCCTGATGTGCCTAAACAGTGGAAACCCCCCACATGTGACCCCATTTTGGAAACTAGACCCCCTAAGGAACTTATCTAGATGTGTGGTGAGCACTTTGAACCCTCAAGTGCTTCACGCAAGTTTGTAATGTAGAGCCGTGAAGAAAAAAATCATATTTTTTCCACAAACATGATGTTTTAGTCCCAAATTTTTATTTCTCAAGGGTAAGAGGAGAAATTGGACCACAAAAGTTGTTGTCCAACATGTCCTGAGTACGCTGATACCCCATATGTGGGGGGAACCACTGTTTGGGCGCACGGCAAGGCTTGAAAGGGAAGGAGCGCCGTTTGACTTTTCCAAACCAAAATTGGCTGGAATTGCGAACGGACGCCATGTCGCGTTTGGAGGGCCCCTGATGTGCCTAAACAGTGGAAACCCCCCACATGTGACCCCATTTTGGAAACTAGACCCCCTAAGGAACTTATCTAGATGTGTGGTGAGCACTTTGAACCCTCAAGTGCTTCACGCAAGTTTGTAATGTAGAGCCGTGAAGAAAAAAAATCATATTTTTCCACAAGCATGATGTTTTAGTCCCCAATTTTTTATTTTCCCAAGTGTAAGAGGAGAAATTGGACACCAATAGTTGTTGTCCAACATGTCCTGAGTACGCTGATACCCCATATGTGGGGGGAACCACTGTTTGGGCGCACGGCAGGGCTTGAAAGGGAAGGAGCACCGTTTGACTTTTCCAAACCAAAATTGGCTGGAATTGCGAACGGACGCCATGTCGCGTTTGGAGGGCCCCTGATGTGCCTAAACAGTGGAAACCCCCCACATGTGACCCCATTTTGGAAACTAGACCCCCTAAGGAACTTATCTAGATGTGTGGTGAGCACTTTGAACCCTCAAGTGCTTCACGCAAGTTTGTAATGTAGAGCCGTGAAGAAAAAAAATCATATTTTTTCCACAAACATGATGTTTTAGTCCCCAAATTTTTATTTTCCCAAGGGTAAGAGGAGAAATTGGACCACAAAAGTTGTTGTCCAACATGTCCTGAGTACGCTGATACCCCATATGTGGGGGGAACCACTGTTTGGGCGCACGGCAGGGCTCGAAAGGGAAGGAGCACCGTTTGACTTTTCCAAACCAAAATTTGCTGGAATTACGAACGGACGCCATGTCGCGTTTGGAGGGCCCCTGATGTGCCTAAACAGTGGAAACCCCCCACATGTGACCCCATTTTGGAAACTAGACCCCCTAAGGAACTTATCTAGATGTGTGGTGAGCACTTTGAACCCTCAAGTGCTTCACGCAAGTTTGTAATGTAGAGCCGTGAAGAAAAAAAATCATATTTTTTCCACAAGCATGATGTTTTAGTCCTCAATTTTTTATTTTCCCCAGGGTAAGAGGAGAAATTGGACCACAAAAGTTGTTGTCCAACATGTCCTGAGTACGCTGATACCCCATATGTGGGGGGGGAACCACTGTTTGGACGCACGGCAGGGCTTGAAAGGGAAGGAGCGCCGTTTGACTTTTCCAAACCAAAATTGGCTGGAATTGCGAACGGACGCCATGTCGCGTTTGGAGGGCCCCTGATGTGCCTAAACAGTGGAAACCCCCCACATGTGACCCCATTTTGGAAACTAGACCCCCTAAGGAACTTATCTAGGTGTGTGGTGAGCACTTTGAACCCCCAAGTGTTTCACTAACGTTTATAATGCCCTGGCGTGAAAAAAAAAAAATATATTTTTTTTCCACAAAAGTGATGTTTTAGTCCCCAATTTTTTATTTTCCCAAGGGTAAGAGGAGAAATTGGACCCCAAAAGTGGTTGTCCAATTTGTCCTGAGTACGCTGATACCCCATATGTTGGGGGGATACACTGTTTGGGCACACGGCAGGGCTCGGAAGGGAAGCAGTGACGTTTTGGAATGCAGACTTTGATGGAATGGTCTGCGGGCGTCATGTTCCGTTAGCAGAGCCCCTGATGTGCCTAAACAGTGGAAACCCCCCACATGTGACCCCATTTTGGAAACTAGACCCCCTAAGGAACTTATCTAGGTGTGTGGTGAGCACTTTGAACCCCCAAGTGTTTCACTAAAGTTTATAATGCCCTGGCGTGAATAAAAAAAAAAAAAAATTTCCACAAATATGATGTTTTAGTCCCCAATTTTTTATTTTCCCAAGGGTAACAGGAGAACTTGGACCACAAAAGTTGTTGTCCAATTTGTCCTGAGTACGCTGATACCCCATATGTTGGGGGGAACCACTGTTTGGGCGCATGGCAGGGCGCAGAAGGGAAGCAGTGACGTTTTGGAATGCAGACTTTGATGGAATGGTCTGCGGGCGTCATGTTCCGTTAGCAGAGCCCCTCATGTGCCTAAACAGTGGAAACCCCCACAAGTGACCCCATTTTGGAAACTAGACCCCCTAATGAACTTATCTAGGTGTGTGGTGAGCATTTTGAACCCCCAAGTGTTTCACTAAAGTTTATAATGCCCTGGCGTGAATAAAAAAAAAAAAAAAAAAATTTCCACAAATATGATGTTTTAGTCCCCAATTTTTTATTTTCCCAAGGGTAACAGGAGAAATTGGACCACAAAAGTTGTTGTCCAATTTGTCCTGAGTACACTGATACCCCATATGTTGGGGGGAACCACTGTTTGGGCACATGGCAGGGCGCAGAAGGGAAGCAGTGACGTTTTGGAATGCAGACTTTGATGGAATGGTCTGCGGGCGTCATGTTCCGTTAGCAGAGCCCCTCATGTGCCTAAACAGTGGAAACCCCACAAGTGACCCCATTTTGGAAACTAGACCCCCTAAGGAACTTACCTAGGTGTGTGGTGAGCATTTTGAACCCCCAAGTGTTTCACTAAAGTTTATAATGCCCAGGTGTAAAAATAAAAAATCCTACTTTTATCCTCACAAAAATGATGTTTTAGTCCCCAATTTTTTATTTTCCCAAGGGTAAGAGGAGAAATTGGACACCAAATTGTTGTCCAATTTGTCCTGAGTACACTGGTGCCCCATATGTGGGAAAAAACTGTTTGGGCACAAGTCGGGGCTCAGAAGGGAAGTTGTGACGTTTTGGAATGCAGACTGATGGAATGGTCTGCGGGCGTCATGTTCCGTTTGCAGAGCTCCTGATGTGCCTAAACAGTAAAAAAAACCCACAAGTGACATAATTTTGGAAAGTAGACTCCCAAGGAACTTTTCTAATTGTGCCCCCCTTCTGGAACTAATCTTTCCTGTAAAGTAAATTAGTAGTGCATTGAGGTGTGGTACAATTTGAAACAATCCTTCATACACAGGCCAGGTTTTTCGGGGCAGGTGTCGCATTGGTAAGTGGTGTCCTTGCGTATTCCCCTTTTGTAACACACTCGGCACCTTTTTTGCGGCTTACCTTTGCTTCCAGTTGGCGGGACCACCCCCGGGAAATGCTGACCTGGTATGATACGAGCACCTTCAGTTCCAGAAGTACTGGGGCCCGCTGTTTCCTGAGCGCCAAACATCAGGGCCTTAACCACTACCTCCTGGAACTGAAGGTACGTCGTATCGCTGTTGCGTGCACATCGTGACAGCAGGAAAGCGTTGAGCATTGCCATTTGGACGATGTGCACGGACAGCTTCTTGTACCACACCTTGGCCTTTCTCAAAGCACTGTACGGTTGGAGGAGTTGATCAGAGAGATCAACACCCCCCATGTATTTATTGTACCCCAGTACACAGTCCGGTTTGCGGACCTGTGTAGAGGTACCCCGTACAGTGCTGAGGGCGCTGCCATCACCATGTATGGTGGTCAAGAGAAGGACATCCCTCTTGTCCTTGTACTTGACCACCAACAGGTGGTCGCTACATTGGGCTCTGCTCTCACCCTTTCTGAGCATCTGCCCAAGTAGCGTCTTCGGGAGGCCTCTCTGATTTTTGCGGACGGTACCGCAAGCTGCGGTACCTCGCGCAGAGAGGGATTTGTAGAGTGGGACGCTGGAATAAAAGTTATCGGTGTAAAGGTGATAACCTTTATCCAGCAGTGGGTGCACCAAATCCCACACAATTTTCCCACTCACTCCCAGGACGGGGGGACACTCAGGGGGTTCAATCCTGGTGTCCTTTCCTTCGTAAACTCTAAAGCTGTGCGTGTACCCTGAGGTACTCTCGCACAGCTTGTAGAGTTTAATTCCGTACCTTGCCCTCTTGCTGGGCAGGTACTGGCGGAATCTGAGCCGTCCCTTAAAATGAACCAAGGACTCATCCACGCAGATGTCCCTTTGGGGCACGTACACTTCAGCAAACTTTTTGCTGAAGTGTTCGATGACCGGCCGAACTTTGAACAGACGGTCAAAGTTGGGGTCATTTTGTGGGGGACACTGTGCATTATCATTATAATGCAGGAATTTGTGGATGGCCTCAAAACGCGTCCGAGCCATGACCATTCGGAACAGTGGAGTGTTGTATAAAATATCAACACTCCAATATTGCCGAAGTTCTGGCTTCTTCAGGATCCCCATATGGAGGACCAGGCCCCAAAACTGCATCATTTCACCTGCGTCTACAGGAGACCAGTTGGAAAATGATGACACTGGGTTTTGCGCCAAAAATTGCCGAGCGTACAAATTAGTTTGCTCCACCACGAGGTTAATAAAATCCTCAGAGAAAAAGACTTTGAAAAAGTCTATTTCTCTGAGGCCCGTGGTGTCAAACTTGATTCCTGATTCTGCCACAAAATCAGGAATCAGTGGCTCGTAATTTTCGGGGGGCGGGGTCCATATGGGGTCCGAAGAGGGGTGCGCTGGTTCATTTTCAGGGGTGGGCGCTGCCTCATCTTCTGTCCTGGGGCGTCTGCGTGGCGGTTCCACAGGACCCGAGGAGGAAGATGAGGAAGAGGAGGAAGAAGAAGAAGAGGATGAAGAATCTGAAAAGTAAAGAAATGTGGGATCCTCTCCCTCGCTATCAGTGTCGGAGGCAAGTAAAGCGTATGCCTCTTCCACTGAATAGCGCTGTTGGGAAGAACGTGACGAGCGGGACATTTTTTTTGTGAATGTGGTGCTTTGTGTGAACTTTATTTATAACTGTGTGTGTGTGTGGGGGGGGGGATAGTGGTTGGTGCAAACTATGCTGAAAGGAAAAAGCTAAAAGAAAAGAAAGAGAATAGGGAAAAAAATGCCTGTGAAAAAAAGTCTAAACCAGCAGGCACGAGCTCTGATAAGTGACCGGTGTCACTTATCAAAGTTCCGCGGCTGCCGGATGTGCGCACAGGAGTGGCGGAAAGGGAAGTGAAAAAAAAAAAAACGGCAGGAACGAGCTCTGATAAGTGACCGGTGTCACTTATCAAAGTTCCGCGGCTGCCGGATGTGCGCACAGGAGTGGCGGAAAGGGAAGTGAAAAAAAAAAAAAAAACGGCAGGAACGAGCTCTGATAAGTGACCGGTGTCACTTATCAAAGTTCCGCGGCTGCTAGATGTGCGCACGGGAGTGGCGGAAAGTGGAGTGAAAAAAAAAAAACTGCAGGAACGAACTCTGATAAGTGACTGGTGTCACTTATGAAAGTTCCGCGGATGCTGGATGTGCGCACAGGAGTGGCGGAAAGGGGAGTGAAAAAAAAAAATGCAGGAACGAGCTCTGATAAGTGACTGGTGTCACTTATCAAAGTTCCGCGGCTGCTGGATGTGCGCACAGGAGTGGCGGAAAGGGGAGTGAAAAAAAAAAAGACGGCAGGAGCGAGCTCTGATAAGTGACCGGTGTCACTTATCAAAGTTCCGCGGCTGCTAGATGTGCGCACAGGAGTGGCGGAAAGGGGAGTGAAAAAAAAAAAAAAACGGCAGGAACGAGCTCTGATAAGTGACCGGTGTCACTTATCAAAGTTCCGCGGCTGCTAGATGTGCGCACGGGAGTGGCGGAAAGTGGGGTGAAAAAAAAAAAACTGCAGGAACGAGCTCTGATAAGTGACTGGTGTCACTTATCAAAGTTCCGCGGCTGCTGGATGTGCGCACAGGAGTGGCAGAAAGGGGAGTGAAAAAAAAAAAAAAATGCAGGAACGAGCTCTGATAAGTGACTGGTGTCACTTATCAAAGTTCCGCGGCTGCTGGAAGTGCGCACAGGAGTGGCGGAAAGGGGAGTGAAAAAAAAAAAAAAAAACGGCAGGAACGAGCTCTGATAAGTGACCGGTGTCACTTATCAAAGTTCCGCGGCTGCTAGATGTGCGCACGGGAGTGGCGGAAAGTGGTGTGAGAAAAAAAAACTGCAGGAACGAGCTCTGATAAGTGACTGGTGTCACTTATCAAAGTTCCGCGGCTGCTAGATGTGCGCACGGGAGTGGCGGAAAGTGGGGTGAAAAAAAAAAAAAACCTGCAGGAACGAGCTCTGATAAGTGACTGGTGTCACTTATCAAAGTTCCGCGGCTGCTGGAAGTGCGCACGGGAGTGGCGGAAAGTGGGGTGAAAAAAAAAAAAAAACCTGCAGGAACGAGCTCTGATAAGTGACTGGTGTCACTTATCAAAGTTCCGCGGCTGCTGGAAGTGCGCACGGAGGGGGGTGCAAAAGAAAAACGAGCACGAGTGTTGATCGGTGAACTGCGTCACCAATCAACGCTCGGCGGCTGCTAAATGTGTGCAAAGGGGGGTAAAAAGAGGGGGAAAGGGAAGGGGGGAGGGGGGAATGGGGGGATTGGGGTGGATCGGGCAGGGATCGGGGCTCAAAAACTCACGTTTGTAGTCTCTCTTCTTTCTTCTCTCTTCTTTTCTTCTCTCTCTTCTTCTCTCTTCTTTCTTCTCTCTTCTTTCTTCAGCAGGAGTTGTGGTGTCACAGGCTACTGTGGCACCACAAGGCCCAGCACAGGAGGAGATCTGGCGTGTGACCGCACTGCAGGAATCCTCAGCAAGTGTGAGGACCCCTGCAGTGCGATCAGACAGGTCAGATCCAGTTTGCAGACAGGTCACAGAGCGGTCACATCGCTGCTGTGACCTGTCATTGGTGGGATCGATGATCACATCGATCCCACCAATCAGAGGAGACCCTTGTTTTGCCGGTTGCTAGGCACCGGCCTAGTAATCGGAGCTCACTGCTCCGATTCCTAGGCAGGTCACCGGCAGGTCAGGAAGCAGGGCACAGAGCGGTCACACCGCTGCTGTGCCCTGTGATTGGCGCGATCGTCGATGACATCGATCGCGCCAATCAGCAGCTGCAGGCCCTACTGGGCCTGTCCTAGGCTCCGGCCTAGGATCGGTGCTATTACTGCACCGATCCAGGCAGGTACAGGCAGGGCACAGCGCGGATACACCGCGGCTGTGCCCTGCGATTGGTGCGATCGATGTGATCGGCGATCGCGCCAATCCAGGGGGGGTCTGCTCCTTTCTATGCCCAGGCCTAGGATCGAGTACATCGGTACTCGATTCTAGCCTGGGATCTCACTGTTTCAGCCCATCGGATTGGCTGAAACAGTGAGAAAGGCTGCGATTGGCTGTTCAGAATTGAACAGCCAATCACAGCGATCGGGAGTGAGGGTGGGCGGTGACTGACCCCGGGATGCCGGCGCCATCTCTCCTGAGGTAAGATGGCGTCGGAATTTTAATGCGATCATTGCGACTTAAGTCGCAATGTCGCATTAAAGGGCTGGACGTACTATCCCGTCCCCGGTCATACGGGCCCAGGTACCATGGACGGGATAGTACGTCCGATGGCAGTAAGGGGTTAACCTTTTGTGTTCCTCTGTAGTGGAAGTGTTGTATGCAAGGCTGTGTTTCCTTTACCCCTTGTCTGTCTCGTTTGTCTTAGACTGTGTGTAAGCTGTGACCTGCCCATTCCCTGTGGTGGTAATCAGGGTCCTTCTCAGGACTAGATTACAGTGGTCAGGGATCTACAGGAGACAGGGTTACGCTGGCGGCCTGGACCTCTGTACCATTAACAGTACCTCCAGGTAGAGGGACTAGTCAGGACCCCAGTTCAGGGTCAGCATAGACCGTGGTCCACCTCTATCCAGAGACAGCGTGACACGTACACAGTATTGACCCACAATACATAGGATATTATGTCAGGTAAGACATTGCTGGCAGATACTATGTATACATGTTGATTTTCTCTATTATATGAAATTTAGAATGATGTCACATTAGATATAGGTTGCTATCTTTGAATATATCTGTTATACGTCGTGACATTTTCACCGGCCACTCTAAAGATTCTCCCCAGCCACCATGGATCCAGTAGCCCATTTAGCTCAGCAGTTGCAGAGTTTGTCCATGGAGCTGACGGACGTTAAATCCAAGGTTTTGTACCCCCGGGAGCAAACCAGATTTGAACCTAAAGTAGCTCTCCCGGACAGGTTCACTGGTGGGCGGGACAAGTTTTTTACTTTCCGGGAAGCATGTAAATTGTATTTTCGGCTGCGGCCGCAGTCGTCGGGGAGTGAGGATCAGAGGGTGGGAATTGTCATCTCGCTCTTACAAGGGGACCCTCAATCCTGGGCGTTCTCTCTCCCCCCCCGGGCTCCCCGGCTCTCCAGTCAGTGGACCGATTTTTTACAGCCCTGGGTCTGGTATATGATGACCCGGATCGGGTCTCCCTTGCTGAAATGAAGTTACGTAGGATACAGCAGGGAGATCGTCCGGCGGAGGAATTTTCTTCAGAGTTCCGTAGGTGGGCCACGGATACTCAGTGGAATGACCCGGCTCTTAAGAGCCAGTTTTGTCAAGGTTTATCTGACAAATTAAAAGATGTGTTGGCTCAGTATGATTCTCCCCCGTCACTGGAGGCCGCTATGGCTCTTGCTATTCGCATTGATAGACGGCTTCGGGAGAGGTGTGGGGTAACTCCGCCCCCTGTGATGACTCCACCTCCTTCTAAAGTCCCTAATATTGAGGTTCCCCTGGTTTGTTCCGAGGAACCTATGCAGTTGGGAGGGACATCATTCCGAGGGAGGGGATCGGCGGTGCGCCGCAAAACAAGAAGGTGTTTCTTCTGCGGGAGAGAGGGACATTTTATTGAGGGGTGTCCATCCCGTACTGTACTGAGCAAGAAGTCGCCGGAAAACTATTAATCCCAGGTTGTGTGGTGGACGACAATCTGGGAGTATGTATTTCGTCCCCAAGTCCGTCTCAGTTTCTCGTACCAGCGGAGGTGGTGGTAGGTACGAGAACTGAGAGGATTTCTGTTCTTCTGGATAGTGGGGCCGCGGCTAATCTGGTGGACGCTCGGTTTGCCCAGGTGCAAGGTATGCAACTGAGTGTATTGGCCAAACCTATCCCTATATTCTCTATTGACGCCAGGCCTCTCGGTCAAGGTAGCTTTGTGCAAGCCGTGCATAACATAGACCTTCGAGTGGGGGCAATACATAAAGAACTATTGTCTTGTTATGTGTTGGAGGGCCTTCCACTCCTATTGTGTTGGGACTTCCTTGGTTAACTAAACATAACCCAGTTATTAATTGGCAATCCAGAGAGATAAGCCAGTGGGGTGAATTTTGCAATAGTAACTGCATGAACACGGTCATCGGTACGGTCGTGCCTAGAACCTTACCTCCTTTTCTGGAGGACTTTGAGGATGTGTTTTCAGAGGAAGGGTGTCAAGAATTACCTCCTCATCGCGCATATGACTGTGCTATAAAATTGCTTCCTGATGCTAAGTTACCAAAATCTAGGTTATATAACCTTTCTGGTCCTGAGAGGCAAGCTATGAAGGATTACATTTCGGAAAGTCTGGCCAAGGGGCATATTAGACCTTCATCTTCCCCAGTGGCCGCGGGGTTCTTCTTTGTGAAGAAAAAAGATGGAGGCCTACGCCCTTGCCTGGATTTCCGTGAGCTTAATCGGATTACGGTCCGAGATCCGTATCCGCTCCCACTTATTCCTGATTCTCTTCAATCAGATTGTGGGCGCCAAATGGTTCTCTAAGTTGGATCTCAGGGGGGCGTATAATCTGATTAGGATAAAGGAGGGGGATGAGTGGAAGACGGCGTTTAACACTCCGGAGGGACATTATGAGAACCTTGTCATGCCTTTCGGTCTGACTACTGCCCCGGCGGTGTTTCAACATTTTGTTAATGACATCTTTCGCCACCTAGTGGGACAGTTTGTTGTCATTTATCTAGATGACATCTTAATTTACTCGCCGGATCTTGTGTCTCATCAGGAGCATGTGAGACAAGTGTTGCAGATCTTGCGAGATAATAAACTGTACGCCAAATGGGAGAAGTGTGTATTCGCTGTACAAGAACTTCAGTTTTTAGGATTCTTGGTTTCAGCCTCCGGTTTCCGTATGGACCCTGGGAAAGTGAAGGCTGTGCTTGAATGGGATCGGCCAGAGGATCTTAAAGCACTGCAGCTGTAATGTATGGTGTACAGTTCATATAGCGTCTTGTGCTTGGGTGCGAGGAAAACACATGAGACATAGGTTTGATATAGAAGGACTTGTATTACTTCATACAAGTGGCAAAAAGGGTCACACAGTTTGCAGGTACAGAAGCAGGAGACACAGCAGGCCAGAGTAACTTAAGCTCAGCAATAATTCCTCTAGAACCTCAATCCTGGCTCGTAAATCCTGGGTAGTTTGTCCAAACACTTGCAAATTGTGATTAGTGAGGTCCTGTAGGTTTGCAAAACGGGTCTTTATAGTCTGTATATCTGCAAGGATTGTATCAGTCACTCCGCAAAGCTCCTTTATGCGAGCCTCCATCTTCCAGATCTTTTAAGACAGGAGTACTGGAAGGAGAAGAGAAAAAAAAATAAATAGTGTTTACCTGTGGTAACACTGCAGAGTAAAATTAAGGGAATGTGCTCACCTGGAATGGTTGTGAGAAGTCACAACCACTGTCATCACAGAAAGTATAACCGGACATCTGATATCCACAGTCACAGCAGACACAGCCTTCCCAGACCCAGCAGACACTAACGTTTGGCTTCAGAATCTTGTAATGTATGGTGTACAGTTCATATAGCGTCTTGTGCTTGGGTGCGAGGAAAACACATGAGACACAGGTTTGATATAGAAGGACTTGTATTACTTCATACAAGTGGCAAAAAGGGTCACACAGTTTGCAGGTACAGAAGCAGGAGACACAGCAGGCCAGAGTAACTTAAGCTCAGCAATAACTCTCCACAACAGGTTCAGGATCTCTTCTCTGTTACCGTAATTCCATGCAAACATGGATTTATCAAATAGCAGGTTTCCAGAGTCCACAAGTGTTCCAAAGTTCCTCAGTAGGAAATAGCTGGAGTACAAAGTCCAAGGTTTTCCAGGAGTCAGGTCACAGGCTCACTGCAGGCTTGATTCTGAAGCACTGATTGCTCAGCTGAGGCTGCTTAAGAAGCAAGAGGGAGAGAATCAGGGCGGGAACATGAAAGCTGGAAACTCCATATTGACTGAGGGCAAGGTAGCTGCAGCAAGACAGAAAGCAAAATGGCTGACGGAAAAACTGAGTTTCAAGAAACATGTACAAAGAACCTTACATTACTCCCCCCTTAGGGACAACCTCCGGATGACCTCAGACCAGGCTTGTCTGGGTACCTCTGATGAAACTGGCGGAGCAAGCGAGGAGCATTAACGTTATTGACTGGTTCCCATGAGTTGTCCTCCACTGGGTAGCCCTGCCATTTAATCAAATATTGTAACTGATTTCTGTACAACCTGGAATCTAGAATCCTTTCCACCACAAATTCTTCCTGACCATCGACTAGCACTGGGTCAGGGCAAGGAGAAGAACGTCCAGGAAACGTATTGGGTGTTGCAGCCTTTAGTAGGGATACATGAAAGACAGGGTGGATTCTCATAGTTCTGGGCAGTTGAAGACGACAAGCAACGGCACTTATAATTTTACTGATTTTATAGGGTCCAATGTACTTATGTCCCAACTTAGATGATGGAATCCTTAACTTAATATTTCTGGTTGACAGCCAGACCAAGTCTCCTACCTTGAAAGCTGGTGCAGGTTTACGAAATTTATCTGCTGCTTTCTTGTACCTTTTCTGAGCCAATTCCAGATTTTCCTTTAGAAGATCCATATTCTTTTGTAAAGACGTGATTCTTTCAGCCACTGCTGGCAAGGGCGTTTCTATGGGAAATCGAGGAAGAATGTTAGGATGATAACCTAAATTGGAGTAAAAAGGAGACTGCTTAGTGGAGGCGCTCTGAGAGTTGTTATAAGAGAACTCAGCCAGTGGAAGTAGATCCACCCAATCATCCTGTAGGTGGCAGATAAAGCAGCGGAGATACTGCTCCAGGGTCTGATTGGTTCGTTCTGTCTGTCCATTAGTCTGGGGATGAAAAGCAGAAGAAAGGTTTACTTTAATGTCCAATGCGGCACAGAAATTTTGCCAAAACCTTGAAGTGAATTGCAGCGTTTACACAGTCATCGTCCTCAGAAGTGACGGAGTTTAAGTCCGAGAAATCAATATCTGTTGCTGCAGATCTCTCTGGAGCCTGAGGCTCGGACCTGACAGATCTCCTCTCGCAACACTCACAGTGAATGACTGCTGCAGTAGTCTTACGAGAATGGCTGGGGCAGTTTATAATGAAGTGCCCTGACTTACCACAGTAGAAACATAGATTTTCCTTTAAACGATGTTCTTTGCGTGCATCACTAACCCGTCTTTGTAAAGAGTCCACCTGCATGGGTTCAGGTTCAGGTTCCCGTGTGATCCTACTCAAAGGTTCCTTAGCTGGGGAGGAAGGTAGGAAAAGGTTAGTGCGATTACTTTCGAACCATCTCTCTTGCCTGCGTTCAGTCAGACGAGCATCAATACGGATGCAGTAGTTAATAAAGTCACCTAACGCAGTGGGAGGGTCGGCACGAGCAAGTTCATCCTTAATCAGTGGAGACAACCCTTT
>JARQOD010000003.1:40185699-40235471 GCA_033576555.1 Oophaga sylvatica | reverse complement strand
CCGCAGATTGCAATGCGCAGGCGCGTTATATGGAGGGCAACGACTACAATTCCCAGAAATAATGGAGACAGCGGCGAACAACATGTTAAGGAAAGTACCCAAAACACCGCCCATCTGACCTGACTGCCATCATTTAAATATCCCGCCAATTTAGGGTGACAGATTCCCTTTAAACTCTTACACCAAATAGAGTGTAAAATTGTATGTCCCTGTAAATATGCCATTTAGGTGTCTCTTTAATCTTGAACAACCAGGAGAAGGCACCACCCAAGTTGAGCGCACAGTCTTGAGGTGGTGATATGAGCTGTGAACATGAGAAATGTTTGAGGCAAAAGTGTGGAATGTGGTTGTCTGTGGTGTTAAGATAAGAAGGGACAACTAGAAGGAGATATTAAGTATATGTGTAAAATAGACCCTGTATGAGTGAAGTACCCTTGGATACTTCAAAGATGTAGAATCTTTGTACTCTAATATCCCACACCAGTATGGAGTAAATGCCTGCAAAGTCTTAATGGAAAACACCGGGAATGATGCTGAGTCTGTGGTGAAACTCACAAAATTCATCCTCACCCACAATTACTTTGAATTTGACAACAAGATCTATCGACAGGAGACTAACACAGCTATGGGAAGTAAAATGGCTCCACAGTATGCAAATCTTTTCATGGCCAAGCTTGAAAGCAACTTTTTGTCCTCATGTCCAATCAGGCCTCGGGCCTACTACCGCTACATTGATGATATCTTAATCATCTGGACCGAGTCTGAGCAACAGCTAAAGCCGTTCCACGAACAGTTTAATCAATTTCATCCCACCATCAACTTAACACTCAACTACTCCTGCACTGAAATTAACTTTTTAGACACCATCATTAAGCTACAGAACAATGAAATAGAGACAACCCTGTATCAGAAGCCAATCAACTGTCCAACATACCTTAAATGGGACAGTTTCCATCCAAAACACATAAAAAACTCTATTGTCTACAGCCAAGCCATCAGATACAATCGTATATGTTCCAACCCCATGGATAGAGATGAACACCTTGGTCGCCTCAGAAAGACCTTTTTGAATCAGGGCTACCATTCAAGAACGATTGAAAACCAAATTACAAGAGCCACCAGAATATCAAGGAATCACCTGCTACATTACAAAACTAAAGAAGAAAATAACCGGGTGCCTCTAGTAGTCACCTAAAATCCAAATCTGAAAGTGCTAAGAGGAGCTGCACAGAAACTACAACCTTTACTACAAAAAGATGCCCGAATACAATCCATATTTCAAGACCCCCCACTACTGTTTTAGGCAGCCCCCAAATCTAAGAAGCATCATTGTCAGAAGCTCACTGTCTCCCCAACAGTTGCAGGAACCTTTCCTTGCAACCAGAAAAAATGTAAAACCTGTCCGTTTATAATGACCACGGACAAGATAAAGATCCCCAACTCACATCAGGACTACAAGATCCCAGGTACTTTCAGCTGCATCACATCTAATGTGGTGTACCTAATTATTTGTACTAAATGTCCAACTGGGGGTCTGTATGTGGGGGAGACCGGGCAAAAACTGAGAACAAGGATGAATTCTCATCGCCACACAATAACGGAAAAAAAAATGGATCTACCTGTGGCCAAACACTTTTATATCCCCGGTCATTGTATGATGGACATGAAATTACTTGTATTAAAAGCTAACTTTAAATCTGAGAGAGACAGAAAGGTTTGGGAATATAAGCTCATGACGACCTTTGACACACTCAGTGCTGGAATGAATGTGTCGCATGGATTTATGTCTTTTTACATCAATTAAGGAATTTGCTCTTCAGACCTTCTGAGGGCATCACACAACACAGAACAAGACCCCAATCAGAGGACAATAAAACTTTCACACTCCTTATCTATGAACTGTTCCAATATTTATGTTCATCTCTATCTCCCATAATGACAGTTCTCTTTCACGTCACTTGTCTTACCTATTGCATTGTTTCTGTGCTGTGTTGTGTATAAATATGTGATTCTTCAGATTTTGTATTAGTCTTTGCCTGATGAAGAGACCTGAGTAGTCTCGAAAGCTTGCAATTTGTTACCATCTTTTCAGTTAGCCATTAAAAGGTATCAACCACTGAGGACTCTCAATTCTAAATATTTTTCTATCTATTGGCTAACACGGTACAAAGATACACATCTTTCCTGTATCAAAATGGAGGTTTCCTGTACATAGTCGGGTGGACCCCTGTGTGTGCCCAGGTGGCCTATGGCCTGGGCTGCTCGGCTTCCTCGTAACTCCATAAGTAGAAGCCCAACTGTCCTTGGAGTATAGTAGAACAGTGAGAAGAGTAAAGAGTACAGTATGCACAGCAACAGAGTGGAACGTGAAGCGAGAAGAAGATGATAGAATCACCGTGAAAGTGCACGGGCAGGTTAACCTTTGACGTGGTGGATGACCCTGTAGGCAGAATTTCTGAGTCTGAGGTGAAACAGGCCAAAGGGAGATATTTGGCAGTGGCGTTTTCACCAGGCACCTTGTCCCATTATATCTTTGTGGCTTATTCTGTGACGTGGAGGAAGAAGCAGAGAAACAGAGAAATGTGCTGCTGGTATTGTGAAGAATGTGCTGGAAGTGTAATGGATGGGCTGTGTCCTGAAGACAATAAACCTGTTTTGTTTAAAGTTTCTTTGGACTCTGCCTCCTGTCCTTGGGACGCCAGGAAGAATGGGTTACACAGCAGTGAAGTAGCTGCCAGCACAGTGAGTACAGGTTGTGCTGATATGATGGGGAGACCCTGTCTGTCCGAGGAGAAGAGTCGGAGTAAGCGGAGCCCTGAGAATGGTGCCATGACTACAACCCTGGTGGTATCTTACACATATTTAACCCCTTTTATCCCCAAGCCTGTTTTCACCTTCCTGACCAGGCCAAATTTTCCAATTCTGACCAGAGTCGCTTTATGAGGTAATAACTCTGGAACGCTTCAACGGATCCCATCGATTCTTAGACTGTTTTCTCGTGACATATTGTACTTCATGATACTGCTAAAATTTGTTAGATTTCAACTTTTAATTTGTATGCCCTTAAATCAGAGTTATATCATACAAAATATTTAATAAAGAACATTTCCCACGTGTCTACTTTACATCCGCACAATTTTTGAAACAAAATATTTTTGTTAGGAAGTTATAAGGGTTAAAAGTTGACCAGCAATTTTTCATTTTTCCAACTAAATTTACAAAACCATTTTTTTAGGGACTACCTTACACTTGAAGTGACTTTGAGGGGCCTATATGACAGAAAATACCCAAAAGTGACACTATTCTAAAAACTGCACCCCTCAAGGTGCTCAAACCACATTCAAGTTTTTTTTTAACCCTTCAGGTGCTTCACAGGAATTAATGGAATATGGAAGGAAAAAATGAACATTTAACTGTTTTCCACAAAAATTTTATTTTAAACCAATTTTTTTATTTTTGCAAGGGTAACAGGAAAAAATAGACCCTAAAATTTATTGTGCAATTTCTGAGTTTCGGCACACTGCAGAGCTTGAAAGAGAATGAGCATCATTTGACTTTTTAAAATGAAAAATTTGCTGGAATAATTAGTGGACACCATGTCACGTTTGGAGAGTCCATGATGTGCCTATACAGTGGAAACCACTCACAAGTGACCCCATTTTGGAAACTAGACCCCTCAGGGAACTTATCTAAATGTGTGATAAGCACCATGAACCCCCAGGTGCTTCACAGAAGTTTATAACATTGAGTTGTGAAAATAAAAACAAACAAACACATTTTTCACACAAAAATGTTTTTTAACCCCAAATTTTGCATTTTCCCAAGGGTAACAGGAGAAATTTCATCAAACAATTTGTTGTGGAATTTCTCCTGAGTACGCCAATCCCCCAAATGTGGGGTAAAACTATTGTTTCAGCGCACAGCAGGGATCAAAAGGGAAGGTTCGCCATTTGACTTTTTGAATGTAAAATTTGCTGGAATCATTAGCAGTTGTCATGTGAAGTTTGGAGAGCCTCTGATGTGCCTAAATAGTGGAAACCCCCAACAAGTGACCCCATTTTGGAAACTAGACCCCTCAGGGAACTTATCTAGATGTGTGGTGAGCGCTTGGACCCCAGGTGCTTCAAAGAAGTCTATTATGTTGAGCCATAATAAGAAAAAATCTTAATTTTTTCCACAAAAAATGCTCTTTTAGTCCAAATTTTTTTATTTTCACAAGGGTAGCAGGAGAAATGCACCATACAATTTGTTGTGCAATTTCCCCTGAGTACGCAGATACTCAATATGAGGAAGAAAAGTACTGTTTGGGTGCAGGGCAGGAAGGGAAGAAGAGCCATTTGACTTTTTGAATGCAGAATTTGCTGGTATCATTAACGGACGCCATGTCCGGTTTGGAGAGTCCCTGGTGTGCCTGAAGAGTGGAAACACCGCCACAAGTGACCCATTTTTTCTTTTTGCAAACAACAAAATCACTGATGTCTGAATTAGAATTGGAAGAAATAAACAAAAATTCAATCTTTTGCCACACTTGCAAGAAGACATCCAACCTGCATGGGCCAACATTCCTACATTTAAAAATTTTTGTGACAAGAAATTGCTGCACTTATATAGGCCAGAGGATGTCCAATGTACTAATAGATGGGTGTCTCTAATAGGGTCCACCAATCAGTTTATAGGTGCTTTATTTCCATTGTTTGCTTTTTGATAACATATTTATTGGTAATTGCTTACATTTATTAGTCATCATTTAGTGCTTTAAACTGTTTTCCATTTCTCTTGCATGATGATGTGAATTTACATTGTATGTCACGCGTACAATTTGCCAAGTAAATAATTTATAAGAAGGGGTGTACCTACCAGTGTGATTTTTCTGAAATAAAAACATGGAAGGAAATTTTCTCCACATTCTGAAAATGAAAATTACTTCTCCCCTGCGTGACTTCTCCAGTGTGTAACTAGATTTGATGTGTTTGTAAAACATTTCACATATTCTGATCAGAAAAATGGCTACTCCCCTGTGTGATTTCTCAGATGTCTAGTAAGAGATTTTTTCTGTTGAAAACATTTTCCATATACTGAACATGAAAATGGTTTCTCCCCTGTGTGAATTGTCTTATGTTTAGCAAGATCAGATTTTGAAGACAAGCATTTCCCACATTCTAAACATTAAAATGGCTTCTCCCCTGTGTGAATTTTCAGGTGTCTAGAAAGATTTGTATTCTGTTTATAACATTTTCCACATTCTGAACATATAAATGGTTTCTCCCCTGTGTGACATCTGTGATGTCTAACAAGATGTGATTTATCTCTAAAACATTTCCCACATTCTAAACATGAAAATGGCTTCTCCCCAGTGTGACATCTGTGAAGTCTAAGAAGTTGTGATTTCCCTGTAAAACATTTCCCACATTCTGAACATGAAAATGGCTTCTCTCCTTTGTGAATTCTCTGGTGTCTAACAAAATGTGATTTCTGTGTAAAACATTTCCCACATTCTGAACATGAAAATGGCTTCTCTCCTGTGTGAATTCTCTGATGTTTAGTTAGAACAGATTTCGTTATGCAACGTTTCCCACATTCTGAGCATGAAAATGGCTTTTCCTCTGTGTGAATTTTCAAATGCTGAGCAAGAGATGATTGGTCTGAAAAACGTTTTACACATTCTGGGCATGAAAATGGCTTCTCCCCTGTGTGAATTCTCTCATGTTTTGTAAGATCAAATTTTGTTAGACAACATTTCTCACATTCTGAACATGAAAATATCTTTTCCCTGTGTGAATTTTCTGATGCTGAGCAAGAGATGATTTGTCAGAAAAACTTTTTTCACATTCAAAGCATGAAAATGGCTTCTCTCCTGTGTGAATTCTTTGATGTTTAATAAGATCAGATTTCGATATACAACATTTCCCACATTCTGAACATGAAAATGGCTTCGTTCTTGTATGTGCTGTTGGATCTTCACAATCCCTTTTATTTTTCTTAAGAAAGACGAGAGGTATATCTGGTGTAATTGGATGCTCTTCAAAAGTATCAGGTGTGATACTAGGATCATTTGCATTAAAATCTGAAAATATCTGGTTGTTCTCTGAGATCACGGTCCAGTTATCTGCCAAAAAAAGTTAAATGTATATTTATTTTTCAATAGACATTGAATCATTGCTAAAAATTAATCTTAGGTTGCTTCTGAACTGTTTCCTGCCTCATCCAATGCTTAAAGAAATGCAATTCACCACACACACTAATGGAATTCAATTGCAAAAAATGATAATTTATTGTACTCCACATCCATGAATAAAGTGCCACATTGATAGACAGATCATGTAAGTATAGCATAAATACCCATACATTAACAAATACCCGACGTTTCGATCCTCCCGGATCTTAGTCATGGGGTACTGGAGAGAAATCAAAGAGAACAACAAGGTGAGTATATTACAAATGAGCTGTGATCAAATATATATATATATATATATATATATATATATATATATACATACATACATACATATACACATTATATATATATATATATATATATACACACACACATACAATATTAACATAAATGAGAATCTAAAAGGAATTACAGACATATGTAACTGATAATAGTATGCGCAACTATATAGTTAGGTCATGTGACTACTGTTATTATATAGATTTAATTGCGCTATAGCACTATGCACACAACACGCAAGAGCAAGAGGGGGAAAAAAATTGGTAGTACCTTAATAATGGGTAACTCAGAATAAGGGCACTTATTAGAACCTTAAAACAATGTCCTTATCTGTAGTCGCCAGAAACTAGGGCAAAGGAGGCAAATGCAGTAATTAATTTGGGGGGTTTTAAAGGAACATGTCTGTAACAAAGCAAAATATATGCCACATAACAAGAATAGTGTTTGGCAGAAATTTGGAATTACCTGTACTATAGCAAAGTCTATGTTAAATGGAACGGGCGTTTTGTGCCTATTAGGCAAAAAGTTGCTGCTGGCAGATGAAAAGAGACAGACATTTATTAGAAAAAGACCCCACAAAGGAATCGCTACTGCGATGGTATATAGAAGTCCACATCCGTTACCTGAATAAAGGTAGGAGGGGAAATGGCGGCGCTCCCGCGCCCTGCCACGGCTGCTGGATGCGGCTGTGGGTGAGGCAGGGGCTGGCCCGGTTTAAAAGGCCGCGCCTTGCACCGCCAGCCCGGAAGTGCGTCATCCGGGCCGGAAGTGACGTGGCGTTGAGGTCTAGAATGATTGCGCATGCGCAGATGCACTTAAAGTCACCATTTTAGATACTGGCAAGGAGAAAGAGGGCGTATGAAGGGAAGGAGAGCGGAATTAGGAATAAGAGAGGAAGGTAACTGGCCGGAGAGATAATATGACAGGGAGGGAGCATGGCACAAAGAAAGGGGGAGAGAGACCGGTAAGAGATAGGAAGAAGAGGGCTATGAGAGGTGAGGTACGAAGTTCGACTTTCCATGTTATCTTTCTGTAACCCTTTTAGTTACAATCATTTTCATATAACCATGCTTTTTTATTTCCTTATTTTTATTGTACAACTACATTTTTGAATTTTTATCATATATTTTCTTTAGTTTTCCTTTCATTTCATCCTTACCTCATGATGAGCTTAGAACAACTAAGGAGCTCACAACTAAAGTCTATACAGATTCATTCCTATCTGTGGTCTGCATGAAGGTTTCACTGGCAACTCCCCAAGCAGACAACCAGGAATTTAAAGGAAACCAATCAACAAATAATCAATTGCAGCCGGGAGAAACTGCACCCAGTCCCAGCACCGAGCACAGACAGAATTAACTCCCTAGCTGCCAAACACAAAGAAACAGCAGCTCAGCTGTGAGAAGTCAAAATGTGCAACCGCGACGATCTTCGTGGCAATGCACACATGACAGATATTTGTTAATGTATGGGTATTTATGCTTTACTTACATGATCTGTCTATCAATGTGGCACTTTATTCATGGATGTGGAGTACAATAAATTATCATTTTTTGCAATTGAATTCCATTAGTGTGTGCGGTGAATTGCATTTCTTTAGTTATCTCTGGTACCTTAGGGTCCAAATTCAACAGCACGTTTACGCTCTTGACCTGAGTGCACACCCATTTTCCCATTCATCCAATGCTTATACGTCCATCTACATAATTTCTCTGCATGACCTAGATTATTTTTTAACTTCCTAAACTGTAAAATGCCAGTCACAGACTAATTTCTGTTTCCTAGGGAGTCCCTGCATGCCTAAATACCAGGCATTCCTTGGATCCACTGCCTGTTTCATCCATCATCGGCTTTCCACAGTTTGCAAAATATTGCTGGTAAGCATGATCATGACAGAACAACTGACCGATACCATCGAAGGGGTTGTTGTATTTCAAATAAAATATGTCCATCACTGCATTTGGCTTTAAAAAAAAACTATCTGCAGTGGACTCACCTTACTGGGGTCCACTGGTGAGTCTCTGCCACGGCTCCTGATGTCTGGCATTGGCTGCAGTGCTGACATTACATTGACAGCGTGGCTACTACAGTCATGGCCAAAAGTTTTGAGAATGACACAAATATTATATTTTCACATGATCTGCTGCCCTCTGGTTTTTATGTGTGTTTGACAGATGTTTTTATCACAGACAGAAATATAATAATTGCAAACATATGAGTAACAAAAGCTTATATTGACAGTTAGAATGAGTTAATGCAGCAAGTCAATATTTGCATTGTTGACCCTTCTTCTTCAGGACCTCTGCAATTCTCCCTGGCATGCTCTCAATCAACTTCTGGACCAAATCCTGACTGATAGCAGTCCATTCTTGCACAATCAATGCTTTCATTTTGTCAGAATTTTTAGGTTTTTGTTTGTCCACCCGTCTCTTGATGATTGACCACAAGTTCTCAATGAGATTAAGATCTGGGGAGTTTCCAGGCCATGGACCCAAAATCTCTATGTTTTGTTCCCTGAGCCATTTAGTTATCACCTTTGCTTTATGGCATGGTGCTCCATCATGCTGGAAAAGGCATTGTTGATCGCCAAACTGCTCTTGGAGGGTTGGGAGAAGTTGCTCTTGGAGGACATTCTGGTACCATTCTTTATTCATGGCTGTGTTTTTAGGCAAGACTGTGAGAGAGCCGATTCCCTTGGCTGAGACGAAACCCCACACATGAATGGTTTCAGGATGCTTAACAGTTGGCATGAGACAAGACTGGTGGTAGCGCTCACCTTGTCTTCTCTGAATGAGGCGTTTTCCTGATGTCCCAAACAATCGAAAAGGGGATTCATCAGAGAAAATAACTTTACCCCAGTCCTCAGCAGTCCACTGCCTGTACCTTTTGCAGAATATCAGTCTGTCCATGATGTTTTTTCTGGAGAGAAGTGGCTTCTTTGCTGCCCTCCTTGAGACCAGGCCTTGCTCCAAGAGTCTCCGCCTCACAGTGCGTGCAGATGCACTCACACCTGCCTACTGCCATTCCTGAGCAAGCTCTGCACTGCTGGTAGCCCGATCCCGCAGCTGAAACACTTTTAAGAGACGGTCCTGGCGCTTGCTGGTCTTTCTTGGGCGCCCTGGAGCCTTTTTGGCAACAATGGAACCTCTCTCCTTGAAGTTCTTGATGATGCGATAGATTGTTGACTGAGGTGCAATCTTTCTAGCTGCGATACTCTTCCCTGTTAGGCCATTTTTGTGCATTGCAATGATGACTGCACGTGTTTCTTTAGAGATAACCATGGTTAACAGAAGAGAAACAATGATGCCAAGCACCAGCCTCCTTTTAAAGTGTCCAGTGGTGTCATTCTTACTTAATCATGACAGATTGATCTCCAGCCATGTCCTCATCAACACCCACACCTGTGTTAATGGAGCAATCACTGAAAAGAGGTTAGCTGGTCCTTTTAAGGCAGGGCTGCAATGATGTTGAAATGTCTTTTGGGGGATAAAGTTCATTTTCTAGCCAAATATTGACTTTGCAAGTAATTGCTGTTAAGCTGATCACTCTTTATAACATTCTGGAGTATATGCAAATTGCCATTAGAAAAAGTGAAGCAGTAGACTTTGTAAAAATTAATATTTGTGTCATTCTCAAAACTTTTGGCCATGACTGTAGACAGCTAACTGATGGATTGCTGTGCTGTTGACATGATGTCAGCCTGGCAGGCAATGCTAATCCTTGAGAGCAATGGTGAAGACGTACCACAATATGCCATACTCCTCAATATTGAAATTGTAGCACCCAGAAGGAAAAGTTGTGAAGTTATGGAAATCACAGGATCGAAATACATGTTAGTAGTTTGGAAATGATAAAAAATGGAAATAAAATCGATCTTTTCAGTATCGGATATAAGTGGCTTGTAAAAAATATGCACTTACACGCTTTGGTTGCTATCAATGAGATTATTAATGGTTGTATAAGAAATGTTCTGCCACACTGAATGCACTTGGGCAAGAAAATCCTCAAGATTTGCTACTGGCAGCTCAATTTGCAATGATATCTCAGATATGGTCAATGGCAGAGAAGTCCAGAGACGTTGCAGAACATGAGAGCACGATTAGACCACGCAGGCAGCTCACAGTACCACAGGCAATATTCAGCCTGGGGTTGTCGTGTGTGTTGCAAAACAGCTACTGTGATACTTTAGAGCACTGGCCAAACCACTGCAACTCCAAGCTATTAGTGTATATGAAATAAAGATTATAGGGGTCCAGCTACCGTACATTATGCCACCCCACACCATAATTATGGGAGAAGGACCAGTGTGATGTTCCTCATTAAGATTTCTTCATTACATGGTCTCCGTAGTCTCCAGACCACTCTCTGGCTATTGCTGCATTCAAGACAAAAACTGAAATTATCGCTGAAGAGGACAGACCTCCATTGTAGCCTCCATTGCCATCTTGTTTTGCACCTTGATAAGCCGGTGGCTTAGTGGCATGTAAAAATTCAAAACTTTGTAAAAAATAAAAAAGTGGTTGTATGGTTTACCTTACAGGGTTAGTCAGTGCTATAATGGGGATAACAAATATGCTAACTTTTAAAATTCCTTTATTTTTAAGAATAGGTGTGTGATTTGGAGTGTGTTTCTTATACTCTTAAGAACCTTTTTTAACCCCTTTGATGATCTTCCAATTTTTGAGATTTCGTTTTTTTCTCTCTTTCTTCCCAGAGTATATATTTTTTTATTTTTCTGTCAATATAGCCGTTTGAGGGCTTGTTTTTTGTAGGACTAGTTGTACCTTTGAATTAACCTATTGTTTTTACTATATCGTACTGGAGAACAAGCAAACAAATTCCAAATGCGACGAGATTGCAAAAAAAAGTGCAATTCCACAATTCTGTTTAGTGTTTTTTATTTACCATGTTCACTAAATGCTAAAACTGACCCGCCAATATGATTACTTAGGTCACTATTAGTACATAAACACCTAACATGTATGGGTTCTTTTTTATTTAAGTGGTGAAAAAAAGTAGCTTATGTCACCATTTTCTGAGACCCGTAGCGTTTCCATTTTTTTGGATTTGGCTCTGGGTAAGGGCTTATTTTTTTGCTCCCCAAGCTGACGTTTTTATTGATACCATTTAGGGAAAGATACAATGTTCTTATTGCCTGATATTGCAATGTTGCAGTGGCCAAAAACTTAATTGAGGCGTTTAGATTTTATTCTCTTTAGGCCATTTACTGATCTGATTAATTTACTTTATATTTTGATAGCTCGGACATTTCTGAAAGCATTGATATCAACTATACATATTTTTCTGTTTTGTTTTCAGGGGGGTGATTTGAAGTTTTGTGTTTTTTATATATAGGAAAGATGTGTATCTTTGTACCGTGTTAGCCAGTGTTTTTTATAAACATTTTTTTTTTATCTTTTTACTGGCTTCAGTAGTTCCCTTAGGAGACTTGAAGCGGCGATCATCCGATCGCCTGTGCTACACATAGCAGGGATTCAGCACTGCTATGGATAGCAGAAATCACAATCTCCTACGAACACCGGCCGCAAGGTGGATCTCGGATCCATATGCGGCTGTTAGGCTGGAGTCACACTGGCGACAAAATCGGACGACTGCAATACGATGAAATATCGCATTGCAGTCGGACCTATGTTAATCTATGGAGCAGCTCCCAGTATCAGATTTTTTTGTGGTCCGTTTTAAACGTCCGAGTGCAATCGCAGCATGCTGCGATTGTCACCGATTGTGGGTCGACTATCGCCAATGCAAGTCTATGGGAGCGATGAAAAATCGGATTACAAACGGACCGCACGTGTGACTTGCGATTAAATCGCACCGGTGTCCTTTAGAAAAGCCGGCAATTCATCCCTGCCTATACTGTAAAATCACACTGACAGCTTTAATAAAGAATAGAATCAATACATATACACACATAGAATACACATATATATATGTCATTGTGACACGTATATATACATATATTTATAGTTCTTACACTTCTACATACTGTAATAGCCGCTAATTCAATTGCCAGCTTTTGTGAAATCACAGAACCCGACATGAAATGATACATTGTTTCCACACAGTTAACCATGTCATTTCATGCATTTTTATATATGGTTTAAACTTACAATTACAAAAGTGTATGTGTGGAAAATTGCTGACATGTAGGGGTTAATTAAAGGTATAAATTCGTTGAAAAAAAATGCGTGGGCTCCCACTGTATTTTCTCCACCAGCCAGACAAAGCCAGCGAGTGGGGGCAGGTAATAATAGCCTAGGGAGGGTACATATTTTTTGTGCCCCCCCTGGCTACTAACATCTGCCCCCAGACACCCCAGAAAGGACAAATCTATAATTAGATTTGCCCTTTCTGGCACTTTGCCCGTCTATTCCCATTGCCCTGTAGCGGTGGCGAATGGGTTAATAAGGGGTTAAAATGACCTTGCAATTGAAAGGTCACTTTAAGCCAGGTTAATAATTGAGAGCTGTCAATTAGACAACTATCAATTATTAATCCTATTGTATGAAAGACAAATCAAACACACACTTTAATAAAAAATAAGTTTAATTAAATAATCACACAGTTTTTGACCATATTTTATTTTCCTGCTAAAACCATTTCCTGTAATAAAAAATAAAAAAGCAAAATTATTCTTACCAATCTGATGCACAGTCAGGTCCCACGCTGTAATCCATCAGAAAGGGTTAACAGGTTACAGTAAGCAGAGAGCTAATGCTGTCTACTAGCTCTAACCCCCTGAATGAATAACTTACTCCCCCAGCGAAAGGAGAGGAAGAGATTAATGAATGGAGCTTAATTGATTTATTGCCACTTTCACTTCAGTGACCTGACCTAAAGTGAAAGTGGCAATAAATCAATTAAGCTCCATTCATTAATCTCTTCCTCTCCTTTCGCTGGGAGAGTAAGTTATTCATTCAGGGGGTTAGAACTAGTAGACAGCATTAGCTCTCTGCTTACTGTAACCTGTTAACCCTTTCTGATGGATTACAGCGTGGGACCTGACTGTGCATCAGATTGGTAAGAATAATTTTGCTTTTTATTTTATTTTTATTACAGGAAATGGTTTTAGCAGGAAAATAAAATATGGTCAAAAACTGTGTGATTATTTAATTAAACTTCTTTTTTATTAAAGTGTGTGTGTTTGATTTTTCTTTCATACAATAGGATTAATAATTGATAGTTGTCTAATTGACAGCTCTGAATTATTAACCTGGCTTAAAGTGACCTTTCAATTGCAAGGTCATTTTAACCCCTTATTAACCCATTCGCCACCGCTACAGGGCAATGGGAATAGACGGGCAAAGTACCAGAAAGGGCGAATCTAATTATAGATTTGCCCTTTCTGGGGTGTCTGGGGGCAGATGTTAGTAGCCAGGGGGGCACAAAAAATATGTACCCTCCCTAGGCTATTATCTGCCCCCACTCGCTGGCTTTGTCTGTCTGGTGGAGAAAATACAGCGGGAGCCCACGCATTTTTTTTCAACGAATTTATACCTTTAATTAACCCCTACATGTCAGCAATTTTCCACACATACACTTTTGTAATTGTAAGTTTAAACCATATATAAAAATACATGAAATGACATGGTTACCTGTGTGGAAACAATGTATCATTTCATGTCGGGTCTGTACTTTCTCAAAAGCCGGCAACTGAATTAGCGGCTATTACAGTATGTAGAAGTCTAGGAACTATAAATATATATATATATATATACACATGTCACAATGACATGTGTATATATATATATATATATATATATATATATATATATATATATATGTGTTCTATGTGTATATATCTATTCTTTCTTTGGTGATTTAAATACTATTCATTTGGATCCATTATATGTCGGTTTTGCAAGCCTGCGAGAAAATCTCGCAAGTCGGATGTAAATCGGATGTTACAACTACGGTCAGATGCGACTAAATCGCATCTTTCCAGGAAAATCGGATGCCAGACGGATGACTGTTCATGACATTTTGCTGCGATAATCGACCGACTAAAACGGTCAGCTTTTTTAGTCGGTGTGTGTGACCCCAGCCTTAGAGTCTCATTACAGGTGATCAGATCAGTGCTTTCTGGTACTCTTTAAAATTATAATTTATATTTTTCTTATTTAATTCTGATATTACATCTATTTTTCATTTATGTTTTTTATTACTTTACTTATACATAATTAGGGCTGTTGGAGTTGCTATTTTAGCGTTTTCTTGATATTTTGTACTTATTTGGACATTCAATTGTCTTTGGTATGTATGGTATACTGTAAGGTTGTTATATGGATCTACAGTCAGTTTCTTATAGATATGTTTATTTCCTTTGTGATTATTGGAACAACACATAAAAATAGAGAAAAAAAGGTAAAATGAACATTACTTCACTTACAACTCCAAAAGGGGGCCAGACAAATTGTTTGTCCATAGGGGCAGGGCCGGTTTTAGACAAATTGGGGCCCTAGGCAAAATTCAAAGTGGGGGCCCCCATGTTCATATAAAACACGTACATGTTACACAGATATCGGTGCCACCAGTGTTTTCAATCAGTGTGCTGTCTGTGTTTTTCTGGTGTGGAAACTGGAAATGAAATTACAAAGCTTCTCACAAACTTTCCATGTTAAACACGGACGGCAGATGTACAGTACACGTACGGCATGTTTACACGGACCCATAGACTTGTATTAGCCCTTGTCATCTGTGCTGCTGGGAAAACACGGACATGAGAGCAGCACTGTAGGTCAAATAGGGGACACGTAGCATCCGTGAAAAACATGATAGGTCATGTGAAGGGGGCCGTACAGTCACATAATAGAAAACATTAGCAGAATTGACGTCTGTTTCTACATCCTACCTCACGAACAGCAGAAGAAAAAGCGATTAAAAAGTCCTACATGTCCCCAAACTACTCTGCTAAATCCCATCTGGCTCCATGGCCGATGGTTTGGGGTCCCTGATGGTTATTATTCACTTTGCAGCTATAATATAAGGTGAAGCCACAAGACCACTGCAGCCCAGTGCTAAGACTGACGGAGACCCCCGGAGCCACAAGACCACTGTAGCCCAGTGCTAAGACTGACGGAGACCCCCGAAGCCACAAGACCACTGCAACCCAGTGCTAAGACTGATGGAGATCCCCGGAGCCACAAGACCACTGCAGTCCAGTGCTGAGACTGACGGAGACCCCCGGAGCCACAAGCCCACTGCAACCCAGTGCTAAGACTGACGGAGATCCCCGGAGCCACAAGACCACTGCAGTCCAGTGCTGAGACTGACGGAGACCCCCGGAGCCACAAGCCCACTGCAGCCCAGTGCTAAGACTGACGGAGACCTCCGGAGACAAGACCACTGCAGCTCAGTGCTAAGACAGACGAAGACCCCCGGAGCCACAAGACCACTGTAGCCAAGTGCTGAGACTGGCAGAGACATCCAGAGCCACAAGACCCGTGCAGCCCAGTGCTGAGACTGGCAGAGACCCCCGGAGCCACAAGACCCCTGCAGCCCAGTGCTGAGACTGGCGGAGACCCCTGGAGCCACAAGACCACTGCAGCCCAGTGCTAAGACTGACGGAGACCCCCGAGCCACAAGCCCACTGCAGCCCAGTGCTAAGACTGACTGAGACCCCCGGAGCCACAAGACCACTGCAGCCCAGTGCTAAGACTGACAGAGACCCCTGGAGCCACAAGACCACTGCAGCCCAGTGCTAAGATTGACGGAGACCCCGAGCCACAAGACCACTGCAGCCCAGTGCTAAGACTGGCAGAGACCCCCACAGCCACAAGACCACTGCAGCACAGTGCTTAGACTGGCGGAGACCCACGGAGTCACAAGACCACTGCAGCCCAGTGCTAAGACTGGCAGAGACCCCCACAGCCACAAGACCACTGCAGCCCAGTGCTTAGACTGGCGGAGACCCACGGAGAATCAGTGCTGGAGCCGCAGGGGATTTATCATTTCATGCTAATTATTTTTACATTATCAGAGAACCCCTGTAGTGTCTGTTCACACGCACCATTTTTGCTGCAGATTGATCTACAGTGTTGGCAGGAAATATTCTGCTTTTTCTAAGCCTTTTCACTCGCATTTTTGTGTCCCATTCATTTGAATAGGGAAAAAAACGCTGCAGAAATACTGAAAGACGTCAGCAACAGATTTATAAAAAAAAAAAGTGTCCTGTGGCCGGTGTCCGTGTCTGGCCGGTGTCCGTGTTTGGCAGCTGCACTGGGACAGAGCGGAATGGTATAGTAGACTGCACTATTCCACACATTAGGATATTAAGCCCTGTTCACACTGCGCTTCTGCAGTGCATCCGGGGGCTCTGCCTGAATCCCCCAAAAATAGTATTCACGTAAATCCATAACAGGGTCACAGACTGCACTGACGCACGCATAGGGCAAATTAATTTTTTTTTTTTCTGAAAATCACTGATTTATTTTCTTTGGCCGGATGCACACGGTCAGGAATTGCCAGCGCTTTGGATGCAGCACATGTTCGCTGCCGGCTATTGAACCCAGGTGACTCCACTTGTGATCACTGACCTGTGCGGATTCACTGCGTCCAATACATTGTACGGGTGAGATTTATCACGTCTCCGCAAGATAAATAGACGTGTTACGATCTGGAAAGACGCGCCGCTTGTGTGTCTCTGCTGGTGAGCCGCGGGCGTCTGTGCATGCATGATAGTGGGCATGGGATTTCTTGAGATCCCATCCACTATGCTGTAACATCTGGACGCTGCACAAGTACACAGTGTCCAACCCGCAGCGATTACTGATCGTGTGCAGCTACCCTCAGAGTCTCTTTGTGTTTTTTCATCTAAAAGTGTCTACTTTTTTTGTGGCTGTTGGAACAGATGACACATTCAGAAAAAAAAACATCACGTGGGATTCATGTGAGCTCTATTCCTGTCATTGAAATCTATGGCTCTATACAGGATTCAGGAAGAACCCACCGGGCGCAGTAAAGAAATACAGTGTGAACAGGTCCTAATGTAAGACACAGGCATTAGACATTAATAGCGAATCCCTATTATGGCGACACTACAATTACAGAACTATATATGCAGCACATATACAATATACATGTACACACATTATATATACTTTATAAATATAGAAACACTATATACTGTAAATACAGTATACAGACATACATTGTGCACAAGGACAAATATAAGGTATATACACACAAACATTCAGTTTATATACAGTATATACAGTATGCTCACATATATATACACTTTATACATATATTTCACAATATACTGCACACATGCAGTATACATATATAATATACACAGATACACATACTATATACAGTCATGGCCAAAAGTTTTGAGAATGACACAAATATTATATTTTCACATGATCTGCTGCCCTCTGGTTTTTATGTGTGTTTGACAGATGTTTTTATCACAGACAGAAATATAATAATTGCAAACATATGAGTAACAAAAGCTTATATTGACAGTTAGAATGAGTTAATGCAGCAAGTCAATATTTGCAGTGTTGACCCTTCTTCTTCAGGACCTCTGCAATTCTCCCTGGCATGCTCTCAATCAACTTCTGGACCAAATCCTGACTGATAGCAGTCCATTCTTGCACAATCAATGCTTTCATTTTGTCAGAATTTTTAGGTTTTTGTTTGTCCACCCGTCTCTTGATGATTGACCACAAGTTCTCAATGGGATTAAGATCTGGGGAGTTTCCAGGCCATGGACCCAAAATCTCTATGTTTTGTTCCCTGAGCCATTTAGTTATCACCTTTGCTTTATGGCAAGGTGCTCCATCATGCTGGAAAAGGCATTGTTGATCGCCAAACTGCTCTTGGAGGGTTGGGAGAAGTTGCTCTTGGAGGACATTCTGGTACCATTCTTTATTCATGGCTGTGTTTTTAGGCAAGACTGTGAGAGAGCCGATTCCCTTGGCTGAGAAGCAACCCCACACATGAATGGTTTCAGAATGCTTAACAGTTGGCATGAGACAAGACTGGTGGTAACGCTCACCTTGTCTTCTCCGAATGAGGCGTTTTTACCTGATGTCCCAAACAATCGAAAAGGAGATTCATCAGAGAAAATAACTTTACCCCAGTCCTCAGCAGTCCACTGCCTGTACCTTTTGCAGAATATCAGTCTGTCCATGATGTTTTTTCTGGAGAGAAGTGGCTTCTTTGCTGCCCTCCTTGAGACCAGGCCTCGCTCCAAGAGTCTCCGCCTCACAGTGCGTGTAGATGCACTCACACCTGCCTGCTGCCATTCCTGAGCAAGCTCTGCACTGCTGGTAGCCCAATCCCGCAGCTGAAACACTTTTAAGAGACGGTCCTGGCGCTTGCTGGTCTTTCTTGGGCGCCCTGAAGCCTACTCTTCCCTGTTAGGCCATTTTTGTGCATTGCAATGATGACTGCACGTGTTTCTTTAGAGATAACCATGATTAACAGAAGAGAAACAATGATGCCAAGCACCAGCCTCCTTTTAAAATGTCCAGTGGTGTCATTCTTACTTAATCATGACAGATTGATCTCCAGCCATGTCCTCATCAACACCCACACCTGTGTTAATGGAGCAATCACTGAAAAGAGGTTAGCTGGTCCTTTTAAGGCAGGGCTGCAATGATGTTGAAATGTGTTTTGGGGGATAAAGTTCATTTTCTAGCCAAATATTGACTTTGCAAGTAATTGCTGTTAAGCTGATCACTCTTTATAACATTCTGGAGTATATGCAAATTGCCATTAGAAAAAGTGAAGCAGTAGACTTTGTAAAAATTAATATTTGTGTCATTCTCAAAACTTTTGGCCATGACTGTACTGTATGTACATATATATATATATATATATATATATATATATATACACACACAGAAATGCACCACGGGTATAGACAATCATACTATTTACTGTATATATGCACACACATGCTATATACACATATACAGACACACACACTGTATACTACCCATGTACACACACATATACATATATACAGTATGTATGTATACTTAACAAGTCCTGATGTCACTTGTGAAGATCTCAGGACAGTGATGTAGGAGCAGCCATGATGAGGAGGAGGGGACACACACACAGGGCTACAGACATCATCCTGCCCTGGGTCTGACCTCTGCTGTGCTGTGCCCCTCTCTCTCACACTCATCTTCTAACCTGACACTGCAGGGGAGATCGAGGGTGAATGGAGGGGGGTTTGGGAGAGACGATCAAGGACTGCAGAGGATGCACAGTGTTATTCATTGTAAATAATGCTGTACACCCTCTGGACACTTCATAAGGGGGCTGCAGACACAGGGGGCCACCTTTGTGTGTGGGGGCCCCAGGCAGCTGCCTTGTCTGCCTGCCCCAAATGCCAACCCTGCACAGGGGTTCAATAGGATTTCGATCCAGACTCACTGCTGGCCACTTCAGAACTCTGCTCATCAGAAAAAAATAATCAGAAAAAATAATTACTTTATTGAAATTCTTATTTCAACTCTCCATTAGTTTCCATCTATTTTTGGATGCTTCTTGCAGTATGTTTGAGGTCATTGTCCTGCTAGAAGACTAATGACCTAGAACAGAAACCCAGCTTTCTGACACTGGGCACAACACTGCAACCCAAAATCCTTTGGTAATGTTCAGATTTCATGATGTCTTGCACACAGTTAAGGCACCCAGTGCCAGAGACAGGAGAACAACCCAAAAACCCACAATTTTGGAAAGGTGCCAACAATTTTGTCAGGCTCATTTTTGTGGTATTGTGTGAAAATGATGACCAATTTGCCTTTTTTCTTGTTTTTTTTCTGTTGTTCTAATATACAAAAAGGAAATAAACATCTGTATAACAAAAAAATCTAAGATTGTGATAATTTTCTAGGATAAATACGGCATTTTCTGGAACAATTCCAAGTGTGTCAACACTTTTCACCATGAATGTATATCTGACTGCAATTATTTATGTCACCTAGGGATTCATTAGTGCCCATACTGCTAAACTGGTATGAATTTGATGCTATTTCTTCAATCCTGAGAGATCTAATAGTACTTATTATTCTATGTATGCATTATTGTAATAAATCATATTAATGCATATGGATCCATATACAAATGCTTCTCACAAAATTAGAATATGATCAAAAAGTTAGATTTATTTCAGTTCTTCAATTTAAAAAGTTAAACTGATATTATATAGAGTCATTACAGAGTGATCTATTTCAAGTGTTTATTTCTGTTAATGTTAATGATTATGGCTTACAGCCAATGAAAACCCAAAAAGTCATTATCTCAGTAAATTAGAATACTTTATAACATCAGCTTGAAAAATGATTTTAAAATCCAAAATGTTGGCCTACTGAAATGTATGTTCAGTAAATACTGCATCAATGAGGCGTGGCATGGAGGCGATCAGCCTGTGGCACTGCTGAGGTGTTATGGAAGCCCAAGTTGCTTTGATAGTAGCCTTCAGCTCGTCTGCATTGTTGGGTTAAGGTCAGGCGAGTTTGCTGGCCAATCAAGCACAGTGATACTGTTGTTTTTAAACCTGGTATTGGTACTTTTGGCAGTGTGGATAGTTGCCAAGTCCTGCTGGAGAATGAAATTTCCATCTCCAAAAAGCTTGTCAGCAGAAGGAAGCATGAAGTGCTCTAATATTTCCTGATGTACAACTGTCACGCTGTCTAATGATATGAATACAATGTCAGTAAACTATTTATACAGGAACCACACTCTATACAACATATAGTTTAGCAACATCAGAATGTAAGTATAAAATAGATTTACCTGACACAATCTCTGCAGAACTTAGGGTTAATCTTGAGGACTTGATGTGCAGAAACGATATAGTTGAACTCAGGGTTAATCTTGAGGACTTGATGAGCTGTAACAGGAAAGAGGAGGACCGGGGTCTAACCTGACCCTACACTGGGGTCCTAACTAATCCCTTTCCTTGGAGGTACTGATAATGGTTCAGAGGTCCAAGTCTCCAGCCTAACCCTGTCTCCTGTCAGACCCTGAACCCTGTAATCAGTCCAAAGAAGGATCCTGATTACCACCAAAGGGATATGGGCTGATCTCCGCTAAATACACAGATTAGACATATAAGACAGACAGGATAGCACTCACTTGCATACACACTCAAACACCGAAGGAACATAAATGGTCTGGGAAATAAACTCTAAGCAAGTTAAGCTTAAAACAACTAAGGAGCTCTCAACTAGAGTCTATACAGATTCATTCCTATCTGTGGTCTGCATGAAGGATTTCACTGGCAACTCCCAAAGCAGACAACCAGGAATTTAAAGGAAACCAATCAACAAATAATCAATTGCAGCCGGGAGAAACTGCACCCAGTCCCAGCACCGAGCACAGACAGAATTAACTCCCTAGCTGCCAAACACAAAGAAACAGCAACTCAGCTGTGAGAAGTCAAAATGTGCAACCGCGACGATCTTCGTGGCAATGCACACATGACAACAACTGTGCTGACTTTGGTCTTAATAAAACACAGTGGACCTACACCAGCAGATGACATGGCTCCTCAAACCATCACTGATTGTGAAACTTCACACTAGACCTCAAGCAGCTTGCATTGTGTGCCTCTTCACTTGTCCTCCAGACTCTGGGACCTTGATTTCCAAATGAGATGCAAAAATTTACTTTCACCTGAAAACAAAACCTTGGACCACTGAGCAACAATGCAGTTCATTTTCTCCTTGGCCAAGGTAAGACGCTTCTGTCATCGTCTATTGATCATGAGTGGCTTGACACAAGGAATGCGCCACTTGTAGCTCATGTCCTGGACACGGTGTGTGTGTGTGTGATGGCTTTTGAAGCAATGACTTCAGCAGCAGTGCAATCCTTGTGAATCGCCACAAATTTTTGAATGGCTTTTTCATAACAATTGTTTCAAGGCTGCGGTTATCCCGATTGCTTGTGCACTTTTTTCTACCACACTTTTTTCTTCCACTCAACTTTCCAGTAATATGCTTGGATACAGCACTCTGTGAACAGCCAGCTTCTTTAGCAATGACCTTTTGTGGCTTACCCTCCTTGTGCAGTGTGTCAATGACTGTCTTCTGGACATCTGTCAAGTCCGCAGTCTTCCCCATGATTGTGGAGCTTACTGAAACAGACTAAGAATCTTTTTAAACACTTAGGAAGCCTTTACAAGTGTTTTTTTTGTTAATTATTCAAATTTACTGAGATAATGACTTTTGGGTTTTCATTGGCTGTAAGCCATAATCATCAACATTAATAGAAATAAACACGTGAAATAGATCACTCTGTCTGTAATGACTCTATAAAATATATGAGTTTCACTTTTTGTATTGAAGAACTGAAATAAATTAACTTTTTGATGATATTCTAATTTTGTGAGAAGAATTTGTATATGGATCCATATGCATTAATATGGTCCTGGTTCTACATATTCTCTGAATCCTTATCTTGAGGTCATAGACGTCCATCGTATAACGGGTTACTTACCTCTTCTGTACAACCACCACAACAAGTCCATGGTGGGAGTGATACACAACACAAGCCCCATACATATTGCTCCCAAGTTCAAGACCCTCAAGGGTTTATATCTTATGAGAAATAATAATTATTAATAATCCCCTTCCACTGATGGCCAAGTTCCCCGCCAAGCTCCATGACTCCTCTTAAAGGATGATCTTGTGACCAATTTAGCCAATCACTATCAACAGCCGAGACTAATCCTTTCCTGATGAGGATAGAGTTAGCAATCACATGACCAAACGGTCAGAGCAGATTGTTCAGAGATCGGCACTATATTCTACCATGTGGGAAAACTATTATTTTAGTTTTGGCCTATGAAATGTTGTAGCTAAAATGCTTTAATAGGAAAACATACAAAAGAGGGTGTTCTTTTGTTTAACCACTTAGTGACAGAGCCAATTTGCAGCTTAATGACCGGGCCAATTTTTACAATTCTGACCACTGTACTTTATGCGGTTATAACTCTGGAACGCTTTAACGAATCCCGATGTTTTTTCGTGACATATTGTACTTCACGTTAGTGGTAAACAATTTTTGATATAACTTGCGTTTATTTATGAAAAAAAACAGAAATATGGCGAAAATTTTGAAAATTTAGAAATTTTCAAAATTTAAATTTTTATGCCCTTAAATCATAGAGATATGTCACATAAATTTCTTAATAAATAACATTTCCCACATGTCTACTTTACAGCAGCACAATTTTGGAAACAAATTTTTTTTTTGTTACGAAGTTATAAGAGTTAAAAGTTGACCAGCGATTTCTCATTTTTACAACACCATTTTTTTTAGAGACCACATCACATTTGAAGTCACTTTGAGGGGTCTATATGATAGAAAATACCCAAAAGTGACATCATTCTAAAAACTGCACCCTCAAGGTGCTCAAAACCACATTCAAGAAGTTTATTAACCCTTTACGTGGCTCACAAAACTGAAGCAATGTGGAAGGAAAAAATTAACATTTAACTTTTTTTGCCAAAAATTTCCTTCATAACCAATTATTTTTTTAATTTCACAAGTGTTAAAAGAGAAAATGAACCACAAAATTTGTTGTGCAATTTCTCCTGAATACGCCTATACCCCATATGTGGGGGTAAACCACTTTTTGGGCTCACGGCAGGGGTCGCAAGGGAAGGAGCGCCGTTTGACTTTTTCAACGCAGAATTGGCTGGACGCCATGTCGCGTTTGGAGAGCACCTGATATGCATAAACAGTGGAAACCCCCCATTTTGGAAACTAGACCCCTTAAGGAACTTATCTAGATGTGTGATGAGCACTTTGAACCTCCAAGTGCTTCACAGGAGTTTATCACGTAGAGCCGTGAAAATAAAAAATCATTTTTTTCCTCAAAAATGATTTTTTTAGCCCGTTACTTTTTATTTTCCCAAGAGTAACAGGGGAAATTTGACCATAAAAGTTTTTCCTGAGTACGCTGATACCCCATATGTGGAGGGGGAACCACTGTTTGGGCACATGGGAGAGCTTGGAAGGGAAGGAGCACCATTTTGTAATGCAGACTTTGATGGAATGTTCTGCGGGCATCATGTTGTGTTTGCAGAGCCCTTGATGTGCCTAAACAGTAGAACCTCCCCGCAAGTGACATCATTTTGGAAACTAGACCCCCCGAGGAGCTTATCTAGATGTGTGGTGAGCACTTTGAACCCCCAAGTGCTTCACAGAAATTTATAAACGCAGAACCGTGAAAAAAAAATAATTTTTTTCCTCAAAAATGATTTTTTTAGCCAGCTATTTTTTATTTTCCCAAGGATAACAGGAGTAATTAGAACCCCAAAATTGGTGTGCAATTTGTCCTAAGCACGCTGATTGGCTGATAAACCACTGTTTGGGCACACGGCAGGGCTCGGAAGGGAGTGAGCACCACTTCACTTTTTGAACACCATGTCGTGTTTGGAGACCCCATGATGTGCCTAAATAATGGAAACCCCTCAATTCTAGCTCCAACCCTAACCCCAACACACCCCTAACCCTAATCCCAACCATAACCCTAATCCTAACCCTAATCCCAACCCTAATTCCAACCCTAATTGTAACCCTAACCCTAATTCTAACCCTAATTCCAACCTAACCCTAATGGAAAAATGAAAATAAATATATTTTCTTTATTTTATTATATTTCCCTAACTAAGGGGGTGATTATTTACTATTTTATTTATTTTGATCACTGTGATAGGGTTTATCACAGTGATCAAAATGTACCTTCACCTTCACTGAATGAATGAATCTGCCGGCTGGCAGGAAGAAGACGCCGGGAACTGCGGAAGCCATGGGAGAACGGGGAGGGGGGGGGGACACCGGGAGGTACCGGGGACAGATCGGGGGACCCTATTTCTCCCACCTCTGATGTGCGATCTCATCAGAGGAGAGAGAAGTTAAATGCGAAATCGCTGCTTTTTTTTTTTGGCGGTCGCCGTTATATGGTTAATAACGGCGATCACAAAAGCGGGGTCGATAAAAACCGACCTGAATCATGTTCTCTGGGGTCTCGGCTACCGGGGGTGAAAAGGCATATTGGTGGTCGTTAAGGGGTTAAGCAATCAATACTTCGGTCAGTAAAAATGCACATCAAAAAGTATTGAGAGAACAAGCCCTAAAAAATGAAAACTAGAATTCTACAGGAAGGATTATCTGTGACTTCTCTGCATTTAGTGGTTACTACTCACCTGGGCGATTATCTGTAGGAATCTTCTCTTTACACCGCACATCATCCCCCACGTATGTCTCTGAAGTATTAATATTGGGCAGATCTTCACCCTGAAACAATATTGTACAAGTCACAGACAGATGGAGAAGTCTCATCTATGATCAGCTCTAATCCTGCCATCTCCACCGTTCTCATTACACAAGTATAAAACATATAATATTAGGCCGGCGTCACACTAAGTAGGAATATGGACGAATGAGAGGTGTGAAAACCACGCATTACACACGGACCAATACTTCTCTATGGGGTAGCTCTGATCATGCGTATTTTTCTCGGCCGTATCTTACGGTGCGAGACACCCGCAGCATGCTGCGATTGTACGCGTATTACGCCCGTTGTACGCCAATGAAAGTCTATGGATGCGAGAAAACAACAGATTACACACGGACCAGGCGTGTGACTTGCGAGAAATACGCAACACTTCTGCAGCTCACAGGAAATGGTGCAACACATGCAGGAGGAAGCTGACACATGCAAATTAGCTCAAAAAGAGCGCCAGACATCCCGGAAGAGGACGCCTCCACGGAGTCGGCCATGATGCCTACGCTCATCAATGTGGACATGTTGAGAGTCTTGCTGCAGAAGAGGGCCGAAATGTGCCACAAAAGAGATGCAAATTACGCAGAATGCGCAAGGAAAGAGGCGGCATGGAGGTGCATCTGTGGGCAGATGTTTTCCCAATTTGGCGACAGCCCACACGAGAAGCATCAGCGAATCGGTAAGTTACTTGATTTATGTACAATTTTCTTAACGCTCACAGCGTAGTTCTAGCGCAGTATTAGCCCCCCATTTTTTTAATTTAATTTATCAGCCAAATTTGTAGTATAGTCCCATCCTACTAGGCCCCCATGACTATATAAAGTGTCTGTAGAATAATTAGGCTTTGTCCAGCTAGCTAAATGATTACATTATATGTCTAATTGCAGTGGATGATGTTATGAGAAGATGGAGAAGCAGCCGCGACCAATACAGGCACCAATGCCAGCAGAGTGCCAAGAGCGGGTCAGCAGCACCCAGAAAGCGAAACTACATTTACTTAGACAGGCTGGGTTTTCTTGCACCTATTCTGGATCTCAAACCGTAAGTACATACATCACACCACATACCACATATGCAGTTTAGGCTCACATCTCAAACATGTTCTAATCCCCTTTCATTTCCCAACAGATCTGTTGATCCTCCTGCACGGGCGCCTACACCTCTACCCATTCCCCACCGAAACAACGTTGGCAACAACAGGGTCAAATGGCTGCCTATCATCTGACTTCCCAATATGACCACTTGTACAGATCCAGTGTTGCAGGCTGGTCCCAACCTGGATGTGTCAACATGGTCATATTGGGGGTATGATTCTCGTATCATCTTACACAGGAATATAATCTCCCTTATCTGTATGGCAATGTGCCCACACACCAACCTGACCATGGCCAGATGTTAGCTCAGGGGCCTGAAAATCTAACCCAACTGGGTGATGCTCAAGGTGGTGATCCAAGCCAACTACAAAGAGATGCTGGGAACCCGCCAACCCCACCACCCACATACCACCAGCTGTGATTTTGTATGTAAAAATTTAAAAAAATATTTTAGGATTTAAAAACCAGTTAGTAATGGTTTTATATTTACTTTAACCTCCTATTGTGTCTAAGACATTAACAGTAATATAGATGCCTGTTAACATATGCTAGCAATATGCTGTTCACTAGGCATAGTCAACGTCTATTATTTTAATTATCTGCTCCTATTGCGAGAAATGTTAGTTCTTTGTGATCATTTATTTTAACAACATGTGTAACGCATATTTGCACTAATCTGATTGCCTACAAATACCATATAGTACTTAGCTGGTGGTATATGGGATATGGGAAAATATTATTATTTCGTTAGATATTATAATTTCTACCAATGTTTGTTATTTTGTCCCCATCCCTGTTAAAAATTGTTGGCTAATGCATCATTGCATTAGTCTAGTCTTAGAACCCAACCATATGGGGCAGATAGGGTGCTCACTAGTGGTAGTGAAAGTTGGTTATTTGGTTACATTAAATTTCACTCCATGTTGGCTACTGCATATTGGAAGTAGTATAATCTTGTGAAACAAACAAATGGGTCACATATGATCAGCACTACCCATAGTGACTATAGCTTTTTGCCTTTATATACTATGATGTATGGAGCAATTTGTAATGTTGTCATGCCTTATTTTGGTTCTTGTGTAAGACTGCACACTTACACAATTGTGCTGTTAATACATATACCATATGAAGCAATTATGGTAGTCACTACCTCAAGTGCCTGTTTGCACATATAAATATCTATTTTGATAAAAAGTTTCGACACATGTGTTATGACACCAGACAGACACTATGAGAATATGGTAAGTTGCATTGGTCCTCAAATCCCCTGGCAATCCTCTTCCACTCTTCCATCTTTGGCTCAGGCATCACCAGTTGATGAAGTCTGTAACACAGTTGTGAGCAGGTATCACGAACAATGGCAGAGATGTTGGACGTCACAATCCAAAAATGCTGATGGAGTGCGGAATAGGATATGCCAGTAGTTAAGAACTTACAAGTAACCCAATGTACAGAGAACAATCAATGCACATGCACAAAGGTTTAACAAACGCACTATACATAACCCTTACATGACTGAATGTCCAAACAATCATAAGTTAAATGTAGGCCAAGTACCATTTTCCTCCAATTTAAATATTCACATCATTGTTCAGGTATTTCAAGGTGATATATGGCCTATATTATGAGGTTATTTCTGCAACAGGCATAAGGCGAAATGGAAACTAGTGGTAAAAAACATCATCAATAGACAGTATGTAGGTCATAAATCCAGACGGTTGCGTAAGGATAAGTCGCTCCTGTGCAGAGATAGCTTTCCGCATCCTGCTAGGTCATCCCTGGCCGCACAATCTCCCACAAAACCTCAAATCTGGGAATGGTCATCAGACAAAACTCAACAAAATAATATGGAAGAGTCTGCAGACATGCATACAGCCGGTGAAAATGTGCTTTATTGAGTCGTTGCCTCAAATGCGGAAAAGCCCACATTCGCCTCCTCCTTCGCGGATCAACGATCACTGGGTAAGGCTGGCCAAAGCGGCAGCACAAAACACAGTTGGACAACACTCCATCAGTTTGGGAGAACTGAAGAGTGTCAGACATGTTGGCAAAAAAGCAGCAGCCCTCCAACACAAGCAGACCTCAAAAATGGCAAGATTGGGGGTTGAAAAAGGATGCAGACCCAATAAATAGCCTTGCTGATGATCATTTGAATGACTTTCAGGCCTAAAAACTGTTAAATGTCCATTCTGCAAGGCGCCGAGAAAAAAAACGCTATACGGATGCCATACGGATTGCATACGGATGCTTACATGCGCAAAATACGCAGCCGCACCCTGAAAACGAAATACGGATTGTTGTGCCTGCAACATTTGGCGTAATACGGCCATACAATACGGTCCATATTTTTGTACGGTGAGTGTGTCCCCGGCCTTAGTGGATAAAACAAGACTGAGCACAAGACCTTCACAGCCGTCTACACATCATATGGGGATCTCATGACACCTTCTCTCCATTTACCTGATGATTTTCAGGAACACTGGGATCTTATTGTTTACAGTCCTGTGGAAGAAGAGGACGGGGACATCTCTCTGGTGTTGTCCTCCTACTGGATAGAACTGGAGGAAACACATACAGGGACTGAATTCATTATTTACATACAGATAATTATAGGCCGTGTGTATTTAGTCCTGTCTATTACCTGGTGATGTGAGGGGCTGGAGAACCTCCATCATAACATCCTTGTACAATTTTTGTGTCCTTCTAAATACTCCCACTCCTCCATGGAGAAATAGACGGTGACATCCTGAAACCTTATAGGAACCTGACACATACAATAATACCATCATCCCCCTGATCCCTCCATAGCGTTACTGTATAATGTCCCAGCATTCCCACCAGTGTCACCTCTCCAGTCAGCAGCTCAATCATCTTGTAAGTGAGTTCTAGTATCTTCTGATCATTGATGTCTTCATGTATCAAGCGGTGAAAAGGAGGCCCTGTGATTGGGCTCTGTGGTCTTCCCCATCCCTCAGACACAGGGGCCTGACAGCGCTCACTAAAGATCTTCTTCACTATTGTGTAATCCTGGTTATGGAGAGACACATTAATAAATCTCACTACAGACATTTCCTGAGTCCTCACCTCTCCAGTTCTGTCCAGCTGTAATTCCTGTAGATAAGAATGATGTAATGTGACATCATCAGAACCTCTCACCTCTCCAGTAAGCTGGAAGAGGATCTCTAGGCTGAGGTGTAATACGCTCTCCGTGATCTTGTTACTGCTCCTTTCCATCCTTGACAGGTCAATCAGGAAAATTCTCTTATATAGATCTCCACTGAGCGGATCCGATATTGTTGGGACCAGAATGGGAAGAAGATCAACCGATCTTAAATCATTAAAAAATCTATTCATTATGTTAAGAAATCTTCTCCACATCACATTTTCATGGTGACAGCATCTACCTGATGATCCAGAGGAACATTGGGATCTTCTTGTTTACAATCCTGTGGAAGAAGAGGATGGGGACATCTCTCTGGTGTTGTCCTCTTACTTGATACAAATGGAGGAAACACATACAGGGACTGAATTCATTCTTTACATATAGATAATTATAGGCCGTGTGTATTTAGTCCTGTCTATTACCTGGTGATGTGAGGGACTGGGGAACCTCCATCATGACGTCCTTGTACAGATCTTTGTGTCCTTCTAAATACTCCCACTCCTCCATGGAGAAATAAACGGCGACATCCTGACACCTTATAGGAACCTGACACATACAATGATACAGTCACCCCCCCAATCGCTTCATAGCGTTATGCTATAATGTCCCAGCATTCCCAGCAGTGTCACCTCTCCAGTCAGCTGCTCAATCATTTTGTAGGTGAGTTGTAGGATCTTCTGGTCATTGATGTCCTCATGTGTCAGGAGGTGAGGTGGAGGCCCCGTGATAGGGCTCAGTGGTCTTCCCGATCCCTCAGACACCGGATCCTGACAATGCTCACTAGAAGTCTTTATCACTACTGTGTAATCCTGATTATGGAGAGACACATTAATAAATCTCACTACAGACATTTTCAGAGTCCTCAACTCTCCAGTTCTGTCCATCTGTTATTCCCATAGTTTAGAATGATGTAATGTGACATCATCAGAATCTCTCACCTCTCCAGTAAACCTGAAGAGGATCTCTAGGGTGAGGTGCAATATCCTCTCCGCCATCTTGTTCCTGTACCGCTCCATCCTTGATGGGTCCATCAGGAAATGTATCTTATATAAAATATCTCCACTGAGAGGATCCAATATTGTGGGGACCTGAATGGGAAGATGAGTTGATGCAACATCATAAAGATTATATTCCATATGTTATGAAGAAATATTGACGTCACATATATGACACATGATCTCCATAAACCATCATGTAACAGAACAGTTACATCTCAGACATAGCGGCATCCAACATCGTCATTGCATCGATGTAAACAGACTGAAGGATACAATGGACGCCGGAGTGATGGAGTGGAAATATGTCATAAAGATGGAGCGCGGCCTGAACTCTATGTGTTTTGTGTCCTTTCCGCAGAATCTGCCATCTGCATGGATAACGGTGCAGAATATTAATACAGGAGATATTATTGTTACAGGGACTCCGTAAATACAAAGTGCAATGACACTTGGAGGGTCCCGGGGAGCGGCCATGAGGGGGATTTACAGGAGTCATTCATTATAACTGCCGCAATTATAAAGGTTCCCTGAAGAAGCTTCAATATAAACAAGTACAGTGTATAGAACCGCAGAGAGGTTTCTACAGGAGACGTGTGCGCTTCTCTCTATTCATCGTCTATGGGACGGAGGAGAACTGAGCGCGGCTCTAACTGGTGACAATGTAGGAAGGTGATGAGAGAATCGCTGACATTTTCTACCCTCAACGTGACCGGTTCCCTTATATGAAGTCCAGAATGACAAATACAAATGTTATACAAAAAAAACAGGAAAGATTCTGGCAGAACCATCCAGCGATAAAATGGATTCTTTATTTAAAAGTAGTTAAAACATTAAAAGGCGATGCCTCGTACCTTTCCTGTTATGATTTGGTAACTGAGGAGGACAGGAGCAAAACAGCAAGGCAGCCGAATACCTGAGAGGTTGGAAACTAATGGGTTGCAGATCCCTAAACTAACCGCACAACTAGAAGCAGGCGTGGAGCGTACCTACGGTGGTCCTAGACGCCTCGGTACAGCCAGAGAGCTAGCTACAACTAAAGATAGAAAGAGGAAAGCTAACTGCCCCGGAGTAGAGCCCCAAAGGAATAGGCAGCCCCCAAACATATAATGGTGGTTAGACAAGACGAAACACAAGCACAGGCAGAAAATAGAATGAGAAAACGCTGGGGCCACTGCCTAAATAGGACAGGACAGGACAGAATACTATCTGCAACCCAGCAAAACCCTAGAAAAACTTCCAACACTTCTGATTTCAAAAATGCTGAGATAATGTTAGGGTCTGTGGAACGCACCTAATAAATAATGTAGAGAGGTATGTTCGCAGCCCGGGGTCCACCGTGCAGGCAGAGCCTGCTGCTAGTAAGATGGCATAAGTAGCTAACTCTGTTATCCCGCAGAGTCGCTAAAATAAACGCCGTAGCGCGCTGTGGCAGATAGTGCGAACTCTGTTAATCCACAGAGCCGCTAGCGGGAATGCCGCAGCGCTATATAGCGATATAAGCGAACTCTGTTACACCACAGAGTCGCTGAGGTAAAGACGCAGAGATAGGTACTGTGTCCAGTTAACACCACAGGGATACACAGATAACTGCTGTGCAGATAGCAGTCCGTGATCATGCAGACAGCAACGCAATCAAGCAATCTCCTCACCGATCTCCTCACCGGAGAAGCCGGTAGTCTAGGGGCTTATTTCAGCGAAGCCCTAACCACGCGCACTCAAATTTCCTCACCGGAGGTGCCGGTATTCTAGGGGCTTATTTCAGCCGAGCCCTAACCACATGTGTGCATGATCACACTGGCGCAAAGCACATAATGCAATTGATCCTAGCGCACGGCCGTGTGGTAAGGACAGCCTTTTATAGCAGCCACGAGAAAAACACCTTCCAGGAAGGACCAATGGGAAGCTGCTTCAGAACATCAACAGCCGGAGGACCTTCCTGAAGGACCAATAGGAGTGGCAGCTGTATCTGAGCATGTGACCCCTGATCTCCAATGGGAGATCTTGCCCTGGGCATGCTCAGATGAAGCAACAAAGGACTTAGACCTAAAGACGTCTGCTCGCCGCTGACCAGTAGTGGCTACAATAGCAGAACCTGAAGAGGCAGCAGCAAGTCTCTGCACAGTATTAGACCGGGCGAGACGCTGGGACCGACGTCTTTGCTGAGCAGGCTCCACTGCGGCGGGAGATGGATGGGGGACCGCTGCGGGACTGGTTCGAGACTCCCCTTGTGCAGCAGCGGGAACTCGAACCCTAACAGATAACACGATCTCGTCACCCACTAAATCAGATCTCAGTGTGAACAAGGTTAACCCGCAGCCACTCAAAAAGCAGGGAAAGAGCAACTGAATAAATAACAGTGGCTACTGAAAAACAGAGTAGCACAGGCCCCAGGAGGGGACCCGGCTAACCTCCACAAAGGTGCAGACAAAAATGAAAATAGCAAACACAATAGAAACAAGCAGAAAATATCTTATCTGAAGGTAGCAGACGAAGGCAAGACACCAGCAGACTTCCAAATGAACCAGGAAACAACAACTGATCACCGGCGAGAATCATGGGAAGACAGCTCCCTTATATCAGCCCAGTCAGTGACTCCTGATTGCCAATCGTCACTGGCAGGTGAGGAGGCCCTGTCATTCGATACAGCCTCAGTACCGTCAGCAACCACCAGAGGGAGCCTCAGCTCAGAAATTGTCTCCAACACGTTCACAACAGTACCTCCCCCCTTGAGGAGGGGTCACCGAACCCTCACCTGCGCCACCAGGCCGATCAGGATGAGCTCGGTGATAGGCACGAACCAGTCTCTCCGCATGAATGTCAGAAGCAAACACCCAAGAATTGTCCTCTTGACCGTAACCTCTCCACTTCACCAAGTACTGCAGTATTTGTCTAGCGAAACGTGAATCCAATATCTTCTCCACTTCATACTCCAGATTGCCCTCAACCAAAACAGGCTCAGGAGGCACAGCCATAGGAACCACTGGCTCGACAAACCTTTTCAACAAAGATTTGTGGAAGAAATTATGAATCTTAAACGTCCCTGGAAGGGACAAGCGAAAAGAAACTGGAATAAGGACTTTCAAGATCCTATAAGGTCCAATGAACCTTGACTTAAACTTTGGAGACGCAACCTTCATAGGGATGTTCTTTGAGGATAACCAAACCAAGTCACCCACTTTAAACCGAGGACCATCAGTCCTATGCCGGTTGGCAAACCGTTGGGCCTTCTCCTGAGAGAGAGACAACTTATCCACTACTTGATCCCAAATCTGCTGCATTCTCTCTACCACAGAGTCAACACCCGGGCAGACAGAAGCCTCCACCTGCCCCGAAGAAAATCGAGGATGAAACCCGGAATTGCAGAAGAAAGGGGACATCAGAGTGGTAGAACTGGCAACATTATTAAGAGCGAATTCAGCCAGGGGCAAAAAAGAAACCCAGTCATCCTGATCCGCAGACATAAAACATCTCAAATAAGTCTCCAAAGTCTGGTTTGTTCTTTCAGTCTGCCCATTGGTCTGAGGATGAAACACAGAGGAGAAAGACAGCTGAACTCCCAGTTTAGAACAGAATGTCCTCCAAAATCTGGAAACAAACTGGACTCCCCTGTCAGACACAATGTTCTCCGGAATGCCGTGCAAACTAACCACATGCTGAAAAAACAAGGGTACCAACTTGGAAGAGGATGGCAACTTAGGCAGTGGCACAAGATGGATGATCTTGGAGAATCTATCACAGATCACCCAAATGACAGTCATTCTCTGAGAGACAGGGAGGTCGGAGATAAAATCCATAGAGATATGGGTCCAGGCCTCCTGGGCACCGGCAGTAGCATCAATAATCCACTAGAGCGAGAACAGGGCTTGGAATGAGAACAAGTCTCACAGGACTGCACAAAATTCCTGACATCGCGAGATAAAGTGGGCCACCAAAAGGACCGACTCACCAAATCTCTAGTACCAAAAATACCAGGATGACCAGCCAACGCAGAGCAATGGACTTCATACAAAACTTTTTCTCTCCATTGGTCTGGGACATACAATTTCCTCGCAGGGCAACGCTCAGGTTTAGCCCCCTGAAATTGCTCCAAGGCCAGTCTCAAATTGGGTGAGATAGCGGAAAGAACGATGCCCTCCTTCAGAATGGCAGTAGGCTCAGCCACATCAATAGAATCCACAAGGAAACTCCTAGAGAGGGCATCCGCCTTAACATTCTTAGTACCCGGGAGCAAGGAGACCACAAAGTTAAAATGTGTGAAAAACAAGGCCCACCTGACCTGTCTGGGATTCAATCGTTTGGCTGATTCGAGATAGATCAAGTTTTTGTGATCAGTGAGGACCACAACTTGATGTTTGGCTCCCTCCAACCAATGTCTCCACTCTTCGAACGCCCACTTCATAGCCAATAATTCCCAATTCCCCACATCATAATTACGTTCAGCTGGGGAAAACTTTTGGGAGAAGAAGGCACAAGGGTTAATCTTAGAGGTTACAGGATCTCTTTGGGACAAAATGGCTCCTGCACCAATCTTAGACGCATCTATCTCCACCTGAAATGGTAGAGAAACATCAGATTGCGGTAGAACAGGAGCAGAAGTGAATCTCCGCTTAAGCTCCTGAAACGCAGAAACTGCCTCAGGAGACCAATTTACTACATCAGAACCCTTTTTTGTTAAATCAGTCAGTGGTTTCACAATACCAGAGAAATTACTTATACATTTTACGGTAGAAATTAGCAAAACCCAAAAATCTCTGAAGAGCCTTCAATGAAGTGGGCTGAACCCAATCACAAATTATTATTATTATTTTATTATTATTACATTTATATAGCGCCATTTATTCCATGGCGCTTTACATATGAAAAGGGAAAATATAGACAGGTACAATAAACGTGTGCTAGACAAGGGACACACAAGTACAGAAGTAGAGAGGTCCCTGCCCACGAGGGCTCATAGTCTACAGGGATGGGTGAGGATACACTAGGAAAGGGTAGAGCTGGTCGTGCGATGGTTCAGTAGACTGAGGATCATTGTAGGCTGTAGGCTTGTCAGAACAGGTGGGTCTTGAACTCCAGACATTACGTTCGCAGTTGAGTGATCTACTGAATGTGCGACTTGCGAAAGCATACCTCCGCGCCCGTCACACGACGTATGTGCATGGTAACAGGGGGAGCAAGGCCATGACCGCAATGATAAAACAATTACACCAAACCTCTCTTATCCAACGACTAAAGGCACAGGATGGCACAGTGTTGACAGATTCTCAAGCTATAGCGGACAGGTTCGCATCCTACTATCATGACCTTTACAATTTACATGAGAAGGATTCGACTCTGTCTCCGGCGGCAAAGAAGGATTTGGCTGCCGCCTTTTTACGCTCGGTAGATCTCCCAACCCTGGGGGAATCGGATAGGTCCTCTCTTATGACACCATTTACCTCTGAGGAAATTTGGCTAGTTTTGAAAGACATTCCTACCGGGAAAAGCCCAGGGCCGGATGGCTACCCGATACTCTATTATAAAAAGTTTTTTCCGACCTTGGCTCCCTTTTTAGTGAACTATTTTAATGCTCTGCTTAAAGGCCTGCCCTTGGGACAGGCATCCTTGGACGCCCACATAACTGTTCTGCCCAAACCCGATAAGGACTTGCTGGAATGTGGCAGTTACAGGCCCATTTCCCTCCTCAACACGGACTATAAGCTGGACGAAGTTGTTGGCGTCCAGGATTTCTGGATTCTTGGGATCCCTAGTCCACCCGGATCAGGTGGGCTTCGTCCCGGGCAGGGAGGGTAGAGACAACGTTCAACGCATGATATATGCCATGGCACACTCTGCCGCAAGGGACCTACCTCTCTCGCTCTTAGCCACTGATGCCGAAAAGGCTTTCGACCGGGTGGACTGGGGATTCTTGGAATTGGTTCTGACTCGATTCAGATTTCCGGCCCAGTTTATTAAAATAGTGCATAACCTGTATTCCACCCCTAGAGCCCGGGTCAAAGTTAATGGCTTAATGTCCGCTCCATTCGAAATTAGGAATGGAACGAGACAGGGCTGCCCACTGTCCCCTACTTTATTTGTATTGATGCTAGAGCCCTTCTTACAGGCTGTTCGGGCGTCCCAAGGGATACAGGGGATCTCGGTGGGGGTAGGTGTCATAAGGTGAATGCCTTCGCGGATGACTTACTTTTTTTCTTACCTACTCCGGAATTATCGTTGGGCCCTTTGTTGTCTTTATTGGAATCATTTGGTTCCGTATCTAATTATAAAATTAATCTCAATAAATGCGAGATGTTGGGTCACAATTTTTCGCCTGGCAGGAGGGGGAGGGTTCAAGAGAACTTCCCGTTCACCTGGGCGCCCACCTTTATTACACACCTGGGGGTTCGGATCCCTGAACACAGATTCGTTATATGAGCTCAATTATGGTCATATTTTGCAGAAAGTGAGGGGCCAATTATCTTCTATTAATATCCCGTATCTCTCCTGGCTGGGTAGAAAAAATATTGTAAAATCTTATGTAATGCCCAAAATTTTGTATTTTTTGCAGACACTCCCTATTCCCGTCCCTAAGTCCTTTTTTACTACCGTGCGTAGACTTTTCTCGAGCTTTATTTGGGGAGGGAAGAAACCTAGACAGGCCCACGCGGCTTTGAGGAGGACTACCCACGAGGGGGGCATTGGCCTGCCAGACATGGAGGTTTATTATAAAGCGTCTCAACTCCGTCTTCTGGCAGACTTGCTGTCGGCTTCTAGGCGTACTTCCTGCAAGAGCTTGGCGTTCGAACTATTGGGAGATAGAGGGGTTGCGATGCTATGGACCTCGTCATGACGCCATGGGCGAGGCTCACCTGCCAGGGCACGGGGCAAGGTGAAAGACATGCATTGGCTTTTTCGCGGAATTCCTCTGACGGAAAAACTCACCCTGGACGAGCAAAGACTTTTCCCCAGGCCATTTCACTGTACTCCCCTGTCGGTGTTGCCTTGGGTTGTTAACCCTGATTTCCATGACCACCTAGGGGTGTGGAAGAGACTCTCTAAATGGTCCCTAGGGGACTTGCTCGAAAGTGAGGCAGCGCACACTGAGGATCTTTTTCAATGTATAGCAAGTGAGGTGGGCTTGGGCGACACCCATATCCAGCATGTTCGGTCTTTCTGGAAAAAGTTTTTAGGTCTGGAGACCCATAGATGTCCTCCTTCGTGGTTTGAGATGGTGGTCGCTCAGCCGACTCTCCCGGGAAAGCTGACCTCTTGCCTGTATTACCGATTGATCGCAGAAAATGCCCCCAAGAGTCCCTTTTTTCTAATGCAATGGGAGGGAGAGTTGGATATGGTCTTTTCTGAGGCCAATATTCGCCAGATACTGGAGAGGGCGCATGGTTTTTCTTCCTGTGTCCTCACTCAGGAAAATACCTATAAAGTGGTCTCACGCTGGTACAGGCATCCGGTTAGATTGGCACAGATGTATCCGCAGGCATCGGACAGGTGCTGGCGCTGTGAAGTGGAACGTGGCACGCTGGTACACATCTGGTGGTCTTGTCCGCGACTTAGGGCTTTCTGGGAGATGGTGAATAATTGTGTAAATGAGATCTTGGGCTACACTATATTGTTAGAGGCTTCTTTGGTGCTGCTGAATTTGGATACCCAGAGCGTGCGACTGCGGAAGGGCTCATTACTCACCTTTCTTATTATTGCAGCCAAACTCTTGGTGCCCAGATTTTGGAACAGTACCTTGGTCCCTAGTCGAGAGGAATGGATGGATAAGGTTAACCAATTACAACGGCTAGAGGAATTGACTAGTTGGGAAAGGGGAAACATGATAAGCATTTAGATACCTGGGAACCGTGGCAGAGGTGGAAGAGTACAGGTTCCACGAATGTGGTGACGGATGGACAGCCCCTCCCACACATAGCTGCTCAGCAGCTATAGATTCCAGGGTACCAGGGTTTGGGTGTTCTTTTCTTTAGTCTTATGCCTCACTGCTCTGTTAACCACCCCCGCTTTTCACCTTTACTCCTGTCCTCCCTCATCTTTCTCGTTCCTCTCTTGCACTGCTTCTTTCTACCCTCCTTGCCGTCTTATCTATCTCTCTTCCATCTTTCTTCTGGTCACTGACTCTTCTTTCGGATTGCGCCACTGTGCTTAAGGATGATGCTGCCCCGACATCCATGATCTGACGTCCTCGTCTACTGTATTTGTCTTTGTCGTTTGTTCTTTGTTGTTCGTTGTCTTTGTCCTTTGTCTGGCGTTTTGTGTCGTGCTACGTTGTGTCATAACTGTCATTGTTTGGGTTCTTTGTTCTGAGATACGTACTGGGCTCTCACACCCATGTTATGTCACAATTAATCCGACTTGTAGGCTGCTGCAGGAGTAGCTTGAGGTCAGTCAAAACCCCCTCCTGCAATAGATACTTATATGGACGTCCCGTGGGAAATTTCCTACTGATGGGGATGAGTTACATATTGATGGTTGATGGAACAAGAACTTGTTGTATTTTTCTTAATGTCACTGTTTATTTCATGTGCATAATGTGTATGTTCTAAAAATTTCAATAAAGAAAGATTTGGAAAAAAAAAGAACAGGTGGGTCTTCAGGTTCTTCTTGAAGGTTTCCGTTGTTGGTGAAAGTCTGATGTTTTGCGGCAGGGAGTTCCAGAGTATGGGGGAAGCCCGGAAGAAGTCTTGTATGCGGTTGTGGGAAGAAGAGATGAGGGGGGAGTCGAGAAGGAGATCTTGAGAGGATCGAAGGTTGCGTGTGGGTAGGTAGCGGGAGACCATGTCACAGATGTATGGAGGAGAATGGCCTGAACCTCGACCGGGTCCATTTCAATAGCAGACGGGGATAAAATGAATCCCAAAAATGAAACCTTCTGTACTCCAAAGAGGCATTTTGATCACTTAACATACAAAGCATTCTCTCTCAAAATCCGGAATACCCTCCGAACATGTTCCACATGAGAATCCCAGTCGTTGGAAAATATCAAAATATCGTCCAAATAAACGATCAGAAACGTATCCATCAAGTCCCAGGAAATATCGTTCATGAAAGACTGGAAGACAGAAGGGGCAACAGTGAGCCCAAAAGGCATCACTAGGTGCTCAAAATGCCCCTGATTAAACGCCGTCTTCCATTCATCTCCGTTCTTGATGCGAATAAAATTATACGCCCCCCTAAGGTCAAGCTTGGTAAACCAACTGGCACCTTTCACTCTGGAAAACAAATCAGAAATCAGGGGTAACGGATATTGATATTTAACCGTGATTTTATTAAGGAGACGATAGTCAATACATGGCCTCAATGAACCATCCTTCTTGGCCACAAAGAAAATGCCGGCGCCCAAGGGTGAAGAGGATGGTCTGATATGACCCTTTTCCAAAGACTCTTTGATATATGATCACATAGCCTCATGCTCGGGTACAGATAAATTGAAGAGCCGACCCTTGGGAAATTTACAATCGGGTACCAACTTAATCGCTGTAACGCTTCCCACGGCTGCGGGGCGTTGGGACATGGCATAGCTTGCCTAACTAGCCAATGCTTCCACGCCGCCAGTCCACGACGACGTGAGGCATGCATCCCATGGTAAGAGAATGTGGACCCACTGGACCACAGAGGGAGACCCGGGCCTGCCCGGATTAGGGGAGGGCAGAGACCGGGATCCGTGGCAGCTGAGCATGTGGGCAACACGGCGACCTGCAGGACTAGACAATACCGCACAACTTCAGGTATGAAGAAACAAAGTTTACTTAAAGACACACACAGTACATAAACAGAACATAATGCCGGGCTCCCATTCCGCACATCAAAGAAGGATACATGTCTCAGGATCACAGACGAGTGCAGGAGGACATCACGGGTAAATGCAGTCCAAGGTTATCTGGCACGGGCATACTAGGGCGGCCTCTCTCTCAGGCCTCAGGCGTAGCACAGGCTCAGCAGGAGAACATCAGACACTGACCCAGGACAGACGTCATCACAGGGTAGACCACGGAGGAACCGGCAAGACATCGGGACATCAGGAACACGGACTGGAACTCAGGAACACGGACTGGAACTCGGGAACACGACTGGAACCAGGAACACGGACTGGAACTCAGGAACACGGACTGGAACTCAGGAACACGGACTGGAACTCAGGAACACGGACTGGAACTCAGGAACACGGACTGGAACTCAGAACACGGCTGGAACCAGACCGGACTGGAACTCAGGAACACGGACTGGAACTCAGGAACACGGACTGGAACTCAGGAACATCAGAACACTGGCATCGGACTCCGGACATCTGGCAACGATCGGCAGGCTCCGGACATCTGGCAACGATCGGCAGGCTCCGGACATCAGGCAGGCTCCGGACATCTGGAAGTGGTCATGACATCGGACATCAGGCCATAGTCATCAGGCATCAGACATCTGGCAGCGACCTGAAAAGGAACCCCTGCGGTCTGGTGCAAGCCCCGCCAGGCTCTACGGGAGCCGGCCGGGGATTGCACAGAAGCTGAGCACAGAGTAACAGAAACTCAGCACTCACACCGGACTCCTCCTTCCAAGATGAACTCAGGTTATATAGCAAAGAATTACAGTCACTGGCACAAGGTTCAGGACACAGAAGGACTTCAGGAACATAACACAGCGGACACAGTTCAGACAGTCAGGTACAGGATCCGATCCAGGATCAGGGATTCAGGGAACAAGACACAACAGGAACAGGCCTGGATATGCAGCCTCCAGGAAGGGCGATCTGGGTACTCAGCCCCCAGAACAGGCGGAAACACAAAACACAGTTCAGACATTCAGGTACAGGAACAGATCCAGGATCAGGGATTCAGGTAACAAGACACAGCAGGAACAGGCCTGGATATGCAGCCTCCAGGAAGGGCGATCTGGGTACTCAGCCCCCAGAACAGGCGGAAACACAAAACAGGACAAAGGGAATCAGCTCTCCAGAACTGATCACACTCAGAGCAGGAGCTGAACACACAAACACACATGGCTAGGTTCAGGAACTCAATGCAAAGCTCTGGCAACGCCCCACAGGGCTGGGGAACTTTATATATGAGCTGCTTCACAGCGATAGGCTGGAGCAGCAATTCTAGTGCACACCCAATCCTCATAAAAGCAGGACAGGTGTGGGCCGCGCCCCCTATGCAGAGCCAGACACAACTCAGCACAGTAAGGACACCTGACAATGGCTGCAGCCTCAACACACGTAGTAAGTCATACACCACTGCAGAGGACTTTGCAACCTATGGGTAGCTTCTACAGCAGGCCAGGGACCGCACATGCGGGTGGTCATGCAACGCAGCGGAGTCACTCACGCAAGTACGGCTACGCAGCAGAGCTGGGAACTGAGCAGCATCCATACAGGTAACAGACAACAGTATCCCAGCTGGTTAGGGGGAAAGAAGCAAAAGGGTTAAAGCAAAGACATGCAAAGTAACGCTGGAAAACAAGGTACAGATAATACCAGCGTTACAATTGCACAATCATAACTCCTATGCGGAGGCAAGGATGCCGATTTACTCTCACTAAATACATCAGAAAAATCAGCCAAATAGTCGGGGACATCTTCCGACTGGGGAGAGGTAGAAAAAACAGGAGTGTCACTACGAACACATTGACAACCCCAACTGGTCACAGACACATACTTCCAATCCAAAACAGGATTATGAGTCTGTAACCAAGGAAAACCCAGTACAATGTCATGTAAATTATGTAACACCAAAAATTTGCAATTCTCTTGGTGGTCCGGGTAAACCCGCATTATCACCTGGGTCGAAAACTGTGGTTTATTCTCCGCCAAAGGGGTAGAATCAATACCCAGCAAAGGAATAGACTTCCGCAGGGGTATCTGGGAAAACCACAATGTTTGGCAAAATCAAAATCCATCAGGTTTATAGCTGCTCCTGAATTAACAAAAGCCTGAGCCGAAAATGTGGACACATAGCAAATCAAGGTAACAGTCAAAAGAAATTTAGTCTGAACACTACTCAAAACAACTGAGCGCGCAAAATGTCTTCCCTGCTTGGGGCAGACGGAAATAGCATGAGAAGCGTCTCCACAGTAGAAGCACAACTGATTACGCTTATGAAACTCATGACGCTGAGCCCCAGAAGCCACTCCATCACACTGCATGGGCTCAGGGGCTGGCTCGCAAGCTGTCACCACCTCTCGCATATTTCTACGCTCACGTAGACGTCTGTCAATTTGAATGGCCAATGCCATAGAGTCATTGAGCCCAGAGGGAACAGGAAATCCCACCATAATGTCCTTTACAGTCTTTGCCAGACACTTCCAAAAAAGAGATGCCAGGGCATCGTCATTCCATTTAGTAAGGACTGCCCACTTTCGGAATTTCTGACAGTATAGCTCTGCAGCTTCCTGACCCTGTTTTCAATGCCAACAAGGTTTTCTCGCTTAATCAGTAACATTAGGTTCATCATACAACAACCCCAGAGCCTGAAAAAACACATCAACATCAGTCAAGACAGGATCCCCAGGTGTCAGGGAAAAGGCCCAATCCTGAGGGTCGCCGCGCAACAGGGAGATGACAATTTGAACCTGCTGTGCAACGTTCCCTGAGGACGTAGGCCTCAAAGCAAAAAAACAACTTACAGTTATTTTTAAAATTCAAAAATTTAGAGCGATCCCCAAAAAACAACTCTGGAGTAGGAATCTTAGGCTCTACAACAGGCATCCGAGTGAGATAGATTGCCATACTCCGAACTTCAGCTGCAAGCTGCTCCACACGCTCGGACAAATGTTTGAGAAAAAATTCATCCTCAGCCCCCAGAGAAAAAGAGGGAAAAATGTACATATGTATATAAAAAAAAAATTCTGACAATTTTTTTTTTCTGACAACCTTTTTTTTTCTGACAACTTTTTTTTTTTACTATTTTTCCCTTCTGTTGAGTACCATAGAATTTTCAGTAAGGTCGGTGATTCTGTTATGATTTGGTAACTGAGGAGGACAGGAGCAAAACAGCAAGGCAGCCGAACACCTGAGAGGTTGGAAACTAATGGGTTGCAGATCCCTAAACTAACCGCACAACTAGAAGCAGCCGTGGAGCGTACCTACGGTGGTCCTAGACGCCTCGGCACAGCCGGAGAGCTAGCTACACCTAAAGATAGAAACAGTAAAGCTAACTGCCCCGGAGTAGAGCCCCAAAGGAATAAGCAGCCCCCAAATATATAATGGCGGTTGGACAAGACGAAACACAAACACAGGCAGAAAATAGAGTGAGCAAACGCTGGGGCCAAACACTGCCTAAATAGGACAGGACAGGACAGAATACTATCTGCAACCCAGCAAAACCCTAGCAAAACTTCCAACACTTCTGATTTCAAAAATGCTGAGATAACACAATCTCGCCACCCACTAAATCAGATCTCAGTGTGAACAAGGTTAACCCGCAGCCACTCAAAAAGCAGGGAAAGAGCAATTGAACAAATAACAGTGGCTACTGAAAAACAGAGAGTAGCACAGGCCCCATGAGGGGACCTGGCTAACCTCCACAAAGGTGCAGACAAAAATGGAAATAGCAAACACAATAGAAACAAGCAGAAAATATCTTATCTGAAGGTAGCAGACAAAGGCAAGATACCAGCAGACTTCCATATGAACCAGGAAACAACAATTGATCACTGGCGAGGATCATGGGAAGGCAGCTCCCTTATATCAGCCCAGTCAGTGACTCCTGATTGCCAGTCGTCGCTGGCAGGTGAGGAGGCCCTGTCATTCGATACAGCCTCAGTACCGTCAGCAACCACCAGAGGGAGCCTCAGCTCAGAAATTGTCTCCAACACGTTCACAACACTTTCCTGTACAGTGGTACAGTGTAGTGTCAACCTTTGTAGTAATGCTGTCACCTATAAGCATGATGTCTAAAAATGGGGTACTTGTGGCTAATGGATTACAAGTAAATTTGATGATACATGAATTGGAATTGAGGTCTGATGTGAATTCAGAATAAGTGGAGGCATCACATTTCCAGACTAGAAAGAAGGACGTCATCCACATATCTATGAAAGAAAACCGTGAGCACAACCTGAATGAAACTGGTGCTTTAAAGTCTAGGTTCCCACACCGGGTACTAATAATGAAAAAAGGCTTAAGCACTCAACTTAAAAGGTTTATTAGTAGTATCTCCAAACGTTTCGGTCAGAAAAGACCTTCATCAGTGACTACTTATTTTTATATAGAAGATTGTCTCCTAAAAAGGGGAGAGGTGCGTGCCCCAAGGAAAGTGTGCTGCTTAAAGACAAACGTAGCTTATAAGAATGCTCAGTAGAAATATCCAGTGACTAAGCTTGCGGTATCCACCGCTATGTAGACTGGAGCTCTGCCAGGACGCTGTCTGAGCCTGCTGATTTGATTTCCATGAGTATGTGGAGTGGACTTCCACTCATGGTGGATACCGCAAGCTTAGTCACTGGATATTTCTACTGAGCATTCTTATAAGCTACGTTTGTCTTTAAGCAGCACACTTTCCTTGGGGCACGCACCTCTCCCCTTTTTAGGAGACAATCTTCTATATAAAAATAAGTAGTCACTGATGAAGGTCTTTTCTGACCGAAACGTTTGGAGATACTACTAATAAACCTTTTAAGTTGAGTGCTTAAGCCTTTTTTCATTATTAGTCATCCACATATCTGGCATAACATACCAGGTGTGGAATGAAAAGGTTGTTATTGGTAAAGATATAAATTTCCTCCCACCAGGCCATATAAAGTATTGCCAAAGAAGGAGAAAATTTAGACCCCATTGGGGCTCCAAGTGCCTGTAGAAAAATTTTGATTGGAAAATAAAATTGTTGTGTTTCAAAAGGTATAGATAAAGAAGTCTGTCGTGCTGATTCCTATACCAAATTGCCCCTTAGTCTGGGTGCAGATGGGTATTGAGATAATGCACAAATGAAATCAACATTTTAAAACTATTAAATTAGGTTTAGGAAAAAAGTATGATTAAGTGGCAATTGATATCATAGTACAGTGTGAGGGAGCACTGTTCTCTGTATCCACTAGGCTAATAACAGTTAGCCTCGTAATTATCCTGACCCTGGGAAACACATTATTCCCTAAAACGCGTTGGTTTCCTTTTTGGCTACTTTGGGACACTGTATTGTGTGATGTCACACTCTTTTTTTCAGTGCCAACATCCATCTTGGATTCAGGCATCCAGGGGACGCTGTCTGCCGGAGCGCTCCATGGCTCTGCTCACATGGCTTCTCTTCTCCCACTAGGCTATATAAAGTATTGCCAAAGAAGGAGAAAATTTAGACCCCCATCAGGGCTCCAAGAGTCTGTAGAAAAAAAATTTGATTGGAACATAAAACAGTTGTGTTTCAAAAGGTAATCAAGTGACTGTAGAATAAACCGTTTCAAAGGTGAAGTATATGCACTGTATTAATCCAAATGAAATTGTAAAAATATCCATCCAGCCATTTAAAAGTTTCAAAAACCTTTAGAACAGTCCATCAAAAAAGCAGGAGTCCTGGAAATGAGGGGTTAAAGATATCCATGAAGCCATGCACTAAGGAGTGAATCAACATCAGAAATTATGGGTCTTAACCCCTTAGTGACGGAGCCAATTTGCAGCTTAATGACCGGGCCAATTTTTACAATTCTGACCACTGTAACTTTATGAGGTTATAACTCTGGAACGCTTCAACGGATCTTCGTGATTCTGAGACTGTTTTTTCGGGACATATTTTACTTCATGTTATTGGTAAAATTTTCAGAACCAACTTTTTTTATTTTCACAAGTGTAAAAAGAGAAAATGAACCACAAAATTTGGTGTGCAATTTCTCCTGAATACACCGATACCACATATGTTGGGTAAACCACTGTTTGTGCACACGTCTGGGCTCGGAAGGGAGGGAGCACCGTATGACTTTTTGAATGCAACATTGGCTGGAATCAATGGCGGCGCCATGTCGTGTTTGGAGACCCCTGATGTTCCTAAATAGTGGAAACTGCTCAATTCTAGCTCCAACCCAAACCCCAACACACCCTTAACCCTAATCCCAACCCTAACCCTAATCCTAATCCCAACCCTAGTTCCAATCCTAACCCTAATTCTAACCCTAACCCTATTTCTAACCCTAACCCTAATTCCAACCCTAACTCTAATTCTAACACTAACCCGAATCCTAACCCTAATGGAAAAATGAAATAAATATAATTTCATTATATACTTCCCTAACTAAGGAGGTGATAAATGAAGGGGTGATTTACTTTTTTTTTAATTTTGATCACTGTGATAAAGTTTATCACAGTAATCAAAATGTATGTTCAATGAATGAATGGAATCTGCTGGCCGGCAGATCGCGGCGGGCGCACTGTGCATGCGCCCACCATTTTATTCCCGGAAGAAGGCGGCACCGACCGGAGCATGCAGGAGGGCCCAAGGACCACCGGGGGGATCGGGGATCCTATTTTTCTCTCCTCACATCAGAGGAGAGAGAAAGTAAATGCGAAATTGCGGCTTTTTTTTGCGGTCGCCGTTGTACAGTTAATAACGCGATCGCAAAAGCGGGGTCGGTAAAAACCGACCCGAATCATGTTCTCTGGGGTCTACCGCCGGCAGTCGAGACCCCGGAGAAAATCTGACTCTGGGGGGGTGCTATAGGCTTTTTCCACATGGCCATTAACGGCGCTGTGGTTTAAGTACCCTTAACTACCGCCGTTAAAAGGTGTATCGGCGGTCGTTAAGGGGTTAAGGGTGGTGGAAAAAAGTTCTTATTATCTTTGGCCAAACCGTGGAACACAGGAATGACCAGAAAATCTGGATTGAGACACTTAAGTAGTTTGGAATTTAATACCCCCAATTTCATTCCCTCATTAAGGCACTGTGTAAGAGTGGATCTAAAACCAGTGGTAGGACCTGACCTTAACCCCTCTATCCCCAAGGGTGGTTTGCACGTTAATGACCAGGCCAATTCTTACAATTCTTACACTGTCCCTTTATGAGGTAATAACTCTGGAAAGCTTCAACGGATCTTGCGAATTCTGAATATGTTTTTTCGTTACATATTGTACTTCACGTTAGTGGTAAAATTTCACTCCTAACCGTAATCCCAACCCTAACCACAAACCTAACCCTAACACACCCCTAACCCTAATCCAACCCTAACCTCAACCCTAACCCAAATCCCAACCCTAACCCGAATCCCAACCAACCCAATCCAAACCCTAACCCCAACTTTAGCCCCAACCCTAACCCTAACTATAGCCCCAACCCTAACCCTAACCTAACTTTAGCCCAACTCTAACCTAACCCAACTCTAACCCTAACCCAACCTAACCCAAATTGCACACCCCTGAACCCTAATCATTTACCCTATCCTCTAATTTCCCTAACAACCCAACGCCTAACCGAATCTACCTAACCCAATCCACCAACCCAACCACCTAACCCAACTCCACCCTAACCCAACCAAACCCAACAACTTACCCAAACCTAACCTAATGCCAGCGTTTACCCTAACTCACCTAACCCAAGTTAATGGAGTAAATACTTTTTTTTTTTATTTCCCTAATAAGGGTTTGATTTGCTATCATGCTTTTAAGTGTTTATTTGCACTGTCACACACTAAAAGACGCTTTTTATTGCAAAAAATAGTTTTTGCATCACCACATTTTGAGAGCTATAATTTTTCCATATTTTGGACAAAGTCAAGACCTCACAGTGTCATGTGAGGTTTTGTTTTTTGCGGGATGAAGTTGATGTTTTTATTGGTACCATTTTTGGGCACATGACATTTTTTGATCGCTTTCTATTCCGATTTTTGGCAGACAGAATGAGCAAAAACCAGCAGTTCATGAATTTCTTTTGGGGGGGCATTTACACCGTTTCACATGTGGTAAAACTGTTAAGGCAGTTTTATTCTTCCGGTCAGTACGATTACAGCGATACCTCATTTATATCATTTTTTAAGTTTTGGCGCGTTCATACACTAAAAACTATTTTATAGAAAAAATAATTATTTTTGCATTGCTTTAATCTGAGAGCTATAATTTTTTTACTTTTTGCTGATGACGCTGCATGGCGGTTCGTTTTTTTGCGGTACAAGATGATGTTTTCAGCAGTAACATGTTTATTTATATTCGTCTTTTTGATCACGTGTTATTCCACTTTTTGTTTGGCGGTATGATGATAAAGCATTGTTTTTTGCCTTGTTTTTTTTATGATATTCACTAAAGGGGGTTAACTAGTGGGACAGCTTTATAGGTCGGGTCGTTACGGACGTGGCGATGCCAAATATGTGTACTTTCATTGTTTATTTTTTTTTTATTCAAATATTTTAGTGACAATAAATATTGTTTTTTTTATTGTTTTTTTAAATTTTTTTATTTAATTCTTACTTTTCCACTTTGTCCCACCATGGGACATTGATTTTCTGCAGGCTGATCGCTTCTATAGCATGCAGATTAAGCAGCATCTGCATGCTACAGAAGCTGTCAGCGCTGCAGCTTCTGTGCACTGACCTGTGAGATTTCCTGATATGCACTGTGCATGACAGAAAGTTTTACAGCTTTGTAGACTCGGATGTCGTCATGACGACATTGGGTCTCCCTGTCAGCGATCGGGACCCCATGGCGTGCCGCGGGGTCCCGGATCCAAAGGCAGAGGGCCTGTCAGCCCGTGCGCAGGCTCCGGAATGCTGCGATGTTTGATCGCAGTGCTCCGGGGGTTAAATTGCCAGGAGCGGTCTGTTACCTCTCCTGGCACTTAGTGCCAGGTGTCCGCTGTGAGAATCAGCTGACACCCAGCCGCGATTGATCTCC
>JARQOD010000003.1:40119071-40185599 GCA_033576555.1 Oophaga sylvatica | reverse complement strand
TTTCCTTTGCTGGTGGCAGACAGGCCCTGGGAGATGGTCGGGATGGACTTTGTGGTGGGGGGGGGTTGCACTATCATTTGTGTGATCACCGACCACTTCTCCAAAATGGTGCACTTAGTGCCGCTACCCCGGTTACCTTCTGCACGGCCTTGGCAGCATTATTATTAGACATATCTTCCGTCTACACGGTATGCCAGACAAGATTGTCAGCGATCAAGGTCCCCAACTTGCGTCTCAGTTCTGGAGAGAGTTGTGTCTACTCTGTATTGAGTTAAACCTCTCCTCTGCATATCATCCCGAGACGAATGGGTTGGTAGAGAGGGCCAAGCAGACCTTGGTCACATACTTGCAACATTTTGTCTCTGCCAGGCAGGATGACTGGGCATCCTTGCTCCCGTGGGCGGAGTTCGCGCTAAACAATGCTGTGGCTGACTCCACCAGACAGACCCCATTCCTCTTAAATTATGGCTAGCATCCGCGGGTACCGGTGCCCATGCCCGTGGCTTCTGCCTAATCCAGGGTGGCAGACTGGGCTGTGGAGGCACGGGCATATGGGACCGCACCCAGGATGCCATTCAGGCTTCCAAGGAAAGGATGAGGTCTTCTGCCGCTGCCCATCGGCGTCCCGCTCCGACCTTTGCTCCTGGCGACCTAGTGTGGCTCTCCGCCCGAAACATCAGGCTACGGGTGGAATCCACTAAGTTGGCACCCCGCTATTTGGGTCCCTTCAAGGTTCTCGAGTAGGTGAACCCTGTGGTTTACCGTTTGGCCCTTCTGCCTCGCCTTGGTATCTCCGTCACCTTCCATGTGTCCCTCCTAAAACCCGTGGTCATCTCCCGGTTGTCTGAGTCATCTGCCGGGACGTTGGGTTAGTCTACGGATGATTACAAGGTGAACGCCATTGTAGGGTGCAAGGTGGTAAGGGGCAAAAATGTTTTTTTGGGTGGATTGGAGGTGCTATGGGCCTGAGGATAGGTCCTTGGAGCCTGCCGAACATATTCATGCTCCGCAGCTCATCGCTGCCTTTGAACGTAGTGAGGCCTAAAGAAGGGGGGGCCCTAGGAGAGGGGTAATGTTAGGGTCGAGTTCCCGCTTCTGCACAAGGGGAATCTCGAGCCGTCCCTGCTGCGGTCTCCCATCTGTCTCCGGCCGCAGTGGACTCTGCTCAGCTTAGATGTCAGTCCCAGCGTCTCGCCCAGTCTAACATTGTGCAGAGGATTACTGCTGCTCCTCCAGGCTCTGCTATTGTTGCCAGTACTGGTTAGCGGCGAGCAGATGTCTTTAGGACTAAGTCCTTGCTTTCCCCTTCTGAGCATGCCCAGAGTAAGATCTCTCATTGGACATCAGGGGTCACATGCTCAGGTACTGCAGCAGCTCCTATTGGTCCGCCAGGAAGGTCCTGAAACCACTTGTGTTCTGGAGCAGTTTCCTATTGGTCCTTATCTGGCAGGTCCTGTAGTTGCTTATCACCTTTGTAAAATCTCTGGTGTCTAACAAAGTGCGTTTTTTGTGTAAAACATTTCCCACATTCTGAACATGAAAATGGCTTCTCGCCTGTGTGAATTCTCTGTTTAGTTAGAACATATTTTGTTATGCAACATTTCCCACATTCTAAGCATGAAAATGGCTTCTACCATATGTGAATTTTCAGATGTGCAGCAAGATTTTTCTTCCAATGAAAACTTTTACCACATTCTGAACATGAAAATGGCTTCTCTCCTGTGTGAATTATCTGATGTTTAGTTAGAACAGATTTCGTTATGCAACATTTCCCACATTCTGAGCATGTAAATGGCTTTTCCCCTGTGTGAATTTTCTGATGCTGAGCAAGAGATGATTGGTCTGAAAAACGTTTTACACATTCTGAGCATGAAAATGGCTTCTCTCCTGTGTGAATTCTCTGATGTTTAGTAAGATCAAATTTTGTTAGACAACATTTCCCACATTCTGAACATGAATATGGCTTCTCCCCTGTGTGAATTTTCAGATGTGCAGCAAGATTTTTCTTCCGAAGAAAACTTTTACCACATTCTGAACATGAAAATGTCTTCTCCCCTGTGTGAATTTTCTGATGCTGACCAAGAGATGATTTGTCAGAAAAACTTTTTTCACATTCTGAGCATGAAAACGGCTTCTCTCCTGTGTGAATATTCAGATGTGTAGCAAGATTTGTCTTCCGAAGAAAACTTTTACCACATTCTGAACATGAAAATGGCTTCTCCCCTGTGTGAATTTTCACATGTGTAGCAAGATTTGTCTTCCGAAGAAAACTTTTACCACATTCTGAACATAAAAATGGTTTCTCCCCTGTGTGAATTTTCTGATGCTGAACAAGAGATGATTTGTCAGGAAAACATTTCCCACATTCCGAACATGAAAATGGCTTCTTTCTTGTATGTGCTCTTGTATGTTCACCATCCCTTTTGTTATATTTATTTTTCTTAAGAAGGAGTAGAGGTATGTCTGCCATAATTGGATGCTCTTCAAAAGTATCAGGTGTGATACTAGAATCATTTGCATCTGAAAATATCAGGTATTTCTCTGAGATCATGGTCCAGTTATCTGTCAAAAAAAATTAATGTATATTTATTTTTAAATAGACATTGAATCATTGGTAAAAATTGATCTTGGCTTGCTCCTGAACTGCTTCCTGCCTCATCCAATGCTTATACATCCAGCTGCCTCACTTCTCTGCATGACCTAGATTATTTCTTAACTTCATAAACTGTAAAATGCCAGTCAGCGACTAATTCCTGTTTCCTAGGGAGTCCCTGCATGCCTGACTACCATGCATCCCTTTTATCCACTGTCAGTTTCGGCTATCATCGGCTTTCCACAGTTTGCACAATCTTGCTGGTAAGCATAATCATGACAGAACAACTGACCAATACCATTGAAGGGGTTGTTGCCTTTCAAATAAAATATGTCCATCGCTGCATTTGGCTTTAAAAAAAAAACCTACCGTATATACTCATGTATAAGCCGACCCCCCTAATTTTGCCACAAAAAACTGTGAAAACTTATTGACTCGCGTATAAGCCTAGGGTGAAAAATGATTATGCCCCCATATGATGCTCCACAGATTATGCCCCCATATGCTGCAGATTATGCCCAATATGCTCAACAGATTATGCCCCCATATGCTGCACAGATTATGCCTAATATGCTCCAGAGATTATGCCCCCATATTATGCCCCCATATGATCCAGATTGTGCCCCATATGTTCCACAGCTTATGCCCCCATATGCTCCATACTGTGCCCCCATATGCTCGATTATCCCCCATGTTCCACAGCTTATGCCCCCATATGCTCCAGATTGTGCCCCAAATGTTCCACAGCTTATGCCCCCATATGCTCCATATTATGCCCCCATATGCTCCAGATTATGCCCCATATGTTCCACAGTTTATGCCCCCATATGCTCCATATTATGCCCCCATATGCTCCAGATTATGCCCCATATGTTCCACAGCTTATGCCCCCATATGCTCCAGATTGTGCCCCATATGTTCCACAGCTTATGCCCCCATATGCTCCATATTATGCCCCCATATGCTCCATATTATGCCCCATATGCTCCAGATTATGCCCCATATGTTCCACAGCTTATGCCCCCATATGCTCCAGATTATGCCCCCATATGCTGAACAATTATGCCCCATAGTATAGGCCTCATATGCTGCTGCTGCAAAAAAAATGACATACTCACCTCTTGTCGCTGGGGGCCAGGTGCCGGTGTCCTGAGCAGGCGGTGACAGCGGTGCGCTATGGGGGACAGGTGCCGGTGTCACCGCTCGCTCAGGACCCCAGCACCTGAGATATTTACCTGTCCTCTCTGCACCGCTGCACTGCGTCCTCTTCTGACTCCTCTGTCTGTGAATGATCTGGCAGGGGGCGCGGCGCTCACTAACGACATCATCGCGCCCTCTGCCTGATCATTCACAGCCAGAGGAGTCAGACCGAGGGAAAAGCGCGCAACGGTGGCACGGGGACAGGTAAATATAGCTATACTCACCCCTCCGCCGAGCGTCCCTGCAGCCTCTTCTCTTCTCCCGGCGCTCTCCGCAGCGCTTCAGTCCTGCAGTGGTCACATGCTACCGCTCATTAAAGTCATGAATATGTGCATATTCATGACTTTAATGAGCGGTGCCTTGTGACTGCTGCAGGAAGGAGCCGGAGATCGTGGGAGAAGCAGGGGGGCTGCAGAGACTGCGCCGGCGGAGGTGTGAGTATGATCCGACACCCCCGCTCCCCCTCCCCCGCCGACCCCCGTATATGACCCGCGTATAAGCCGAGAGGGGGACTTTCAGCCCTAAAAAATGGGCTGAAAATCTCGGCTTATACATGGGTATATACGGTATCTGCGGTGGACTCACCTTCCTGGGGTTCACTGGTGAGTCTCTGACACTGCTCCACATGTCTGGCATTGGCTGCAGTGCTGACATTACATTGACAGCATTGCAACTAGTCAGCTTATTGATTGGTTGCTCTGCTGTTGACATGATGTCATCCTGGCAGGCAATGCTAAACCTTGGGAGCAGAGGGGGAGATGTACCACAATACGCCACACTTACCACACTCCTCAGTATTGAAATTGTAACACCCAGAAGGAAAAGCTGTGAAGTTATGGAAATCACAGGATCGAAATATATGTTAGTAGTTTGGAAATGATAAAAAATGGAGACAAACTTTTCAAAACAGCTCCATCTTTTCAGTATCGAGTATGTGTGGCTTTTATAAAAATGCACTTACACGCTTTGGTTGCTATCAATAAGGTTATTAATGGTCGTATGAGGAATGTTCTGCCACACTGAATGCACTTGGGCAAGAAAATCCTCAAGATCTGCTACTGGCAGCTCAATTTGCAATTGCCTACCAATGAGCGCTTCCTGTCTTAGCAGTGGACACTGCAGACTCTCACAGTGCGCTTCCACACAGATCTCCTCTATCCAGATGAATGATGGTCAGGTATTAACCGAATAGTCTCATTTTTTCTGGAGTTTCTTCATTCAATGAATAAGTTGTTGAACACACCTATATGAGTGCCAAGTATTTCTACATTCCAGACCACTCTCTGGCTATTCAAGACAAAAACTGGAATCATCACTGAAGAGGACAGACCTCCATTGTAGCCTCCATTGCCATTTTGTTTTGCACCTTGATAAGCTGGTGGCTTAGTGGCTTTTAAAAATTCAAAACTTTGTTAAAAATAAAAAAGTGGTTGTATTGTTTACCTTACAGGGTTAATAATCAATGCCACGCTGGGGATAACAAATATGCTAACTTAGAAAGTTCCTTTAATTTTAAGAATAGGTGTGTGATTTGGAGTGTGTTTCTTATACTCTTAAGAACCTTTTTTAACCCCTTTCATGATCTTCTGTTTTTTTGATATTTAATTTTTTCTCTTTCTTCCCAGAGCGATATATTTTTCTTTTTCTGTCAATATAGCCGTTTGAGGGCTTGTTTTTTGTGGGACTAGTTGTACCTTTGAGTTAATCTATTGTTTTTAATATAGTACTGGAGAACAAGCAAACAAATTCCAAATGCGACTACATTGCAATTAAAAGTGCAATTCCACAATTTGGTTTACTGTTTTTTATTTACCATGTTCACTAAATGCTAAAACTGACCCGCCAATATGATTACTTAGGTCACTATGAGTATGTACTGTGGCAAGACGACTCGCTCGGCTCTTCTGGAGGTAGACTCAGGACACACGTTCTCTGGGTTTTCTTTCTGCTGGTTTATTATCAGCCATAAACTCATGCAGGTTTCGCAGGAAAAAGTAAACATGACCCCTCTGGGTTAAACGGGAAAAACATAAAAAAAAACAAACAATAACTCAGTCCATAGATGAGTGGGTTCTGCCCGCTCTCGGTAGCATAAACTGCACTGCTAAAGTCCTTGTGGAAAGCTCTGTAGCGTCCACTATACTGTCTGGAGTCTTTCCTCTCCAGACCACACCAGAGAAAAAAAAACAGGACTGAGCTTTTATACATTGCTCAGCCACACCCTTTTAACATATAACATGCTGGCAGATAAATAAAGTAGGTCTTAGTTCACACAGGAGAGCATCCTGTGTGATACATACCTCCCCTCACATATAAAACCAGTGACACTGTCACATATTCCCCCCCTCTGCCCAAAGCCGGGGGTTTGGGCACCTTCTGACACCAGACAGGGAATCCTAGAGAGGGCATCTGCATTCCCATGTAACTTCCCTGGCCTATGCTCCACGTGAAAGTTAAACTCTTGAAGCTCTAGGAACCATCTAGTGACCCTAGCATTTTTTCCCCTCTTTTCCCTCAACCATCTCAACGGGGCATGGTCTGATACTAATTTAAACTTCCGGCCTAGTAGGTAATATTTCAGTGTATCCACGGCCCATTTTATGGCTAAACACTCTTTCTCTACTATGGCGTAGTTCTTCTCGCAGGAGGACAGCATTCGGCTTAGATAGAGAATAGGATGTTCTTCCCATTTATTTCTTGGGAGAGTACGGCCCCTAGACCAACCTCTGATGCGTCAGTCTGGACCACAAATTCTTTCTTAAAGTCTGGCGCGACCAGGACAGGCTGCTTGCACAGTGTTAGCTTCAGCTTTTGAAACGCGGTCTCCGTTTTTTCCGTCCATTTCACCATGGTTGATTTGGTGCCTTTTAGAAGATCTGTTAGTGGGGCGGCAATCGTGGCGAAATTCGGGATAAACCGCCGGTAGTATCCCACCATTCCCAGGAATGCTTTCACCTGCTTCTTTGAGAGCGGTTGCGGCCAGGTTTGAATTGCCTCCACTTTCTTGATCTGCGGCTTTATTTCGCCTCTCCCAACCACATAGCCCAGGTACTTGGCCTCCTCTTTTCCGATGGCACACTTTTTCGGATTTATGGTAAATCCTGCTTTCCTTAGCGCGTCCAAAACGGCCTGTAGTTTAGGTAGGTGACTAGCCCAGTCTGAGCTAAAGACCACAATGTCGTCGAGGTAGGATGCGGCATACTTCTTATGTGGGGCTAGGATCCCATCCATAGCCCTCTGGAAAGTGGCTGGGGCCCCCTGTAGTCCGAACGGCATCCGCTTGTATTGAAAACAGCCATCAGGTGTTGAGAAAGCCGTCTTCTCTTTAGCCATCTGGGACATGGGGATCTGCCAGTAGCCCTTCGTCAGGTCAAGAGTGGTGATGTACCTCGCCGGTCCAAGCCTCTCGATGAGTTCGTCGACTCGGGGCATCGAGTACGCGTCACACTTGGACACCTCATTCAGCCGACGGTAGTCATTACAAAACCTCCACTCTCCATTGGGTTTCGGCACGAGGACGATTGGGCTCGACCACCCACTCTTTGACTCCTCTATTACCCCGAGGTCTAACATCCTCTTCACCTCAGCCGAGATCACCTCCCGGCGTGCTTCCAGAATCCGATACGGCTTCAAATTCACTCGTACATGCGGTTCTGTCAGCACGTCATGCTCTATCACTTGTGTATGCCCCGGCAACTCTGAGAACAGGTCCCGATTCCACTGTAGTAATTCTCGACACTGTTGCTTCTGGGCCGGTGATAGAGTCTCTGCAATAGTGACCTCCTCCACCTTGCCTTCCGGTGCGGCTCCCAGGCAAGGAGTTTCCACAGGTTCACGGTCCCGCCACGGCTTGAGCAAGTTTATATGGTATATTTGATGTGCCTTCCTTCGGCCAGGCTGGTGGACTTTGTAATTAACCTCGCTGACTTTCTCTACCACCTCGTATGGACCTTGCCATTTGGCGAGGAACTTGCTCTCGACGGTAGGGATCAGCACCAAAACACGGTCTCCGGGCTGGAACTGTCTTATTCTCGCCGACCGGTTATAGACCCTCGCCTGGGCTTCCTGCGCCTGGAGGAGATGTTCCTTTACGATAGGCATCACCTTTGACATTCTCTCCTGTAACTGGGCGACATGTTCGATGATACTCCGGTGTGGCGTGACTTCAGCCTCCCAAGTTTCCTTGGCGATGTCTAGGAGACCTCTTGGATGCCGCCCATATAGGAGCTCAAATGGAGAGAAACCCGTGGAGGCTTGAGGAACTTCTCTGACCGAGAAAAGCAGAAATGGGAGCAGGTAGTCCCAGTCTCTCCCATCCTTTTCAACGACCTTCTTGAGCATCGCCTTTAAGGTCTTGTTGAAGCGTTCCACTAGGCCGTCCGTTTGTGGATGATAAACCGAGGTCCGCAGCTGAGTTATCTGAAGGACTCTGCAAAGTTCCTTCATCACCTTGCTCATGAAGGGGGTTCCTTGGTCTGTTAGGATCTCTTTTGGTAGACCTGTCCGAGCAAAAATATGGACCAACTCTCGGGCTATACTTTTACTGGACATGTTCCTTAGGGGAACCGCTTCTGGATACCGAGTCGCATAGTCCATGACGACCAGGATATATTGGTGTCCCCGAGCTGATTTACTATGGGGCCCACGAGGTCCATGGCAATCCTCTCAAAGAGAACCTCTATCACAGGTAGTGGAACTAAGGGGCTACAGAAGTGGGAGGAGGGAGCAGCTATTTGGCAGGTGGGGCAGGACCTACAAAAGTTTTGAATTTCTCGATAACACCCTGGCCAATAAAACCTCCTCAGTATTCTCTCCTGAGTTTTCTTGACCCCTAGGTGTCCCCCCAGAACATGTGAATGGGCCATGTCTAGCACCCGCCGTCTGTATGGCCCCGGCACTAACAGCTGTTCCACTATCTCACCGCCCCTCAGTTTGGCCACCCGATATAGCAACTCCCCCTGTACTGCAAAGGGGGGGAATCTGGTGTCGGCCCCCGGCTCTTGGGCAACCCCATTACATACAGTAACCTGGTCGAACGCCCCCTTTTAAGGTCAGGTCTCGAACTTGAGCAGTCCCAAAGTTCTCTCTGGACATATCTAACGCAGGTAGGTCGGCCTCCTCGGTCACCGTCTCACCCTCATCACCGACAAGGACGCACAGTGGGAACTCCTCTCTCTGAGACTCTGTCGGGGGTTCTTCTTCAAGGATCTCGCTTTTCCCAATGCTACTTAGTCCAGTTCCCTTTCCCCACAAGTCCCAGAATAAGGAAAAATCACGGCCCAATATGACAGGATGTATCAGGTCCTTTACCACCCGACTTCATGGGACTGGGCACCACAGTCTGTCCCCACTGTTACTGTGGCCACGGGATAGTCCTTGGGTCACCATGGATGCACTGAACACCCAGGGTTTTGGAAGGGATCAACTGGTGGGGAAGGGATGCTCTGATCAAGGTCACCAGACTCCCGGAGTCCAACAGCCCAAGCACTTTTATTCCATTAATGGATACTGCACACGCCTGCGGTCCCTTGCCGGTCGACAGTCCACGCTACAGGCTGGATAGGCATAATAGGAGACCCGTTTGCCTAGGCTGCAGTCCATGGGCTCAGGGGATATTTGACACTTGGCGGCTACATGTCCAGGGTTGTGGCATCGCCAGCAAACTATATCTTTCGCAACTGTTCTAAAGGCCCCTTCAATAGGAGTGGGACGCCCCCCAGTGGTGGCTCTAGACCCCTTCCGTGGTGAACCCACCCCCTTTTGGGTATCCCAGTAGGGAGAAATGACTGCGTCCGGTTTCCCAAGAGATCTCTCAACTACCTGGTACCTCTCTACCAGGCCGATAAAGTCATCTGCGTTCTGGGGATCACCCTGGGCAACCCAGGTCTGTACTGATTTGGGAAGGGAATGCATGAATCTATCAATCACCACCCGCTCAACCATCTGGGCCGGAGTGGAGGACTCCGGTTGTAGCCACTTCTGAACAAGATGCAGTAGGTCAAACATCTGCGAACGAGGGGGTTTGTTGCTAGCATATGTCCAGTGATGAACTCGCTGGGCTCTTACTGCCATATTTACTCCCAGACGTGCTAAGATCTCTGTCTTTAGTTTGGGATACTCCTTAGCATCTTGCAGCGCCAAGTCAAAATACGCTTTTTGGGGTTCACCCGATAAATATGGCGCCAGAACCTCTGCCCACTGTGCTGGTGGAAGTCTCTCCCGATCAGCCACCCTCTCAAAAACAGTCAGAAATGCTTCTACATCATCCCCAGGGGTCATCTTCTGCATGACCCGCCTTACCGCCTTCCTGACGTGAGGATCATCAGTCGGCCCTGGGGTTGGGGTGGCCGCCCTGCTCTGGATGGCGTCCGCCAAAAGCTGTATCTGCTGTTGCGCCTCCTGCTGGTGCTGCTGCTGCGACTTTTGCTGCAACTGGATCTGCTGAAGCAACAGTTTGGTCGTCTCCTGGTGCTGCTGCTGCATGCTCTGCTGGGCCTGCTGTATACTCTGCTGGCTCTGCTGTATGCTCTGCTGGCTCTGTAGGTGTTGCTGCTGCATGTTCTGCTGGTCCTGGACCAGGTGCTTAACGAGCTCCTCCATGCTGCCGGACTTCTCTGGCTGGCTGGCAGCCTTCACCCAGGACATTCACCGTCTTTGTGGCAGGTACACGTGTTCCTGGAATCCTAGCCGCATTCTCCACCAACTGTGGCAAGACGACTCACTCGGCTCTTCTGGAGGTAGACTCAGGACACACGTTCTCTGGGTTTTCTTTCTGCTGGTTTATTATCAGCCATAAACTCATGCAGGTTTCGCAGGAAAAAGTAAACATGACCCCTCTGGGTTAAACGGGAAAAACATAAAAAAAACAAACAATAACTCAGTCCATAGATGAGTGGGTTCTGCCCGCTCTCGGTAGCATAAACTGCACTGCTAAAGTCCTTGTGGAAAGCTCTGTAGCTTCCACTATACTGTCTGGAGTCTTTCCTCTCCAGACCACACCAGAGAAAAAAAAACAGGACTGAGCTTTTATACATTGCTCAGCCACACCCTTTTAACATATAACATGCTGGCAGATAAATAAAGTAGGTCTTAGTTCACACAGGAGAGCATCCTGTGTGACACATACCTCCCCTCACATATAAAACCAGTGACACTGTCACAGTAAATACCAAACATGTATGGGTTCTTTTTTATTTGAGTGGTGAAAAAAAGTAGCTTATGTTGCCATTTTCTGAGACCCGTAGTGTTTCCATTTTTTTGATTTGGCTCTGGGTAAGGGCTTATTTTTTTGCTCCCCAAGCTGACGTTTTTATTGATACCATTTAGGGATAGATACAATGTTTTCATTGCCTGTTATTGCAATGTTGCAGTGGCCAAAAAAACGTAATTCAGGAGTTTAGAGTTTATTCTAGTTAGGTCATTTACTGATCGGATTAATTTACTTTACTTTATTTTGATAGCTCAGACATTTCTGAAAGCAGAGATATCAAATATGCATTTTTTTGTTTTGTTTTCAGGGGGTGATTTGAAGTTTTGTGCTTTTTATTTTTTGTAAATTTTTTTTGTATCTTTTTACTGGCTTTAGTAGTTCCCTTAGGAGAATTGAAGCTGTGATCATCCGATCGCCTGTGCTACACATGGCAAGGATTCAGCACTGCTATGGATAGCAGAAATCATGATCTCTTATGAACGCCGGCCATGAGGTGGATCTCGGGTCCATCTGTGGCTGTTAGTCTCCTGACAGGTGATCAGATCTGTGCTTTCTGGTACTCTTTGAATTTATAATTTATATTTTTCCTATTTAATTGTGATATTACATCTATTTTTCATTTATGTTTTTTATTACTTTACTTATAACATGATTAGGGCTTTTGGAGTAGCATTTTCTGGATATTTTGTACTTATTTGGACATCCAATTGGCTTTGGTATGTATGGTATACTGTAAGGTTGTTATTATATGGATCTACAGTCAATTTCTTATAGAATTATTTATTTCACCTTGGGATCCATTAGTGCCCATACTGCTATATTGGTATGTATTTGATTCTATTTTTTCAATCCTGAGAGATCTAAGGCTGTGTTTCCACCATCAGGAAACACAGCGCTTTGGACGGAGCGGAAATACCGCTCCGCCCAAAGCCCCGCCCCCTTTCTGACGCGCGCTCTTTCCGGAGGTGTTCAGAACACCTCCGGAAAGAACGCAGGGCTACATAGCCCTGTGTTAAATTCTGTTGCGGCGACGCACCGTCGCCGCAACACGCTAGGACATGCTGCGGTCTGAAAAGACGCGCCGAATGTCTGTTTACGCAGGTCTCCCGCCTGCGTGTTGTTACGCATAGTGGAGACGGGATTTCTTGAAATCCCCTCCACTATGCTGTAACATCTGGACGCTGCGTGTTTGGCGCTGCGCCAGCGCACAGCGCCAAACACGCAGCGTTTCCTGACCGTGGAAACTCACCCTAATGGTGCTTATTCTTCTATATATTATTCTACTAAAACTCTTGTGCATGCCCTCATCATCTACCACCTTGATTACTGCAACACCCTCCTCTCTGGCCGCCCCGCCAACTCCCTTGCACCACTCCAGTCTGTCCTCAACTCTGCTGCCCGACTAATCCACCTCTCTCCTCGCTATTCCCCTGTTTCTCCCCTCTGCAAATCCCTCCACTGGCTCCCAATTCCCCAACGAATCTAGTTCAAACTACTAACACTGACCTACAAAGCCATCCACAACCTGTCCCCTCACTATATCTCTGAACTAATCTCCCAATATCTTCCTTCACATAATCTTCGGTCCTCCCTACTCTCCTCCACACTTATTCGTTCCTCACACAACCGCCTCCAAGATTTCTCCCGAATATCCCCCATCCTCTGGAATTCCACGCCTCAATACGTACGATTATCCACCACCCTCGGATCCTTCAGTCGGAACCTGATAACCCATCTCTTCAGGAAAGCCTACAGCCTGCAGTAACCATTCTGCCGCCTCACCACCACCCGAGCTGCTGCACCCCCGACCTTCTGTCTCTTCCCCATTATCCCGTGAATGTAAGTCTGCAAGGACAGGGTCCTCTCCCCTCTGTAACAGTCTGTCATTGTAAGTTTGTTTACTGTAAACGATATCTATAACCTTGTATGTAACCCCTTCTCATGTACAGCACCATGGAATTAATGGCGCTATATAAATAAATAATAATATATATGCATTATTGTAATAAATCATATTAATGCATATTGATCCATATACAGGTGCCTCTCGCAAAATTAGAATATCATCAAAAAGTTAATGTATTTCAGTTCTTCAATAGAAAACGTGAAACTCATATTATATAGTCATTACAAACACTGATCTATTCAAGTGTTTATTTCTATTAATGTTGATGATTATGGTTTACAGCCAATGAAAACCCAAAAGTCATTATCTCAGTAAATTAGAATACTTTATAACACCAGCTTGAAAAACGATTTTAAAATCCAAAATGTTGGCCTACTGAAATGTATGTTCAGTAAATGCACTAAATTCTTGGTCGGGGATCCTTTTGCATGAATTACTGCATCAATGAGGCGTGGCATGGAGGCAATAAGCTTGTGGCACTGCTGAGGTGTTATGGAAACCCAAGTTACTTTGATAGCAGCCTTCAGCTCGTCTGCATTGTTGGGTTAAGGCCAGGCGAGTTTGCTGGCCAATCAAGCACAGTGATACTTTTGTTTTCAAACCAGGTATTGGTACTTTTGGCAGTGTGGATAGTTGCCAAGTACTGCTGGAGAATGAAATTTCCGTCTCCAAAAGGCTTGTCAGCAGAAGGAAGCATGAAGTGCTCTAATATTTCCTGATGGACAACTGTGCTGACTTTGGCCTTAATAAAGCACAGTGGACCTACAACAGCAGATGACATGGCTCCTCAAACCATCACTGATTGTGGAAACTTCACACTAGACCTCAAGCAGCTTGCATTGTGTGCCTCTTCACTTGTCCTCCAGACTCTGGGACGTTGATTTCCAAATGAAATGCAAAAATTTACTTTCACCTGAAAACAAAACCTTGGACCACTGAGCAACAATGCAGTTCTTTTTCTCCTTGGCCAAGTTAAGACGCTTCTGGCGTTGTCTATTGATCATGAGTGGCTTGACACAAGGAATGCGCCACATGTAGCTCATGTCCTGGACATGTGTGTGTGTGTGTGATGGCTTTTGAAGCAATGACTTCAGCAGCCGTCCACTCCTTGTGAATCGCCCCCACATTTTTGGCCTTTTCTTTACAATTGTTTCAAGGCTGCAGTTATCCCGCTTGCTTGTGCACCTTTTTCCACCACACTTTTTTCTTCCACTCAACTTTCCATTAATATGCTTGCATACAGCACTCTATGAACAGCCAGCTTCTTTAGCAATGACCTTTTGTGGCTTACCTTCCTTTGGAGTGTGTCAATGACTGTCTTCTGGACATCTGTCAAGTCGCAGTCTTCCCCATGATTGTGGAGCTTACTGAAACAGACTAAGAATCTTTTTAAACACTTAGGAAGCCTTTACAAGTGTTTTTTTGTTAATTATTCTAATTTACCGAGATAATGACTTTTGGGTTTTCATTGGCTGTAAGCCATAATCATCAACATTAATAGAAATAAACACTTGAGATAGATCATTCTGTTTGTAATGACTCTATATAATATATGAGTTTCACTTTCTGTATTGAAGAACTGAAATAAATTAACTTTTTGATGATATTCTAATTTTGTGAGAAGCACTTGTATGTCTATGGGGGGCTTTCGTGTTAATTGTTTTTAATTTTGGAGCTATATGGTGTTTAATAAAATATAATTGCTTTTGTACTCTTAGGTGTGCACCTTTTTCTGTACTGCTTTTTTCATTTGATAGTATTGAAAGGGTTAATCCCTCAGGAGGAGGAAAATGGAAAAAAAATCCTTCTAAGATGAGACAAAATGAATACTAGATCTTGAGGCTCGTAGAGATGGATCTCATGTAAAACTGTCAACATCTTATAATAATAAAAAGAGAAAAATATACTGTATTTATCTCTTTTCTATGTTGTAAAGGTCTATTTTCTATTGTTGGATTAAGTGATTATTCCTCTACCATATAATCACCAGTGCTTATTACTCTGATAATGGGTATTGTTCCCCAAGCTATGAATAAGGACTGTGAAAAAGCATGAAACGCGTCGGTGGGGATGACACCATAAGTGTATGTGTTATTTGTTAGCACATGCCTGCACATAAGGAATAGTTTTAAGCAGGGAATAAAGGTGATGTGTTAACCTTTCTATGTGGAGCTGGATTATCGCTGTACAAGTCCTGGTTCTACATTTTCCTTGAATCCTTATCTTGAGGTCATAGACGTCCATCATATAAGGGGTTACTTACCTCTTCTGTACAGACACCACAACAAGTCCATGGTGGGACTGATGCAGAACACAAGCCCTATACACATTGCTCTCAAGTCCAAGACCCTCAAGGGTTTATATCTCGTGAGAAATAATAATTATTAATAATCCCCTTCCACTGATGGCCAGGTGCCCCGCCAGTCTCCATGCCTCCTCTTTCGGATGAACTTGTGACCGATTTAGCCAATCACTATCTGCAGTCAAGACTAATCCTTTCCTGATGTGGATGGAGTTAGGCTGGAGCAATCACATGACCAAACTGTCAGAGCAGATTGTCTAAAGATCGGCCCTATATTTTTCCTAGTGGGAAAACTGTATTACTTTAGTTTTGGCTGTGAAATGTTGTAGCTAAAATGCTTTAATAGAAAAAGAGGGTGTTCTTTTATTTAAGCAGTAAATCCTTCAGTCATAAAAATGCACATCAAAAAGTTTTGAAAGAACAAGCCCTAAAAATGAAAACTAGAATTCTACAGGAAGGATAACCTGTGATCTCTCTGCTAGTGGTTACTACTCACCTGGGTGGTTATCTATAGGAATCTCTTCTTTACACCGCTCATCACCAATCACATATGTCTCTGTAGTATTAATATGGGTCAGATTTTCACCCTGAAACAAATATTGTAAAAGTCACAGACAGATGGAGAAGTCACAGCTATGATCAGCTCTAATCCTGCCATCTCCACCGTTCTCATTACACAAGTATAAAACATATAATACTGGTGGATAAAACAAGACTGAGCACAAGACCTTCACAGTCATCTACACATCATAGGGGAGATCTCATGACACCTTCTCTCCATCTACCTGATGATCCTGAGGAACACTGGAATTTTCTTCTTTACAGTCCTGCAGAAGAAGAGGACGGGGACATCTCTCTGGTGTTGTCCTCTTACTGGATACAACTGGAGGAACCACATACAGGGACTGAATTCATTCTTTACATACAGATAATTATAGGCCGTGTGTATTTAGTCCTGTCTATTACCTGGTGATGTGAGGGCTGGGGAACCTTCATCATGACGTCCTTGTACAGATCTTTGTGTCCTTCTAAATACTCCCACTCCTCCGTGGAGAAATAGACGGTGACATCCTGACACCTTATAGGAACCTGACATATACAATTATAACATCACATCGATCCCTTCATAGCGTTACTATATAATATCCCAGCATTTCCAGCAGTGTCACCTCTCCAGTCAGCAGCTCAATCATTTTGTAGGTGAGTTGTAGGATCTTCTGGTCATTGACTCCCACATGTTTCAAGGAGTAAGGTAGAGGCCCCATGATTGGCATGAGGTGTCTTCCCCATCCCTCAGACACACGGGCCTGACTAGAGGTCTTCTTCACTACTGTGTAATCCTGGTTATGGAGAGACACATCAATAAATGTTACTATGGACATTTTCAGAGTCCTCACCTCTCCAGTTCTGTCCATCTGTTATACCTGTAGATAATTATGTAATGTGATGTCATCAGAATTTCTCACCTCTCCAGTAAGCAGGAAGAGGATCTCTAGGGTGAGGTGTAATACGCTCTCCGCCATCTTGTCACTGCTAATATCCATCCTTGATAGACCAATCAGGAAAATTCTCTTATATAGAAGATCTCCACTGAGAGGATCCGATATAGTAGGGACCTGAATGGGAAGAAGATCAACCGATGTAACATCATGAAAAAAATCTATTCGCAAATCTTCTCCACATATTTCTTCATGATGGCAGCATCTACCTGATGATCCAGAATAAAATTGGATTTTCTTTTTTACAGCCCTGCGGCAGAAGAGGACAGGGACATCTCTCTGGTGTTGTCCCTTTGCTGAATAGAACTGGAAGAAACACATACAAGGACTGAATTCATTCTTTACATACAGATAATTATAGGCCGCGAGTATTTAGTCCTGTCTGTTACCTGGTGATGTGAGGGGCTGGGAACCTCCATCATGACGTCCTTGTACAGATCTTTGTGTCCTTCTAAATACTCCCACTCCTCCATGGAGAAATAGATGGCGACATTCTGATACCTTATAGGGACCTGATGCATAAAATAATACCATCATCCACTCGATACCTTCATAGCGTTACTGTATAATGTCCCAGCATTTTCAGCAGTGTCACCTCTCCAGTCAGCAGCTCAATCATCTTGTAGACGAGATCCAAGATCTTCTGGTCATTGATGTCCTGATGTTTCAGTGGGTGAGGTGGAGGCTCTGTCATTGGGCTCAAGGTTCTTCCCCATCCCTCAGACACAGGGGGCTGACAGAGCTCACTAGAAGTCTTCACTACTGTGTAATCCTGGTTATGGAGAGACACATTAATAAATCTCACTACAGACATTTCCAGAGTCCTCACCTCTCCAGTTCTGTCCATCTGTTATTCCCATAGATAAGAATGATGTAATGTGACGTCATCAGAATCTCTCACCTCTCCAGTAAGCCGAGAGAGGATCTCTAGGGTGAGGTGTAATATCCTCTCCACCATCTTTTTCCTGTCCTCATCCATCCTTAATGGGTCCATCAGGAAATTTCTCTTATATAAAATATCTCCACTGAAAGGATCAGATATTGTAGGGAACTGAATGGAAGAAGATGAGCTGATATAATATCATAAGGAATCTATTCAATATGTTATGAAGAAATCTTCATGTCACATCTTCATGGTGGCATCATGTCAGGCAGATGATCTCCATAAACCATCATGTAACAGAACAGTTACATCTCAGACATAGCGGCATCCAATATCGTCATTGCAGCGATGTAAACAGACTGAAGGATACAATGGACGCCTGAGTGATGAAGTGGAAATGTGTCAAAGATGGAAAGCGGCCTGAACTCGATGTGTTTTGTGTCCTTTCCCCAGAATCTGCCATCTACACTGATAATGGTGCAGATTACTAATACATAAGATGTTCTGGTCACAGGGACTCAGAAAATACAAAGTGCAATGACACTGGGAGGGTCCCGGGGAGACGTGTGCACTTCTCTCTATTCATCGTCTATGGGATGGAGGAAAAATGAGAGCGGCTCTAACTGGTGACAATGCAGGAAGACGATGAGAGAATCGCTGGCGTTTTCTACCCTCAACGTGACCGGTTCCCTTATAATACAGGAAAGATGTGTATCTTCGTACCGTGTTAGCCAGTAGATAGAAAAATATTTAGAATTGAGAGGCCTCAGTGGTTGATACCTTTTAATGGCTAACTGAAAAGATGGTAACAAATTGCAGCTTTTGAGACTACTCAGGTCTCTTCATCAGGTAAAGACTAATACAAAATCTGAAGAATCACATTTATACACAACACAGCACAGAAATAATGCAATAGATAAGACAAGTGACGTGAAGCAGAATTGTCATTATGGGAGAGTGATGAACATAAATATTGTGGTGAAACTCACAAAATTCATCCTCACCCACAATTACTTTGAATTTGACAACAAGATCTATCTACAGGAGACTGGCACAGCTATGGGAAGTAAAATGGCTCCATAGTATGCAAATCTTTTCATGGCCAAGCTTGAAAGCGACTTTTTGTCCCATCATGCCTCGATCCTACTACCGCTACATTGATGATATTTTAATTATTGGACGGAGTCTGAGCCACAGCTAAAGATGTTCCATGAACAGTTCAATCAATTCATCCCACCATCAATTTAACACTCAACTACTCCAGCACTGAAATTAACTTTTTAGACACCACCATTAAGCTAAAGAACAATGAAATAGAGACATCCCTGTATCAGAAGCCAATCGACCTCCCAACATACCTTAAATGGGACAGTTTCCATCCAAAACACATAAAAAACTCTATTGTCTACAGCCAAGCCATCAGATACAACCGTATATGTTCCAACCCCATGGATAGAGATGAACACCTTGGTCGCCTCAGAAGAACTTTTTGAATCAGGGCTACCATCCAAGAACGATTGAAAACCAAATTACAAGAGCCACCAGAATATCAAGGAATCACCTGCTACATTACAAAGCTAAAGAAGAAAATAACCGGGTGCCTCTAGTGGTCACCTACAATCCAAATCTGGAGGTGCTAAGAGGAGCTGCACGGAAACTACAACCTTTACTACAAAAAGATGCCCGATTACAATCCATATTTCCAGACCCCCCCCACTACTGTGTTTTAGGCAGCACCAAATCTAAGAAGTATCATTGTCAGAAGCTCCCTGTCCTCCCCAACAGCTACAGGAACCTTTCCTTCCAAGCAGAAAAAATGTAAAACCTGTCCGTTTATAATGACCACGGACAAGATAAAGATCCCCAACTCACATCAGGACTACAAGATCCCAGGTACTTTCAGCTGCATCACATCTAATGTGGTGTACCTAATTATATGTACTAAATGTCCAACTGGGGGTCTGTATGTGGGGGAGACCGGGCAAAAACTGAGAACAAGGATGAATTCTCATTGCCACACAATAAGAGAAAAAAGAATGGATCTACCTGTGGCCAAACACTTTTGTATCTCCAGTCATAGCATCATGGACATTAAATTACTTGTTTTAAAAGCTAACTTTAAGTCTGAGAGAGACAGAAAGGTTTGGGAATATAAATTCATGACGACCTTTGACACACTCAGTGCAGGAATGAATGTGTCGCATGGATTTATGTCTTTTTACATCAATTAAGGAATTTGCTCTTCAGACCTTCTGAGGGCATCACACAACACAGAACCAGACCCCAATCAGAGGACAATAAAACTTTCACACTCCTTATCTATGAACTGTTCCAATATTTATGTTCATCTCTATCTCCCATAATGACAGTTCTGCTTCACGTCACTTGTCTTACCTATTGCATTGTTTCTGTGCTGTGTTGTGTATAAGTATGCGATTCTTCAGATTTTGTATTGGTCTTGACCTGATGAAGAGACCTGAGTAGTCTGGAAAGCTGCAATTTGTTACCATCTTTTCAGTCGGCCATTAAAAGGTATCAACAACTGAGGACTCTCAACTCTAAATATTCTTCTATCCACTGGCTAACACGGTACAAAGATATACATCTTTACTGTATCTCCAGGAGCCCAAACCCCCCGAAATCACCTCAGTAATGGAGGGGTTACTGCCCCCCGCCCAGTAATGGGGAATCTCCAGCACCTACCTCCACCTGCAGAGCCGCACACCACATGTATGGCTGTTCTGTGCCCAGTAATGGGGAATCTCCAGCATCTACCTCCACCTGCAGAGCCGCACACCACATATATGGCTGTTCTGTGCCCAGTAATGGGGAATCTCCAGCACCTACCTCCACCTGCACAGCCACACTCCACATATATGGCTGCTCTGTGCCCAGTAATGGGGAATCTCCAGCACCTACCTCCACCTGCAGAGCCGCACTCCACATGTATGGCTGTTCTGTGCCCAGTAATGGGGGATCTCCAGCACCTACCTCCACCTGCAGAGCCGCACACCACATATATGGCTGTTCTGTGCCCAGTAATGGGGAATCTCCAGCACCTACCTCCACCTGCAGAGCCGCACACCACATATATGGCTGTTCTGTGCCCAGTAATGGGGAATCTCCAGCACCTACCTCCACCTGCAGAGCCGCACACCACATATATGGCTGTTCTGTGCCCAGTAATGGGGAATCTCCAGCACCTACCTCCACCTGCAGAGCCGCACACCACATATATGGCTGTTCTGTGCCCAGTAATGGGGAATCTCCAGCACCTACCTCCACCTGCAGAGCCGCACTCCACATGTATGGCTGTTCTGTGCCCAGTAATGGGGATCTCCAGCACCTACCTCCACCTGCAGAGCCGCACTCCACATGTATGGCTGTTCTGTGCCCAGTAATGGGGAATCTCCAGCACCTACCTCCACCTGCAGAGCCGCACTCCACATGTATGGCTGTTCTGTGCCCAGTAATGGGGAATCTCCAGCACCTACCTCCACCTGCAGAGCCGCACGCCACATGTATGGCTGTTCTGTGCCCAGTAATGGGGAATCTCCAGCACCTACCTCCACCTGCAGAGCCGCACACCACATATATGGCTGTTCTGTGCCCAGTAATGGGGAATCTCCAGCACCTACCTCCACCTGCAGAGCCGCACACCACATATATGGCTGTTCTGTGCCCAGTAATGGGGAATCTCCAGCACCTACCTCCACCTGCAGAGCCGCACACCACATATATGGCTGCTCTGTGCCCAGTAATGGGGAATCTCCAGCACCTACCTCCACCTGCAGAGCCGCACTCTACATGTATGGCTGTTCTGTGCCCAGTAATGGGGAATCTCCAGCACCTACCTCCACCTGCAGAGCCGCACACCACATATATGGCTGTTCTGTGCCCAGTAATGGGGAATCTCCAGCACCTACCTCCACCTGCAGAGCCGCACTCCACATATATGGCTGTTCTGTGCCCAGTAATGGGGAATCTCCAGCACCTACCTCCACCTGCAGAGCCGCACTCCACATGTATGGCTGCTCTGTGCCCAGTAATGGGGAATCTCCAGCACCTACCTCCACCTGCAGAGCCGCACACCACATATATGGCTGTTCTGTGCCCAGTAATGGGGAATCTCCAGCACCTACCTCCACCTGCAGAGCCGCACTCCACATGTATGGCTGTTCTGTGCCCAGTAATGGGAATCTCCAGCACCTACCTCCACCTGCAGAGCCGCACTCCACATGTATGGCTGTTCTGTGCCCAGTAATGGGGAATCTCCAGCACCTACCTCCACCTGCAGAGCCGCACACCACATATATGGCTGTTCTGTGCCCAGTAATGGGGAATCTCCAGCACCTACCTACACCTGCAGAGCCGTACACCACATATATGGCTGTTCTGTGCCCAGTAATGGGGAATCTCCAGCACCTACCTCCACCTGCAGAGCCGCACACCACATATATGGCTGTTCTGTGCCCAGTAATGGGAATCTCCAGCACCTACCTCCACCTGCAGAGCCGCACTCCACATGTATGGCTGTTCTGTGCCCAGTAATGGGGATCTCCAGCACCTACCTCCACCTGCAGAGCCGCACACCACATATATGGCTGTTCTGTGCCCAGTAATGGGGAATCTCCAGCACCTACCTCCACCTGCAGAGCCGCACTCCACATATATGGCTGTTCTGTGCCCAGTAATGGGGAATCTCCAGCACCTACCTCCACCTGCAGAGCCGCACACCACATGTATGGCTGTTCTGTGCCCAGTAATGGGGAATCTCCAGCACCTACCTCCACCTGCAGAGCCACACTCCACATATATGGCTGTTCTGTGCCCAGTAATGGGGAATCTCCAGCACCTACCTCCACCTGCAGAGCCGCACTCCACATGTATGGCTGCTCTGTGCCCAGTAATGGGGAATCTCCAGCACCTACCTCCACCTGCAGAGCCGCACACCACATATATGGCTGTTCTGTGCCCAGTAATGGGAATCTCCAGCACCTACCTCCACCTGCAGAGCCGCACTCCACATGTATGGCTGTTCTGTGCCCAGTAATGGGGAATCTCCAGCACCTACCTCCACCTGCAGAGCCGCACACCACATATATGGCTGTTCTGTGCCCAGTAATGGGGAATCTCCAGCACCTACCTCCACCTGCAGAGCCGCACTCCACATGTATGGCTGTTCTGTGCCCAGTAATGGGGAATCTCCAGCACCTACCTCCACCTGCAGAGCCGCACACCACATATATGGCTGTTCTGTGCCCAGTAATGGGGAATCTCCAGCACCTACCTCCACCTGCAGAGCCGTACACCACATATATGGCTGTTCTGTGCCCAGTAATGGGGAATCTCCAGCACCTACCTCCACCTGCAGAGCCGCACACCACATATATGGCTGTTCTGTGCCCAGTAATGGGGAATCTCCAGCACCTACCTCCACCTGCAGAGCCGCACTCCACATGTATGGCTGTTCTGTGCCCAGTAATGGGGATCTCCAGCACCTACCTCCACCTGCAGAGCCGCACACCACATATATGGCTGTTCTGTGCCCAGTAATGGGGAATCTCCAGCACCTACCTCCACCTGCAGAGCCGCACTCCACATATATGGCTGTTCTGTGCCCAGTAATGGGGAATCTCCAGCACCTACCTCCACCTGCAGAGCCGCACACCACATATATGGCTGCTCTGTGCCCAGTAATGGGGAATCTCCAGCACCTACCTCCACCTGCAGAGCCGCACACCACATATATGGCTGTTCTGTGCCCAGTAATGGGGAATCTCCAGCACCTACCTCCACCTGCAGAGCCGCACTCCACATGTATGGCTGTTCTGTGCCCAGTAATGGGGATCTCCAGCACCTACCTCCACCTGCAGAGCCGCACTCCACATATATGGCTGTTCTGTGCCCAGTAATGGGGAATCTCCAGCACCTACCTCCACCTGCAGAGCCGCACACCACATATATGGCTGTTCTGTGCCCAGTAATGGGGAATCTCCAGCACCTACCTCCACCTGCAGAGCCGCACACCACATATATGGCTGTTCTGTGCCCAGTAATGGGGAATCTCCAGCACCTACCTCCACCTGCAGAGCCGCACTCCACATATATGGCTGTTCTGTGCCCAGTAATGGGGAATCTCCAGCACCTACCTCCACCTGCAGAGCCACACTCCACATATATGGCTGTTCTGTGCCCATTAATGGGGGATCTCCAGCACCTACCTCCACCTGCAGAGCCGCACACCACATATATGGCTGTTCTGTGCCCAGTAATGGGGAATCTCCAGCACCTACCTCCACCTGCAGAGCCGCACTCCACATATATGGCTGTTCTGTGCCCAGTAATGGGGAATCTCCAGCACCTACCTCCACCTGCAGAGCCACACTCCACATATATGGCTGTTCTGTGCCCATTAATGGGGGATCTCCAGCACCTACCTCCACCTGCAGAGCCGCACTCCACATATATGGCTGTTCTGTGCCCAGTAATGGGGAATCTCCAGCACCTACCTCCACCTGCAGAGCCGCACTCCACATATATAGCTGTTCTGTGCCCAGTAATGGGGGATCTCCAGCACCTACCTCCACCTGCAGAGCCGCACTCCACATATATGGCTGCTCTGTGCCCAGTAATGGGGAATCTCCAGCACCTACCTCCACCTGCAGAGCCGCACTCCACATATATAGCTGTTCTGTGCCCAGTAATGGGGAATCTCCAGCACCTACCTCCACCTGCAGAGCCGCACTCCACATATATGGCTGCTCTGTGCCCAGTAATGGGGAATCTCCAGCACCTACCTCCACCTGCAGAGCCGCACTCCATATATATGGCTGTTCTGTGCCCAGTAATGGGGAATCTCCAGCACCTACCTCCACCTGCAGAGCCGCACACCACATATATGGCTGTTCTGTGCCCATTAATGGGGGATCTCCAGCACCTACCTCCACCTGCAGAGCCGCACTCCACATATATGGCTGTTCTGTGCCCAGTAATGGGGAATCTCCAGCACCTACCTCCACCTGCAGAGCCGCACTCCACATATATAGCTGTTCTGTGCCCAGTAATGGGGGATCTCCAGCACCTACCTCCACCTGCAGAGCCGCACTCCACATATATGGCTGCTCTGTGCCCAGTAATGGGGAATCTCCAGCACCTACCTCCACCTGCAGAGCCGCACTCCACATATATAGCTGTTCTGTGCCCAGTAATGGGGAATCTCCAGCACCTACCTCCACCTGCAGAGCCGCACTCCACATATATGGCTGCTCTGTGCCCAGTAATGGGGAATCTCCAGCACCTACCTCCACCTGCAGAGCCGCACTCCATATATATGGCTGTTCTGTGCCCAGTAATGGGGAATCTCCAGCACCTACCTCCACCTGCAGAGCCGCACACCACATATATGGCTGCTCTGTGCCCAGTAATGGGGAATCTCCAGCACCTACCTCCACCTGCAGAGCCGCACACCACATATATGGCTGTTCTGTGCCCAGTAATGGGGAATCTCCAGCACCTACCTCCACCTGCAGAGCTGCACTCCACATGTATGGCTGTTCTGTGCCCAGTAATGGGGATCTCCAGCACCTACCTCCACCTGCAGAGCCGCACTCCACATATATGGCTGTTCTGTGCCCAGTAATGGGGAATCTCCAGCACCTACCTCCACCTGCAGAGCCGCACACCACATATATGGCTGTTCTGTGCCCAGTAATGGGGAATCTCCAGCACCTACCTCCACCTGCAGAGCCGCACACCACATATATGGCTGTTCTGTGCCCAGTAATGGGGAATCTCCAGCACCTACCTCCACCTGCAGAGCCGCACTCCACATATATGGCTGTTCTGTGCCCAGTAATGGGGAATCTCCAGCACCTACCTCCACCTGCAGAGCCACACTCCACATATATGGCTGTTCTGTGCCCATTAATGGGGATCTCCAGCACCTACCTCCACCTGCAGAGCCGCACACCACATATATGGCTGTTCTGTGCCCAGTAATGGGAATCTCCAGCACCTACCTCCACCTGCAGAGCCGCAGTCCACATATATGGCTGTTCTGTGCCCAGTAATGGGGAATCTCCAGCACCTACCTCCACCTGCAGAGCCACACTCCACATATATGGCTGTTCTGTGCCCATTAATGGGGGATCTCCAGCACCTACCTCCACCTGCAGAGCCGCACTCCACATATATGGCTGTTCTGTGCCCAGTAATGGGGAATCTCCAGCACCTACCTCCACCTGCAGAGCCGCACTCCACATATATGGCTGTTCTGTGCCCAGTAATGGGGAATCTCCAGCACCTACCTCCACCTGCAGAGCCGCACTCCACATATATGGCTGTTCTGTGCCCAGTAATGGGGGATCTCCAGCACCTACCTCCACCTGCAGAGCCGCACTCCACATATATGGCTGCTCTGTGCCCAGTAATGGGGAATCTCCAGCACCTACCTCCACCTGCAGAGCCGCACTCCACATATATAGCTGTTCTGTGCCCAGTAATGGGGAATCTCCAGCACCTACCTCCACCTGCAGAGCCGCACTCCACATATATGGCTGCTCTGTGCCCAGTAATGGGGAATCTCCAGCACCTACCTCCACCTGCAGAGCCGCACTCCACATATATAGCTGTTCTGTGCCCAGTAATGGGGATCTCCAGCATCTACCTCCACCTGCAGAGCCGCACACCACATATATGGCTGTTCTGTGCCCAGTAATGGGGAATCTCCAGCACCTACCTCCACCTGCAGAGCTGCACACCACATATATGGCTGCTCTGTGCCCAGTAATGGGGAATCTCCAGCACCTACCTCCACCTGCAGAGCCGCACTCCACATATATAGCTGTTCTGTGCCCAGTAATGGGGGATCTCCAGCATCTACCTCCACCTGCAGAGCCGCACACCACATATATGGCTGTTCTGTGCCCAGTAATGGGGAATCTCCAGCACCTACCTCCACCTGCAGAGCCGCACTCCACATATATGGCTGTTCTGTGCCCAGTAATGGGGAATCTCCAGCACCTACCTCCACCTGCAGAGCCGCACACCACATATATGGCTGTTCTGTGCCCAGTAATGGGGAATCTCCAGCACCTACCTCCACCTGCAGAGCCGCACTCCACATGTATGGCTGTTCTGTGCGCACAGGACCTGTGATGAGGTCACAGGAGGGGAGGAGTCAGGGTCACATGATCAGGGGCCTCAGTATATACAGGCTGTGCTGGTTGTCATGGTGCTGGAGGAGTCCAGGCAGTGCACATAGGGAGCTCCAGGGTGCACGTTCCCGTAGAGCGACCACTTGCTCTGGAGACTTCAGAGCATTTACATAGAGATGAACCAGCGCTCCATAATCACCAGGTTTCACCTCAAAACTTCTTTATTGTGAGGTTTTTCTTCAGACCCTCATTCATGAATATTCTTTCTTGTGGTCGCAGTGTTTCAGCTCACAGACCCTTCCTCAGGCTTAACCCCTTAACCCCCAAGGGTGGTTTGCACGTTAATGATCGGGCCAATTTTTACAATTCTGACCACTGTCTCTTTATGAGGTTATAACTCTGGAACGCTTCAACGGATATTCGCGATTCTCAGACTGTTTTCTCGTGACATATTGTACTTCACGTTAGTGGTAAAATTTCTTCGATATACCTTGCGTTTATTTTTGAAAAAAACGCAAATATGGCGAAAATTTTGAAAATTTTACAATTTTCAAACTTTGAATTTTTATTCCCTTAAAACAGAGAAATATGTCACACAAAATAGTTAAGAAATAACATTTCCCACATGTCTACTTTACATCAGCACAATTTTGGAACCAAATTTTTTTTTGTTAGGAAGTTATAAGGGTTAAAAGTTGATCAGCGATTTCTCATTTTTACAACAAAATTTACAAAACCATTTTTTTTAGGGACCACCTCACATTTGAAGTCACTTTGAGGGGTCTATATGGCAGAAAATACCCAAAAGTGACACCATTCTAAAAACTGCACGCCTCAAGGTACTCAAAACCATATTCAAGAAGATTATTGACCCTTCAGGTGCTTCACAGGAGCTGAAGCAACGTGGAAGGAAAAAATGAATATTTAACTTTTTAGCCACAAAACTGATCTATTACAAACTTTTTTTTTATTTTCACAAGGGTAAAAGGAGAAAATGGACAGATAAAGTTGTTGTGCAATTTCTCCTGAGTACGCCAATAGCCAATATGTGGAGGAAAACCACTGTTTGGGCACACGGCAGAGCTCGTAAGGGAAGGAGCGCCGTTTGACTTTTTCAAACTAAAATTGGCTGGAATTGAGATTGGACGCCATGTCGTGTTTGGAGAGCCCCTGATGTGCCTAAACAGTGGAAACCCCCCACAAGTGACACCATTTTGGAAACTAGACCCCCTAAGGAACTTATCTAGATCTGTTGTGAACACTTTGAACCCCCAAGTGTTTCACAAAAGTTTATAATGCCTGGGTCTGAAAAATAAAAAAAAACAATTTTCCACAAAAATGATTTTTTAGTCCCAAATTTTTGATTTTTCCCAAGGAAATTGGACCCCAAAAGTTGTTGTCCAATTTTTCCTGAGTACGCTGATACCCCATATGTGGGAGGGGGGGGAAACTGTTTGGGCGCACGACAGGGCTTGGAAAGGAAGTTTTAACGTTTTGGAATGCAGACGTTGATGGGGGTCATGTTCCGTTTGCAGTGCCCCAGATGTGCCTAAACAGTGGAAACCCCCACAAGTGACCCCATTTTGGAAACTAGACCCCCTAAGGAGCTTTTCTAGATCTTTGGTGAGCACTTTGAACCCCCAAGTGCTTCACACAAGTTTATAATGCCCGAGCATGAAAATAAAAAATCCTATTTTTTTCCCACAAAAAATATCTTTTAGTCACTAATTTTTTATTTTCCCAAGGGTAACAGGAGAAATTTGACCACAAAAGTTGATGTCCAATTTGTCCTGAGTACGCTGATACCCCATATGTGCGGGGAACCACTGTTTGGGCGCACAGCAGAGCTCGGAATGGAAGGAGCACCATTTGACTTTTTCCAAACAAAATTGGCTGGAATTGAGATTAGACGCCATGTTGCATTTGGAGAGCCTCTGATGTGCCTAAACAGTGGAAACCCCCCACAAGTGACCCCATTTGGGAAACTAGACCCCCTAAGGAACTTATCTAGATCTTAGGTGAGCAATTTGAACCCCAAAGTGCTTCACACAAGTTTATAATGTAGAGCCGTAAAATTAAAAAATCATATTTTTTCCACAAAAATGATCTTTTCACCCCAATTTTTATTTTCCCAAGGGTAACAAGACTCCAAAAGTTATTGTGCAATTTGTCCTGAGTACGCTGATACCCCATATGTAGGGGTAAACCACTGTTTAGGTGCATGGCAGAGTTTGGAAGGGAAGGAGCGCCGTTCGACTTTTTCAACACAGAATTGGCTGGATGCCATGTTGTGTTTGGAGAGCTCCTGATCTGCCTAAACAGTGGAAACCCCCAACAAATTACACCATTTTGGAAATTAGACCCCTCAAGGAACTTATCTAGATGTGTGGTGAGCACTTTGAACCCCGAAATGCTTCACAGAAGTTTATAACATACAGCTGTAAAATAAAAATCTTTTTTTTTTTTTTTTACAAAAATGATTTTTTCGTCCCCAATATTTTATTTTCACAAGGGTAACAGGAGAAATTGAACCCCAAAAGTTGTTGTCCAATTTGTCCTGAGTACGCTGATACCCAATATGTGGGAGTAAACTACTGTATGGGCGCACGTCGGGGCTCGGAAGGGAAGTAGTGATGCTTTGGATTGCAGACTTTGATGGAATGGTCTGGGGGCGTCATGTCGCATTTGGAGAGCCCCTGATGCGCCTAAACAGTGGAAACCCCCCACAAGTGACCCCATTTTGGAAAATAGACCCCACAAGGAACTTATCTAGATATGTGGTGAGCACTTTGAACCCCGAAGTGCTTCACATAAGTTTACAACGTACAGCCGTAAAAATAATTTATTTATTTTTTTTACAAAAATGATTTTTTCGCCCCCAATATTTTATTTTCACAAGGGTAACTGGAGAAATTGGACCCCAAAAGTTGTTGTCCAATTTGTCATGAGTACGCTGATACCCAATATGTGGGAGAAAACTACTGTATGGGTACACGTTGGGGCTCGGAAGGGAAGTAGTGACGTTTTGGATTGCAGACTTTGATGGAATGGTCTGGGGGCGTCATGTCGCATTTGGAGAGCCCCTGATGCGCCTAAACAGTGGAAACCCCCCACAAGTGACCCCATTTTGGAAAATAGACCCCACAAGGAACTTATCTAGATGTGTGGTGAGCGCTATGAATCCCCAAGTGCTTCACAGAAGTTTATAACGTACAGTTGTAAAAACAAAAAAATCATTTTTTAAAAAAAAATGATATTTTTACCCCCAGTTTTTTATTTTCCCAACGGTAACAGAAGAAATAGGACAAATTTCACAACTCTTTGGGTCCAGAGTACGCTGATACCCCATATGCGGGGGTAAACTACTGTTTGGGCGCATGGCAGAGCTCAGAAGTGAAGGAGCACCGTTTGACTTTTTCAATGCAGAATTGGCTGGAATTGAGATCAGACGCCATGTCACATTTGGAGAGCCCCTGATGTGCCTAAACAGCGGAAACCCCCCAATTCTAACTCCAACCCTAACCCCAACACACCCCTAACCCTAGTCCCAACTCTAACCACAAACCTAACCCTAACACACCCATAACCCTAATCCCAACCCTAACCCTAATCCTAACTTTAGCGCCAACCCTAACCCTAACTTTAGCCGTAACCCTAACCCTAATGGGAAAATGGAAATAAATACTTTTTTTTAATTTTATTATTTTTCCCTAACTAAGGGGGTGATAAAGGGGGGTTTGATTTACTATTTATAGCGGGTTTTTATGATTGGCAGCTGTCACGCGAAAAGATGCTTTTTATTGCAAAAAATAGTTTTTGCATCACCACATTTTGAGAGCTATAATTTTTGTATATTTTGGCCCACAGAGTCATGTGAGGTCTTATTTTTTGCGGGACGAGGTTATGTTTTTATTGGTACCATTTTTGAGCATGTGACTTTTTTTGATCGCTTTTTATTTCGATTTTTGGAGGTTAGAATGAACAAAAATCAGCAATTCATGAATTTCTTTTGGGGGAGGCGTTTATACCGTTCTGCGTGTGGTAAAATTGATGAAGCAGTTTTATTCTTTGGGTCAGTACGATTACGGCGATATCTCATTTATGTCATTTTTTTATGTTTGGCGCTTTTATACAATAAAAATAATTTTATATAAAAAAATTATTATTTTTGCATCGCTTTATTCTGCGAGCTATAACTTTTTTATTTTTTCACTCATGATGCTATATGGCAGCTCGTTTTTTGCGGGACAAGATGACGTTTTCAGCGGTACCATGTTTATTTATATCCGTCTTTTTGATCGCGTGTTATTCCACTTTCTGTTTGGCGGTATGATGATAAAGCATTGATTTTTTGCTTTGTTTTTTTTTTTTTAAGAGGTTCACTAAAGGGGTTAACTAGTGGGACAGTTTTATAGGGGGGGTTGTTACGGACGCGGCGATACCAAATATGTGTACTTTTATTGTTTTGTTTTTTTTATTTACAAGAAAAAATGAATTTATTGGGAAATATCTTTTTTTTTTTTTATGATTTTTTAAACAATTTTTATTTTTTTAACTTTTTTACTTTGTCCCAGGGTGGGACATCACTGTATTTTAGCAGATCGCTGGTGTGACAGTGTGCACAGCACTCTGTCACACCAGCGATCGCTCTGGCATCGCTGCAGGCTTCTCAGTGCCTGCTCTCAGCAGGCACTGAGGAAGCCGCCTCCCTGCAGGACCCGGAAGGACCCCGGCGACATCTTGGATCAGGGGTCCTGCAGGGAGGAAGGACCCTCGGAACAGCGTGACACATCGCGCTGCTCTGAGGGTCTCAGGGGAGCGCGCAGGGAGCCCCCTCCATGCGCGATCCTCCCCTGTGCCCCCAGTACACCGCGATCATGTTTGATCGCGGTGTGCCAGGGGTTAATGTTCCGGGAGCGGTCCGTGACCGCTCCTGACACATAGTGCCGGGTGTCAGCTGTGATAATCAGCTGACACCCGGCCGCGATCGGCTGCGCTCCCCCCGGGAGCGCGTCCGATCGCACGAGATGTACTATCCCGTCCATGGTCATACGGGCCCAGGTACCATGGACGGGATAGTATGTCTGATGGCAGTAAGGGGTTAATATAGACAGAAAACCAGAATAATATGAGAAAGTATAACAAGGTGCCCAGCAATCAGAAAACTGTATTACAGAGGACATTTATAGCGTGAGGTAAGGGGGAGCCAGAAACTACAGTAACAGCAGCTGTGGTTTATAGAAGAAAGTAACCAAGGAACACCCAGCATGGAAATATCTTGATATTATTATTATTTATCGGCCTTCAGCTTGATCTTGAGCCATGGCGACTTCATGGATGAACGATCTGTAGGATGATCGATCTTGTGCAAGCCTTGATTGTTCCACCAGGGTCTTCTCTGTCATTATTTTAAGTGCATAAAACCATTGGATTGCTGATCTCCCTCTTCTCCTTGTTCCTTCAAATCTTCTCATCATGATGTCCTTCTTCAGTGATTGCCTTCTTCGTATGAGGTGTCCAAAGAGGCAAAGTAGCTAGTTGTAATTTCAGTTGTGCTAGTTTAATCATAAAACAAGGAACTGTTCAGTGTTCCTGAGGGCAGGAAGCCCTAGAGAGAAAAATTATCGGAAATGTCCTGTACTGGCCAGCATGGCCACAACTGAAATAAAAAGTCTTGCAGTGCGTTGTTTTCCCCATCCCAGTTCTATTGCACACGTTTCCTCCTCGGTATATATGCTGCGAAGGTAATTGATGATATCTCTTTACTTAAAACTATCCCCAAACATTTTAAGATCTACCACAACTGTGATGCCTCACAGTAATCAGAATTGATATGATCAAACCCAATGAAAGGGGTGGAAAACTAAGAATACCCTTTCCATGTTGGAGGCAAAATGGATATGGCCTCTGGGAACTGTGTCCCCCCTTGGGTTAAATGAGAACTTGATCTTAGCTCCTTTTTTGTAAACCACTATCCTAGTCTAGTAGAACAATATATATATATGTATCTATTTTTATATAGCTTTTATTCATTATATTACTTTCATCATTTTTATTTGGGTTTTAATGTGCTTTATTTTTTCCTTTATATTTTTTCCTGTAATAAAGGTCCTTATGTATGGCTTACCTGTGGTGGTTGCTACTTAGGTAACTGGGATGTTCTTTGCCTACTGTCTCTTTTTTGCTGTGGTCTTCACCGTTCCAGGATTCATCCGTTGAAGGATTCCTGTTGTGATTTGGTAGCTGAGGAGAGCAGGCAAAAAGGCAATACACCAGAGAGGTTGGAATCTATTGGATTGCAGTACCCTGACTAACCACCACAACTAAAGGCAGCCGTGGAGCGTACCTACGTTGGTCCTAGACGCCTCGTCACAGCCTGAGAAACTAACTACACCTAAAGATAGAAAGAGGAAAACTATCTGCCCCGGAGCAGATCCCCAAAGAACATAGGAAGCCCCCAAACATGTAATGGCGGTTAGACAAGAGGAAACACACACACAGATAGAAAACAGTTTGAGCAAACGTTGGGGCCCAATCTTCCTAGAAAGAAAAGGATAGGAAGGTCACTTACTGCAATCCAAAAAAACCCTAAAAAAAATACCAACACACTAATTGCAAAAACACCTGAGATCACACGACCTCTACCACCTAAATTAGTTCTCTGGTGCAACAAAACCAAACAGCAACCACTGAAAAAACTGGAAAAGGCAAATGAACAAACAACTGGCTGAACTAAACTGAGAGGAGCACAAGCCCCCGGAGGGACCTGGCAGACCCCCACAGAAGTGCAGGACAAAATGCAAAAAGGAAGCACAAAAAACAAAAGAAGAAAATGTCTTATCCGATAGCAGAAGATGCAGGCACGAAACAGCAAGTTTCAAAGTGAACCAGGAACAAAAGTAGAGACCAGAACAATTGATCACCGGCAACCCTGATGGGAGGGAACCTCCCTTATATAAGACCAGTCAGTAACACCTGATCGCCAATCTTCACAATCTTCATTGAATAGTTCAGTACTGTTTGTAACCACCAGAGGGAGCTTCTGCTCAGAATTCATTTCTAGCACATTCACAACAGATTCCTTGTACCGTGCAGACATCCATCCATGTGGATCCAATTGGTGTCTGAACTTGTATTCCTAGGAAGAAATGTCCCATTATGAGACTGAGATATATGTATACTTTTTTGTTTTTTAAGGATCATTATATCAATTATACTTTTTTTTCTATATTTTTTTACATATTTTTTTATATTTTCTTTAATTTTCATATATTATTTTTCACTCTTTATTATTGCTAGTATTGTTTTTTCATATAATATATATATATATATATATATATATATATACAGTACAGACCAAAAGTTTGGACACACCTCATTTAAAGATTTTTCTGTATTTTTATGACTATGAAAATTGTACATTCACACTGAAGGCATCAAAACTATGAATTAACACATGTGGAATTATATATTTAACAAAAAAGTGTGAAACAACTGAAAATATGTCTTATATTCGAGGATCTTCAAAGTAGCCACCTTTTGCTTTGATGACTGCTTTGCACACTCTTGGCATTCTCTTGATGATCTTCAAGAGGAAGTCACCGGAAATGGTTTTCACTTCACAGGTGTGCCCTGTCAGGTTTAATAAGTGGGATTTCTAGCCTTATAAATGAGGTTGGGACCATCATTTGTATTATGCAGAAGTCTGGTGGATACACAGCTGACAGTCCTACTGAATAGACTGTTAGAATTTGTATTATGGCAAGAAAAAAGCAGCTAAGTAAAGAAAAACGAGTGGCCATCATTACTTTAAGAAATGAAGGTCCCCAAGTGCAGTTGCAAAAACCATCAAGCGCTACAAAGAAACTGGCTCACATGAGGACCGCCCCAGGAAAGGAAGACCAAGAGTCACCTCTGCTTCTGAGGATAAGTTTATCCGAGTCACCAGACTCAGAAATCGCAGGTTTACAGCAGCTCAGATTAGAGACCAGGTCAATGCCACACAGACACATCTCTTCAACAACTGTTAAGAGGAGACTTTGTGCAGCAGGCCTTCATGGTAAAATAGCTGCTAGGAAACCACTGCTAAGGACAGGCAACAAGCAGAAGAGACTTGTTTGGGCTAAAGAACACAAGGAATGGACATTAGACCAGAGGAAATCTGTGCTTTGGTCTGATGAGTCCAAATTTGAGATCTTTGGTTCCAACCACCGTGTATTTGTACTACGCAGAAAAGGTGAACGGATGGACTCTACATGCCTGGTTCCCACCGTGAAGCATGGAGGAGGAGGTGTGATGGTGTGGGGGTGCTTTGCTGGTGACACTGTTGGGGATTTATTCAAAATTGAAGGTATACTGAACCAGCATGGCTACCACAGCATCTTGCAGCGGCATGCTATCCCATCCGGTTTGCGTTTAGTTGGACCATCATTTATTTTTCAACAGGACAATGACCCCAAACATACCTCCAGGCTGTGTAAGGGCTATTTGACCAAGAAGCAGGGTGATGGGGTGCTACGCCAGATGTCCTGGCCTCCACAGTCACCAGACCTGAACCCAATCGAGATGGTTTGGGGTGAGCTGGACCGCAGAGTGAAGGCAAAAGGGCCAACAACTGCTAAGCATCTCTGGGAACTATTTCAAGATTGTTGGAAGACCATTTCCAGTGACTACCTCTTGAAGCTCATCAAGAGAATGCCAAAAGTGTGCAAAGTAATCATCAAAGCAAAAGGTGGCTACTTTGAAGAACCTAGAATATAAGACATATTTTCTATTGTTTCACACTTTTTTGTTAAGTATATAATTCCACATGTGTTAATTCATAGTTTTGATGCCTTCAGTGTGTCCAAACTTTTGGTCTGTACTGTATATATTATCTGCAACTTTTCTAACTTGTCCATTTGTAGATCTTTATTTTTCTGTATTATTTATTTTTATTTTTCATTTTGTATTTTTATTTATTTTCAATAATATTGTTTTTTATATTGTATTATTTTTGCATTATTTTTTAATTTACCGTATATACTCATGTATAAGCCGACCAGTGTATAAGCCGACCCCCCTAATTTTGCCACAAAAAACTGGGAATACTTATTGACTCGTGTATAAGCCTAGGGTGAAAAATGATTATGCCCCCATATGCTGCACAGATTATGCCCCATATGCTCCAGATTATGCCTCCATATGCCGCACAGATTATGCCTCCATATGCTGCAGATTATGCCCCCATATGCTGCACAGATTATGCCCCCATATGCTGCAGATTATGCCCCATATGCTCCAGATTATGCCCCCATATGCTCCAGATTATGTCCCCATATGCTCCATGATGATGCGGTAGATTGTTGACTGAGGTGCAATCTTTCTAGCTGCGATACTCTTCCCTGTTAGGCCATTTTTGTGCATTGCAATGATGACTGCACATGTTTCTTTAGAGATAACCATGGTTAACAGAAAAGAAACAATGATGCCAAGCACCAGCCTCCTTTTAAAGTGTCCAGTGGTGTCATTCTTACTTAATCATGACAGATTGATCTCCAGCCATGTCCTCATCTACACCCACACCTGTGTTAATGGAGCAATCACTGAAAAGAGGTTAGCTGGTCCTTTTAAGGCAGGGCTGCAATGATGTTGAAATGAGTTTTGGGGGATAAAGTTCATTTTCTAGCCAAATATTGACTTTGCAAGTAATTGCTGTTAAGCTGATCACTCTTTAGAACATTCTGGAGTATATGCAAATTGCCATTAGAAAAAGTGAAGCAGTAGACTTTGTAAAAATTAATATTTGTGTCATTCTCAAAACTTTTGGCCATGACTGTATAAGGGAGTTGGGTTGGGACTCTTGGAAGCTGCAGAGCTGGCTGAAGTCTCTCAGGGCCTAGAGATGTCAGACCAGGAAGAAATAGCTCATGGCTAGCGAACAGTGGACATCAAAACGTGCTGTGTTATGAACTTTGAAAAGGGAAAAGTTTGTGCCTAATACTGCGTGTCTCATTATGATGAAAAGGACTTCCCGACCGATGCAGTACGCACATGAACGTCATGTCAATCATGTGAACACCACAAATAATTGCGCGGTGATCGCATGATCGTCCCTGCTGTTTTTCACAGCAGGGAAACCCGGTGCCTTCGTCCCGTGGAGGTGGCGACACTCCCCCTGTAAGGTTCTTTGTCTCTTTTGACATGTTCCTTGAAACTCAGTTTTCCGTCGGCCATTTTGCTTTCTGTCTTTCTGCAGCTCTTGCCCTCAGTTAATATGGAGTTTCCAGTTTTCATGTTCCCGCCCTGATTCTCTCCCTCTTGCTTCTTAAGCAGCCTCAGCTGAACAATCAGTGCTCCTGAATCAAGCCTCAGTCAGCCTGTGACCTGACTCCTGGAAACCTAGGATTTTGGACTCCAGCTATTTCCTACTGAGGAACTTTGGAACACTTTGGACTTTGGAAACCTGCTGTCTGGTGAATCCATGTTTGCAGAGGAATTACGGTACAGAGAAGAGATCCTGAACCTGCTTGGAGAGTTATTGTAGAGCTTGAAGTTACTCTGGCCTGCAGTGTTCTCCTGCCTCTGTTCCTGCAAACTGTGTGACCTTTTCTGCATGCTTGTATGAAGTAATACAAGTCATTTCATATCAACTTATGTCTCATGTGTTTTCCTCGCACCCAAGCACAAGACGCTATAGGAACTGTACACTATACATGACAAGATTCAGGAGCCAATGTTTAGTGTCTGCTGGGTCTGGGAAAGCCGTGTCTGCTGTGACTGTGGATATCAGATGTCCGTTTAATACCTTCTGTGATGACAGTGGTTGTGACTTCTCACAACCATTCCAGGTGAGCGCATTCCCTTAAATGTTACTCTGGAGTGTTACCACAGGTAAACACTATTGTTTTGTTTTTTTTTCTTTTCCTCTTCTCCTTCCAGCACTTCTGCCTTAAAAGATCTGGGAATACCTGCATGCATATACTCCAGAATGTTCTAAAGAGTGATCAGCTTAACAGCAATTACTTGCAAAGTCAATATTTGGCTAGAAAATGAACTTTATCCCCCAAAACTCATTTCAACATCATTGCAGCCCTGCCTTAAAAGGACCAGCTAACCTCTTTTCAGTGATTGCTCCATTAACACAGGTGTGGGTGTAGATGAGGACATGGCTGGAGATCAATCTGTCATGATTAAGTAAGAATGACACCACTGGACACTTTAAAAGGAGGCTGGTGCTTGGCATCATTGTTTCTTTTCTGTTAACCATGGTTATCTCTAAAGAAACATGTGCAGTCATACTATAATCATGTTGCTTACCAATAAGGCTTTGATGTGGGCAAACCCTCTGATTGAGACTGAGGATGATTGTTTGAATCACCTTGATGCTTTTATTTCAGCCATGGGGCAGGTGTTTGATGACCCCAATCGAGGTGCAACAGCTGAAGCAGCCATGTTAACTTTGCGCCAAGGTAAGCGTTCAGTAGCCGAATATGCCTTGGATTTCAGGAGATGGGCTCTTGATACCACTTGGGACACTTCCGCCAAAAAATCTATTTTTCGGAAAGGGTTGTCTCCACTGATTAAGGATGAACTTGCTCGTGCCGACCCTCCCACTGCGTTAGGTGACTTTATTAACTATTGTATTCGTATTGATGCTCGTCTGACTGAACGCAGACAAGAGAGATGGTTCGAAAATAATCGCACTAACCTTTTCCTACCTCCCTCCTCAGCTAAGGAACCTTTGAGTAGGATCACAAGGGAACCAGAACCTGAACCCATGCAGGTGGACTCTTTACAAAGACGGTTAGTGATGCACGCAAAGAACATCGTATAAAGGAAAATCTATGTTTTTACTGTGGTAAGTCAGGGCACTTCATTATAAACTGCCCCAGCCGTTCTCGTAAGACTACTGCAGCAGTCATTCACTGTGAGTGTTGCGAGAGGAGCTCTGTCATGTCCGAGCCTCAGACTCCAGAGAGATCTGCTGCAAGAGATCTTGATTTTTCGGACTTAAACTCTGTTAGTTCTGGGACAATGACGGTATAAACGCTGCAATTTTTCAAGTTTCCTCAGCGGTGTCCCAGCTGAGTTGTAAAAGAAATAATTCTCATTGCTTCCTTTCCATCAAACTCTGGGTGGACTCAGTCTGGGTGTCTAGCTCTGCTATGATCGACTCAGGAGCAAGTGGAAATTTTATGGATATCTCCTTTGCTCTGAAACAGGGGATACGTTCAGTGAAGAAGGCTACTCCAGTACAGATGGAGACTGTGGATGGCTCCCTGCTGACCTCTGGACCAGTGGATCAGGAAACAGAGCCTTTGAGGGTCCTTATGGGTAAAGATCATCAGGAGAAAATGTCTTTTATGCTTATCTCTTCTCCCCACTTTCCCATTATTCTAGGGCTACCATGGCTGCAGGCGCAGAATCCTACGATTAACTGGGAGACCAAGGAATTACACTTTCCGGAGAAACAGATGAGTCAAGGAGTTTCAGCTTGCTCTGTTCCTAAAGGAACCATGTCAGTCCCTGAACTACCAGCTGTATACCAGGACTATGTGGATTTATGTGACAAGAAGAACGCTGATCAGCTTCCTCCTCACCGTCCATATGATTGTCCAATCGAATTATTGCCTGGAGCCGAGATACCTTTTGGTAAGATCTACCCCCTAGCGGGGCCCGAGCTAAAAGCTTTGAAGGACTACATAGATGAAAATCTAGCCAAAGGCCTCATACGCCCCTCTTCATCTCCCGCAGGTGCACCCATCTTCTTTATGAAGAAGAAAGATGGATCTCTGAGACCCTGCATAGACTATAGGGAACTCAATAAGGTTACTATTAGAAACCGTTATCCATTGCCTTTAATCCCTGAGTTGTTGGAGAGAGTGCGGCATGCCAAAATTTTCTCTAAACTGGATCTCCGTGGGGCCTATAACTTGGTACGTATTAGACCTGGGGATGAATGGAAGACTGCATTCAGGTCACGCTATGGACACTTCAAATATCTAGTTATGCCTTTTGGTCTGAGTACCGCCCCAGCCACTTTCCAACACTTGGTGAATGACATCTTCAGGGATCTCCTAGATACATTTGTGGTGATTTATCTGGATGATATTCTAATTTTTTCTAACTCCACAGAGGAACATCATGGACATGTGAGAATGGTCTTAGAACGCCTAAGACAAAACCATCTCTACATCAAACTTGAAAAGTGTGAATTCCATAGGACCGAAATTCAATTTCTGGGGTATGTACTATCTACGCAAGGGATTAGTATGGATGGAAGCAAGACCCAAGCCATCAAGGATTGGCCAATTCCTAGAAATGTGAAGGAGGTGCAGCGCTTCATCGGGTTTGCCAACTTCTATAGACGTTTCATTAGGAATTTCTCTGAGGTAGTGTCACCTATCACCCAACTTACCGGAAACAGTCTAGGTTCTCCTGGACCCCGCAAGCTCAGGAAGCATTTTCCTGTTTAAAGGATAAATTTACCACAGCACCTATCTTAGTACATCCCAACCCCGAGCTTGCCTTCATAATAGAGGTGGATGCTTCAGACTGTGCCGTTGGAGCTATACTCTCTCAGAGAACAGGTGAGAAGAATGTCTTGCATCCCTGTGCCTTCTTTTCCCAGCAGTTGTCTTCGGCTGAGAGGAACTACGATGTGGGCAATATAGAAATGTTGGCCATTATTGCCGCCTTCAAGGAATGGAGACACCTTCTTCAGGGAGCTGCACAGCAAATAGTCGTCCTGACAGACCATCGTAACCTTGAATTTATCAGGTCGGCTAAGTGCCTGACTCCTCGCCAGGCTCGCTGGAATCTTTTCCTAAACCAATTTAATTTTGTAATTTCTTATAGACCAGGATCGCGCAATGGAAAGGCTGATGCACTCTCTAGGATTCATTCAGCAGAGACACGTCCACTTACTCCTCCTAAGACTATTCTTCCTGACTCTAGATTCCTGGGAGTGATTCATAATCAAGACCTACTTAAGGACATCAAGGAAGCATACCATGCGGATTCTTTGTTGGCTCAACCCCCAAGGGACGTAAGTCTTGTCTTTAAGAATGGTGTGTGGATTCAGGGACAACGTCTGTATATACCTGAAACAGTCAGATTGAGAGTATTGCAACTCATCCACGATTCCAAGATAGCCGGGCATAGGGGAATTCTAAAGACACAAGAATTTCTTTCTCGTTTCTTTTGGTGGCCCACTTACAGGAAAGATGTTTTAAACTATGTCACTTCATGTGAAGTCTGTGCAAGATGCAAAACACCTCGCTCCTCACCAACCGGGTCTGTTACAACCTCTTCCCACCCCGTCCCGCCCGTGGGGATCCATTTCTATGGACTTGTGGAGTTACCAACCTCTCAAGGGAAGAACACCATTCTAGTGGTGGTTGATCGTCTAACAAAGGCAGCTCATTTTATCCCTTGTGTCGGCTTACCCACTGCAAAACAGACATCAGACTTGATGATTAAGAATGTGTTTCGCTTACATGGAGTACCGGATGAGGTCATTTCGGATCGAGGGGTGCAATTCACTTCAAGGTTTTGGCAAAATTTCTGTGCCGCATTGGACATTAAAGTAAACCTTTCTTCTGCTTTTCATCCCCAGACTAATGGACAGACAGAACGAACCAATCAGACCCTGGAGCAGTATCTCCGCTGCTTTATCTGCCACCTACAAGATGATTGGGTGGATCTACTTCCACTGGCTGAGTTCTCTTATAATAACTCTCAGAGCGCCTCCACTAAGCAGTCTCCTTTTTACTCCAATCTAGGTTATCATCCTAACATTCTTCCTCGATTTCCCATAGATACGCCCTTGCCGGCAGTGGCTGAAAGAATCACTTCTTTACAAAAGAATATGGATCTTCTAAAGGAAAATCTAGAATTGGCTCAGGAAAGGTACAAGAAAGCAGCAGATAAATTTCGTAAACCTGCACCAGCTTTCAAGGTAGGAGATTTGGTCTGGCTGTCAACCAGAAATCTTAAAATAAAGATTCCATCGTCTAAATTGGGACATAAGTACATTGGACCTTATAAGATCAGTAAGATTATAAGTGCTGTTGCTTGTCGTCTTCAACTGCCCAGAACTATGAGAATCCACCCTGTCTTTCATGTATCCCTACTAAAGGCTGCAACACCCAATACGTTTCCTGGACGCTCTTCTCCTTGCCCTGACCCAGTGCTGGTCGATGGTCAGGAAGAATTTATGGTGGAAAGGATTCTAGATTCCAGGTTGTACAGAAATCAGTTGCAATATTTGATTAAATGGCAGGGCTACCCAGTGGAGGACAACTCATGGGAACCAGTCAATAATGTAAATGCTCCTCGCCTGCTCCGCCAGTTTCATCAGAGGTACCCTGACAAGCCTGGTCTGAGGTCAACCGGAGGTTGTCCTTAAGGGGGGAGTAATGTAAGGTTCTTTGTCTCTTTTGACATGTTCCTTGAAACTCAGTTTTCCGTCGGCCATTTTGCTTTCTGTCTTTCTGCAGCTCTTGCCCTCAGTTAATATGGAGTTTCCAGTTTTCATGTTCCCGCACTGATTCTCTCCCTCTTGCTTCTTAAGCAGCCTCAGCTGAACAATCAGTGCTCCTGAATCAAGCCTCAGTCAGCCTGTGACCTGACTCCTGGAAACCTAGGATTTTGGACTCCAGCTATTTCCTACTGAGGAACTTTGGAACACTTTTGGACTTTGGAAACCTGCTGTCTGGTGAATCCATGTTTGCAGAGGAATTACGGTACAGAGAAGAGATCCTGAACCTGCTTGGAGAGTTATTGTAGAGCTTGAAGTTACTCTGGCCTGCAGTGTTCTCCTGCCTCTGTTCCTGCAAACTGTGTGACCTTTTCTGCATGCTTGTATGAAGTAATACAAGTCATTTCATATCAACCTATGTCTCATGTGTTTTCCTCGCACCCAAGCACAAGACGCTATAGGAACTGTACACTATACATGACACCCCCGCAACTACAATTGCTGTGATTGGCTGTTCAATCACAGCTAATTGCAGCGTTTCAGGCAATCAGGAATCCAACTTGACACCACCGGCCTCACAAAAATAGATTTTTTCAAATTCTTTTACTATGAAGATTTTGTAAATCTCATTGTTTCACAAAACAAATTTGTATGCCCAGCAATTTTTATCCCCAAATCCAACTTCATCATTTGCTAACTGGACCTCTGTAGATGCCATAGACATGATGAAGTTTTGGGGCATGGTTCTTCGCATGGGAATAGTGAAGAAGCCAGAAGTTCGACAATATAGGAGTGTTGATGTTTTGTATAACACTCCAGTTTTCTACATGGCTATGGCACGGACACGCTTTGAGGTCATCCACAAATTCTTGCAGTGAAAGTTTTGTTGTTGACCTGGCAATATAAAGTGGGATCGGAAAGTATTCAGACCCCTTTAAATTTTTCACACTTTGCTTCATTGCAGCCATTTGGTAAATGCAAAAAAGTTATTTTTTTTCTCATTAATGTACACTCTGCACCCCATCTTTACTGAAAAAAAACAGAAATGTAGAAATTTTTGCAAATTTATTAAAAAACTGAAATATCACATGGTCATAAGTATTTAGACCCTTTGCTCAGACACTCATATTTACGTCACATGCTGTCCATTTCCTTGTGATCCTCCTTGAGATGGTTGTAGCGCCCGCGTCCCTGCCTGCTGCCAGACAGGGACGTCGCTCTCCTCACCTGCGCTCAGCGTCCTCCTTCCGCCCTGCTGGTCCCGCGCGCTCCTTCCCTGCTACTGGCCTTAGGGCGCGCGCCCGCACCCTCCCCCGCTCTTAAAGGAGCCGCGCGCATTTTCCAAATCAGTCTCCAGCCAATGCTGGAGGACTCCACCCTATATTAAGGGCTTCCTCCTTAATGTAGGTGCCCGAGCAATGTTGTTCCTGTGCAGTCTAACTCTGTTTCAGCCATCAGCTCCTGATTCCAGTTACCTGCCTGTTACCTGTCGGCTTGCCTGTCTGCCATCCGTCTGCAGTTCCATCCAGAGGTTCGGACGTCATCTGCAGAGATCCCCGGCTCTTGCCTGCTCACCTAGGAGCGATCATCTGCCATCCGACTGCAGCTCCATCCGGAAGTTCGGACATCATCTGCGGAGATCCCCGGCTCTTGCCTGCTCACCTAGGAGCGATCATCTGCCATCCGACTGCAGCTCCATCCGGAAGTTCGGACATCATCTGCAGAGATCCACGGCTCTTGCCTGCTCACCTGGGAGCGATCATCTGCCATCCGACTGCAGCCTACCTGGAGGCTCCACCATATCAGGTCGTATATGCCTGCCCTGTTCTAGAGACTGCCTGGTCACTTGCCGTGACAACCTGTCTGTCCAGAGACTGCCTGGTCACTTGCCGTGACAACCTGCCTGTCCCAGAGACTGCCCTGGTCACTTGCCGTGACAACCTGCCTGTCCAGAGACTGCCTGGTCACTTGCCGTGACAACCTGCCTGTCCCAGAGACTGCCTTGGTCACTTGCCGTGACAACCTGCCTGTCCAGAGACTGCCTGGTCACTTGCCGTGACAACCTGCCTGTCCCAGAGACTGTCTTGGTCACTTGCCGTGACAACCTGCCTGTCCAGAGACTGCCTGGTCACTTGCCGTGACAACCTGCCTGTCCCAGAGACTGCCTTGGTCACTTGCCGTGACAACCTGCCTGTCCAGATACTGCCTGGTCACTTGCCGTGACAACCTGCCTGTCCCAGAGACTGCCTTGGTCACTTGCTGTGACAACCTGCCTGTCCCAGAGACTGCCTTGGTCACTTGCTGTGACAACCTGCCTGTCCAGAGACTGCCTGGTCACTTGTCGTGACAGTCTGCCTGTCCAGAGACTGCCTCGGTCACTTACCGTTACAACCTGCCTGCCCAGAGACTTCCTTGGTCACTTGCTGTGACAAACCTGCCTGTCCAGAGACTACCTATATCCCCTGCCGTGATTCCCTGCCCTTTTCCCGGGTGCCACCCGCTCTCTTACAAGTAAACTCTCTTGTATAATAAAGCTTTGTGGTTCCACCAACCTGACCTGTCTCGTCAGTAGTTCCACCCACCAGACCCGTTACAGTTTGCTCGGGCCATGGAACCCGGTGGCACCCAAACCCCTTCACTCCCGGAACTGTGTTATGAGCTGTCTCGCCAGAGGTCTCAACAGGAGGCCATCCTGGGTCACCTGCGGAACGTCAATTCCCGTCTGGACACTCTGAATTCATCACCAGCAACCATCGCTGGAGCCATGACTCATAATCCGTCAGTCCCGCTGATTCCCAATTCCGTGGTTTCCATTCCCGGACCCCGACTGTCAGCTCCTCCTAGGTTTGGAGGCGATCCTGCTCTGGCTCGGGGTTTCATTAATCTGTGCACCCTGCATTTTGAACTCCTGGCACACCAGTTTAACTCTGACCGGGCCAAAATTGCCTTCATCATGTCCCATCTCACCGGAGAGGCCCTGGCCTGGCTTAATCCTCTCTGGGAGAGAGCGGATCCTCTGGTATCTGACCTGCCTGCTTTTCTCTCGGCCTTCCGGAAGGTATTCGACGAACCTGGACGGAAGACTTCCTCTGCATCATCTCTGCTGCGTCTCCGTCAGGAGAGCCTCACCGTTGGTCAATATGCCATACGGTTCCGGACTTTAGCCTCAGAATTAGCTTGGGACAATGAAGCTCTAATTTCGGTCTTCTGGGAGGGTCTGTCCGGCCGTATTAAAGACGAACTTGCCGGTCGGGACATTCCAACCTCTCTAGATGATTTAATAAATCTTGCCAATCGAATTGATCTACGGTTCCAGGAACGAGCCAAAGAGATCACCCGTAAAAAAAATTTTTTCCCATCTTGCACCCTCGTGTCAGAGATCTATAACCTCTTCCGTTTCTCCTCAGGTGCACACTGCTGAGCCTATGCAGGTCGACCAGACCAAGATGGTCAAAGCCCGTCAGGACTCACGCCGTGCCGAGAAAAGTTGCTTCTACTGCGGCAGTAAGGAGCACTGGATCCAAACCTGTCCGGAGAAGTCGGGAAACGCCTGTGTCTAGGTTCGCTCGGAGAGGTCAATCTAGACAAAAATAAATCCTCTTCATCCCTGCTGCTGTCGGTTTCAATTCTGCTCGGTAAGAACCGCCACTTCGAAATGGCCCAACTTGATTCTGGAGCAGCTGGGAATCTCGTGTCACAGGCTCTAGTAGAGAAGTATCACATTCCCACCAAACCTCTTGTTGAACCTGTATCTGTTGCTGCTGTGGATGGGGGCCTCCTACCTCGTCCCATCCGACTTATCACCGAAGTCATAACCCTGCAGGTGGGAATGTTGCATTCTGAGAGCATCTCGTTTCATGTTTTACCCGGACTCTCTCATGCTTTCTTACTAGGTCTGCCTTGGCTCCAAAAACATGCACCTGTGCTCGACTGGCAGAATGGAGAGGTTCTTCGCTGGGGACAGGACTGTCATAAAACGTGTCTGGTGCCTGTTCATCCTGTCTATTCTTCTCCTACACCTGCTAATCTACCTGGACTCCCGATTCCATATTGGTCATTTGCTGATGTCTTCAATAAAAAGGAAGCAGAGACATTACCCCGCATAGACCATATGATTGCCCGATTGACCTGTTGCCCGGTACTACGCCTCCCCGTGGGCGTATTTACCCGTTGTCTGCTGCTGAGACCAGGTCGATGTCCGAATATATCGAGGAGAACTTAGCAAAGGGATTCATCCGGAAATCTACCTCCCCAGCGGGAGCAGGTTTCTTCTTCGTTAAAAAGAAAGACGGATCTCTCCGTCCCTGTATTGACTACAGAGGCCTAAATTCGATCACGGTGAAGAATAAGTACCCTCTTCCGCTCATTCCAGAACTGTTTGATCGTCTTAGAGGGGCTAGAGTCTTCACCAAACTAGATCTTCGTGGAGCATACAACCTGGTTCGTATCCGTCGAGGAGATGAATGGAAGACGGCATTCAACACCCGGACGGCCACTACGAGTACTTGGTGATGCCCTTTGGTCTCTGTAATGCTCCAGCAGTCTTTCAGGAGTTGGTCAATGACATCTTCCGGGACCTCCTCTACTCCTGTGTTGTGGTGTACCTTGACGACATCTTGGTCTTCTCTCCGGATCTTCAGTCTCACCGGAGGGATGTTCGTCAGGTTCTGCTCAGGCTCAGGCAGAATCACCTCTTCGCCAAATATGAGAAGTGCCTCTTTGAGCAGACTTCGCTTCCATTTCTGGGCTACATTATTTCTCAGACAGGCCTACGAATGGATCCAGAGAAACTGTCTGCCATCGAGAAATGGCCCCGACCAGAGGGGTTGAAGGCCATTCAGCGGTTTCTGGGATTCGCCAACTATTACCGTCTCTTCATACCGCACTTCTCTTCCAGGACTGCTCCAATCTCAGCGCTCACTCGCAAGGATGCTAACCCCAAACAGTGGACGACCGAAGCAGAGGAGGCCTTCCTTTCTCTGAAACAGGCCTTCTCTTCCGCTCCAGTGCTGCATCGCCCGGATGGCAACAAGCAGTTCTTCCTGGAGGTGGACGCTTCCTCTGCTGGAGCCGGAGCGGTTCTTACCCAAAAATCGCCATCCGGGAGGATGGTATCCTGCGGTTTCTTCTCCAAACTCTTCTCCTCCTCCGAGCGCAACTACTCCATAGGAGATCGAGAGTTATTGGCCATTAAGTTGGCATTGGAGGAGTGGCGTTACCTACTCGAAGGGGCTCTTCATCCGGTAATCATCTACACGGACCACAAAAATCTGGCATACCTCCAGCAGGCACAGAGACTTAATCCTCGCCAAGCCCGGTGGTCCTTGTTTTTTGCCCGCTTCGATTTTCTTTTGCATTTTCGCCCAGCTGACAAAAACGTCAAGGCGGATGCCTTGTCTCAGTCTTTCCTGGTGTCGGATCTCGAAGATGAGCCTAAACATATCATCGATCCCGCCAGAGTGATGCAGGTGGCTCCCGTGAGTCTAAATCGTCTCCCTCCTGGTAAGACGTTCGTATCAGAAACCGATCGGAAGAGAATCCTACATTGGGGTCACTCGTCTAAACTCGCTGGCCACGCTGGTCAAAAAAAGACCCTCCAACTCATTACCCGGCATTATTGGTGGCCTACCCTGCACAAAGACGTAATAGACTTTGTTTCTGCCTGTGTTTCCTGTGCCCGCAACAAAGTTCCGAGACACCTGCCTACCGGCCGTCTTCTTCCGCTTCCTGTACCCGCTGCCCCCTGGCAGCATATAGCCATGGACTTCATTACTGATCTTCCCGTCTCTGCTGGTTGTACAGTCATTTGGGTGGTCACTGACCGCTTTTCCAAGATGGCTCACTTCATTCCTCTGCCAGGTCTTCCGTCTGCACCCGAGTTGGCTAAAGACTTTATCCGCCACATCTTCCGTCTTCATGGTCTGCCTCGTCACATTGTGTTGGATCGTGGGGTTCAGTTCACCTCACGTTTCTGGAGAGCCACTTGTAAGTTGCTAGACGTCACCCTGGATTTTTCCTCCGCTTACCACCCACAGTCCAATGGACAAGTTGAACGAATAAATCAGAATTTGACCAGTTATCTTCGACACTTCGTTAATGCCCACCATTCTGACTGGGTGGAGCTCCTGCCTTGGGCCGAATTCTCCTACAATAATCATGAGAGCGAATCTTCCACCAAGTCTCCGTTTTTTGTATGTCTTCGGTCAGCACCCTCGGATCCCTGTCCCTGTTTCCATCTCTGTGGACAATCCAGCTGCGGAATCTCTGGTTAGAGAATTCTCCTCCATCTGGGAGAGTACCCGATCCGCACTCATTCAGTCATCCGAGCGCATGAAAAGACATGCTGACAAAAAACGTCTGGATCCTCCTCAATTCCGTCCTGGGGACAAAGTCTGGCTTTCGTCCAAATATGTTCGACTCAAAATTCCGTCCTACAAGTTAGGTCCTCGGTTCATCGGTCCTTTTGAGATCATCAGTCAGATCAATCCGGTGTCCTATAAATTGAAACTCCCGGCCAATTTGAGAATTCCTAATTCTTTTCATGTATCTCTCCTCAAACCTGTGGTTCTTAACTCTTTTTTTAAGTCTACAGGTACACCTCCTGCTCCAGTGTCTGCTGATGATGAATTTGAGGTAGAGAACATTCTGGCCACAAAAAGGGTAGGAAGAAAGACTTATTTTTTGGTGGATTGGAAGGGGTTTGGTCCTGAGGAGAGAACCTGGGAGCCTCGGGAGAACATCCATGCCCTCTTATCCTAACTAAATTTCTTTCTGGCCTAAAGAAGGGGGGGCCTAGAGGGGGGGGTACTGTAGCGCCCGCGTCCCTGCCTGCTGCCAGACAGGGACGTCGCTCTCCTCACCTGCGCTCAGCGTCCTCCTTCCGCCCTGCTGGTCCCGCGCGCTCCTTCCCTGCTACTGGCCTTAGGGCGCGCGCCCGCACCCTCCCCCGCTCTTAAAGGAGCCGCGCGCATTTTCCAAATCAGTCTCCAGCCAATGCTGGAGGACTCCACCCTATATTAAGGGCTTCCTCCTTAATGTAGGTGCCCGAGCAATGTTGTTCCTGTGCAGTCTGACTCTGTTTCAGCCATCAGCTCCTGATTCCAGTTACCTGCCTGTTACCTGTCGGCTTGCCTGTCTGCCATCCGTCTGCAGTTCCATCCAGAGGTTCGGACGTCATCTGCAGAGATCCCCGGCTCTTGCCTGCTCACCTAGGAGCGATCATCTGCCATCCGACTGCAGCTCCATCTGGAAGTTCGGACATCATCTGCGGAGATCCCCGGCTCTTGCCTGCTCACCTAGGAGCGATCATCTGCCATCCGACTGCAGCTCCATCCGGAAGTTCGGACATCATCTGCAGAGATCCACGGCTCTTGCCTGCTCACCTGGGAGCGATCATCTGCCATCCGACTGCAGCCTACCTGGAGGCTCCACCATATCAGGTCGTATATGCCTGCCCTGTTCTAGAGACTGCCTAGTCACTTGCCGTGACAACCTGTCTGTCCAGAGACTGCCTGGTCACTTGCCGTGACAACCTGCCTGTCCCAGAGACTGCCCTGGTGACTTGCCGTGACAACCTGCCTGTCCAGAGACTGCCTGGTCACTTGCCGTGACAACCTGCCTGTCCCAGAGACTGCCTTGGTCACTTGCCGTGACAACCTGCCTGTCCAGAGACTGCCTGGTCACTTGCCGTGACAACCTGCCTGTCCCAGAGACTGTCTTGGTCACTTGCCGTGACAACCTGCCTGTCCAGAGACTGCCTGGTCACTTGCCGTGACAACCTGCCTGTCCCAGAGACTGCCTTGGTCACTTGCCGTGACAACCTGCCTGTCCAGATACTGCCTGGTCACTTGCCGTGACAACCTGCCTGTCCCAGAGACTGCCTTGGTCACTTGCTGTGACAACCTGCCTGTCCCAGAGACTGCCTTGGTCACTTGCTGTGACAACCTGCCTGTCCAGAGACTGCCTGGTCACTTGTCGTGACAGTCTGCCTGTCCAGAGACTGCCTCGGTCACTTACCGTTACAACCTGCCTGCCCAGAGACTTCCTTGGTCACTTGCTGTGACAAACCTGCCTGTCCAGAGACTACCTATATCCCCTGCCGTGATTCCCTGCCCTTTTCCCGGGTGCCACCCGCTCTCTTACAAGTAAACTCTCTTGTATAATAAAGCTTTGTGGTTCCACCAACCTGACCTGTCTCGTCAGTAGTTCCACCCACCAGACCCGTTACAATGGTTCTACTCCTTCATTGGAGTCCAGCTGTGTTTCATTAAACTGATAGGACTTGATTTGAAAAGGTACACACCTGTCTATATAAGACCTCACAGCTCACAGTGCTTGTGCCTCTTTGGCTACTTTCACATTTGCGCTCGGGCGAGCTGCGCCTATCTGCGCACGGCCGCCGCTAAGCTCCGCCCCCGGCTGCGCCTCCTCCCGGCGGCTCCGCCTATGGGCGTATGACGGCGCATGCGACCTGTGTACCCTATCTTTATCATTGGGTACGCAGGCCGTGCGCAATATGCGTTTGACTGCGCATGCGTCCTTTTTGACGGTGCGCCGAGCGCACTAAAATGCAACATGCTAAGTTTTGGTGCGATCGGCGCAGCGTCAAAAGGACGCATGCGCAGTCAAACGCATACTGCGCACGGCCTGCGTACCCAATGATAAAGATAGGGTACACAGGTCGCATGCGCCGTCATGCGCCCATAGGCGGAGCCGCCGGGAGGAGGCGCGGCCGGGGGCGGAGCTTAGCGGCGGCTGTGCGCAGATAGGCGCAGCTCGCCCGAGCGCAAATGTGAAAGTAGCCTTTCCCAGCTGCATTCATTATTTGGCAATTTCTGGGACTTACATCACTCCTAGATTTTTTTTTGGTGCCAAATGCTGCCATTTTGTAAAACTATTAGAAGAGACACTGCTGCCCTGTCATCTGTGGCCCTCCCCTTTTCCCGCTCATTGTAAGCACAAAATCTTGAAAGAAGAAAAACTATATGCTGATCCTGAATAACCTCCCCCTCATGGTGAGAGCTCTGAGATCCACTGATTAAGTCTTCTCAGTTCATCGGTTTCAGTCACACATCTAACACTTAGACACCCTTGCATGATAATAGCCGAAGACACTACTGACTGTTAAATGAACATACAAGGGTCTTCTCCCTATATAAGTATACAAGATCTACAGAGCCTCATTTGGCAACAGTATCACTTTATTATAGGGCTTGTGTGTGGCCCAGCTGCGCAAGGCACACATGTCTCCTGGAAAATGCACAGAAAGGTAATTGTGAAGCCTGATATTCATTCACAACACACATTTCCCAACACTGCCACCAGAGGGCAACTTAGACTATTTAGGTTGGTGTGACGTAGCAGTAGTGTTCAGTTTAGTCATTCTAGTCTTGGAGGGAGAGGAGATAAGACTGAGATCTGACAGAGCTCCTGTAGCTCACCATAAACTGAAGTGGAGGCTAGTACGAGTGGACAAGGGAATCACTCTAGCCTAGTCAGAGCTGCAACTGAAGCAAGTGAAACAGTTACCTCAGAACAAGCTGTCTGTGTTCTCTAGGAAGAGGAAAGTGACTCTCGGAGCTACAGCGTGTATACAGTCTGACGAATCGTCCTGTGAGCTGCTCTGGACAGGGTCTGGAAGGAAAGAAGGAAGGGAACTACTGCAGTTAATACAACGAGGCAACTGAGAACAGGTCAGTGAGCACTGGAAGGAAAGCTTACGACTTCACCCACTGCTACCGTGCTTATGTTAAGGGCCAGAGCAGGGCGACAGGCGAGTGGAGAAAGAAGGACAAGTGACCTAGGTGACAGATCACCTTCACTTAGTTATCCGGACACCGGGGTCCGAAGCGTTGCTAGAACTTCACGACTAGTAATAAGAAACACCGGAGGCCTTGCTGGACTTCAAGTCACAGAAGGTAGCCCTAAGTGCTGATACGTAACTGGAGTCAGGGAGAACGGGAAGGAGTTGGCCTGATCAGCCACCACGACTTAGTTCTTTCCAGCATCTGATTATCAGAGACAGAAAAGGCTCTACCACAATGTCGGCCGGGCGTAGCTGCTACAGTAAGAGTTAAACTTGACTTTAAGCAAGTTAGGACTCACATACACTTCAAGGAGAAAGGAGGCCTTAAACCTGCTCAGCAATTCCCTGAATGTGCATTCTCCAACCTGACCAGCTTCCCGGACATACCTGCAACATCTACCAGTAAAGGTATGGAAAGAGACTGACTTGTGTGTGACTGCATTATTCTCTGCACCCTGCAACACCATAGACTCTGAGGGAACAGTCCCACCTGTGGGGGACTTAACATCTAGCTGCCTAATAACATCCCCTCAGAAGATTCACCCTGCAGCGCTGGTCTTATTGATCAGAAACCACAGGTGGCGTCACGAACTATCTATATAATCCCCTGTAAATATCCCCCATTGCATGACCGCCCAGGGCTACGGACCGAGCTCTGCTGCCAGTGACATTCCCATAGACTTCCATGGGCTCGGTGCCGAGTACCCCATAACCCTGGATGTACCAATGTGGTGCGCGTCATCTTTTGGCGTCACGAACAGGATAAGAAGCTTACTGGATGTGAGTCCTGTGTGCCTATATGGACTGTTTTGTGCAGAAAAGACTGTGTAGCGTTTTTGTGATTTTTGGCGCTATTTTCCGCCATTTTGCCGCCATATTTGCGCCCTGAGGCACTGGTGAAGAAGGTGGGCGTGCATTCGTGGGCGTGTACCCCCCCTGTGGCGCGAAAGTGATGGGCGCCTTATCCAAATGCTATTACAATACCAGAGCCTGCCCTACAGCAAGAGAGATCCGCCTCCTCTTCATTCTCTATGCCAAGAAGAGGAAGCGCAAATCCCGCCTCCACGGAAGAGACCAGATTGTTCCAGATGGAAAGCACAGTCTGGCCTGAAGTGAGGTGGCGGAAGGACAGGAGACGCTGTGTGGAGGAGCGGTGGCGTGCAGGCCCCGTTCCCCAGGAAAGCTACTGCCTGTACCGGAGCCGTCCCCAGTTCGGGACGCAGACCAAACCATGAAGGAAGTGGTGGAGGTGGAAGCGGTGTTAAGGGACCTGGCCCGACACCGTGAAGATATGGAGGAGCTGGAGAAAAGATGGCGTGCCCGGAAACAGCGGCTGCTGTGGGACGCAATGCTCTCCCCTCCAGAAGTGCAACCATTACCTGTGACCCCACTGCAAGCGGCTGATGAGGAACCGGATGCCGGCCCCGAAAGAGCTGATCCCGACTCCACCGATGATGCGACTGGAGAAACGGAGGCTGAGGAGGCCCTGCCCAGACCGGAGTGCCAGCCAGGCCAGGAGGCCGCAGCGGAGTACAGTCCCCCGGTAGGGACACCGGAGGGGTCCCAGCCGTCCATGCCAGAGATCGATTGGGACGCAATGGAATATCTGGACGATGTGACATATGACGTCCAGTTCGAGAGCGAGTGGCAACGCCAGGAACAGGAGCAGCAACGCCAGCAGGAGCAGAGAGAGGCGCAGCAGCAGCGTCAGCGGTACCATGAGAAGTTCCTCGTCGACAAGGAGAACGTCCGGAGGAATAAAGGTACGCTTCGGGAGCCGCGGCGCCAGGGATCAGTCGGAGAATTCCAACTCCGCAAAGGCTGGGGCTTCATACATGAGCCGGGCCTGTATCAAGAGATCTTTGTGAGTCGGAGAGATGTGGAGTCTCACTTACCCATCGGGCACCCTGGGAGAGATCTAGTAAATGGGGACATTGTCAGCTACACGCGGCACTGGGGGCTTAAAGGGTGGTACGCCTTAAACGTCACCCGTGTCAGCGACCCCGTCCCCGACGCCAGTGAAGTAAACCGAGCTGCAGTGTCGCAAGCCCCAGCAGCGTCATCTTTAGCATCAGTACCAGGCCATGCACCCGCATCGCAAACCGCGACCGCTTCTGCACCGCAGTCTGCAAAGTATTCTGTCTTGTACCCTGCGACTCATTCTGCATCGCAACCGGATGGTGCGACCACAGTTAGATCGCAGCCCAAGCCTGCATCTTCAATGGAAAATTTATACCTGCATGAGACACCCTTGCGCCCCTAGTGGTTCGCACAAGGACTGTGTATACGCAAACGCTAATTGCAGGCCATGACTTGTTTGTTATGCGTTCAAAAGAACATCGCATCGTTCCAGCCCCAGGAGTGGAAGACGTTATTGAAGTTTGCAAGAAAGAAGAAAGCCAGTAGGACCCAGACAGGGTTTACTGCCATTGTATAAAGTTTGAAAAATTGAAGAAGTTGATGAAGAAGTTGCACTTTATTAATATTGAGGAAAATGTTTAAATAATGTTATTTGCCAAATGTGATGATGATTGCATAGTATGCATAGAATACCCCAGTTGGGTAAAGTGAGTTATTGAAATGTGATTTTACTTAAAATGTGTTTCATCATGCAAAGGACTGCGTGGCTGTGGACTGTGCCAGCCCAAAAACTGTCATTGTAAATAGTTCGCACTTCGGTGCCCCATCTTGGTTTTACACAAAGCCTTAACCACCTCTGAAGAAAAACCCGTATGGTGTGGCCTAGAGTGAGGTCTGCAGCAATGAAGTCCTGCAGCCCACCCAGGACCCACGTGGGAGGTTTGGTGCGGGTCCTCCACAAGAATCTTGTCTTATATTGTATATATTTATTTGAAAAGTATTTTGATATTTTTCTAATGTCCATTGTATAAAATGTAACGTTCAAGAGTCCTTACCTCCTGCAAGGGATGAGTTTAAAATGTTGATGTTATATGCAAAACAAAAATGTTTTTCTTTTCTATTTCAGCCCGGGAGTGCTGAGTTTAACTAGGGGGGGATGTGTGGCCCAGCTGCGCAAGGCACACATGTCTCCTGGAAAATGCACAGAAAGGTAATTGTGAAGCCTGATATTCATTCACAACACACATTTCCCAACACTGCCACCAGAGGGCAACTTAGACTATTTAGGTTGGTGTGACGTAGCAGTAGTGTTCAGTTTAGTCATTCTAGTCTTGGAGGGAGAGGAGATAAGACTGAGATCTGACAGAGCTCCTGTAGCTCACCATAAACTGAAGTGGAGGCTAGTACGAGTGGACAAGGGAATCACTCTAGCCTAGTCAGAGCTGCAACTGAAGCAAGTGAAACAGTTACCTCAGAACAAGCTGTCTGTGTTCTCTAGGAAGAGGAAACTGACTCTCGGAGCTACAGCGTGTATACAGTCTGACGAATCGTCCTGTGAGCTGCTCTGGACAGGGTCTGGAAGGAAAGAAGGAAGGGAACTACTGCAGTTAATACAACGAGGAAACTGAGAACAGGTCAGTGAGCACTGGAAGGAAAGCTTACGACTTCACCCACTGCTACCGTGCTTATGTTAAGGGCCAGAGCAGGGCGACAGGCGAGTGGAGAAAGAAGGACAAGTGACCTAGGTGACAGATCACCTTCACTTAGTTATCCGGACACCGGGGTCCGAAGCGTTGCTAGAACTTCACGACTAGTAATAAGAAACACTGGAGGCCTTGATGGACTTCAAGTCACAGAAGGTAGCCCTAAGTGCTGATACGTAACTGGAGTCAGGGAGAACGGGAAGGAGTTGGCCTGATCAGCCACCACGACTTAGTTCTTTCCAGCATCTGATTATCAGAGACAGAAAAGGCTCTACCACAATGTCGGCCGGGCGTAGCTGCTACAGTAAGAGTTAAACTTGACTTTAAGCAAGTTAGGACTCACATACACTTCAAGGAGAAAGGAGGCCTTAAACCTGCTCAGCAATTCCCTGAATGTGCATTCTCCAACCTGACCAGCTTCCCGGGACATACCTGCAACATCTACCAGTAAAGGTATGGAAAGAGACTGACTTGTGTGTGACTGCATTATTCTCTGCACCCTGCAACACCATAGACTCTGAGGGAACAGTCCCACCTGTGGGGGACTTAACATCTAGCTGCCTAATAACATCCCCTCAGAAGATTCACCCTGCAGCGCTGGTCTTATTGATCAGAAACCACAGGTGGCGTCACAACTATCTATATAATCCCCTGTAAATATCCCCCATTGCATGACCGCCCAAGCTACGGACCGAGCTCTGCTGCCAGTGACATTCCCCATAGACTTCCATGGGCTCTGTGCCGAGTACCCCATAACCCTGGATGTACCAATGTGTTGCGCGTCACTTGTATTAACAGTGGATCACTCATCTTTTCATCTTTGCCATTATATTGTTTTCACATTCAGCTATTTTGCTCATAATCCGCTGCTGACGTCTGGTGGTGAATTTCTGAATACACGAGACGCACTATAAAAAAAGTACACTAAGTGTGCTAACATAATCTACTGTTCATATTGGAATATAGCAGACATTAAAATTATACTAACAGTGGATTACTGTAACATAAGAGGACTGTACGATTCCCAGCTATAATAGACGTCCAAAGGTGACTCCCACAACAACTTGATACTAATGTTTACTACTTAATATCAGTAGTAGCCCTACTACATCCAACCTGGGAATAATTGGGGCTAATGTCAACTGGACATGATGGAGTGAGAATAAGCCACCTATGCCCTAAGGACCCAGACACCTGACAAAGACTAACGCTTTTGGTGTATTTTCATTTACACTGGGGATGCCCGGAAAACATAGAGATCTGGACATAAGATCTACCATACCAGTTACACGTACTGAAGGAGTGCAGAATAATACCATCGGGTGGTTTTTCACACTTGCTAACCCTTCTTTACCTAAGATGGCACCAATGACCAACTGATAAATCAGCTCACAGGGAAATACCAAGCGTCCCTGTGACACTTCCCGTAAGGCAACAAATGATTTTCAAAAGCAGTTACCCTCTACCTCACATCTCCAGAGGACTCTGAGCAATCCTGTGATGCGGAGAGATTAGACTCATTGCAGTCTACACAAATAAGCCAACTTTGCCCTATGACTCAACATGAACACACAGCTTCATCTTCATATTCGATACATCTTGACATTCACGGATTACGGGAATTAATACAGACTTTGCCAACGAAAAAAAGATATTGACTCCTTGGCACAGAGGATTGAGGCCTCACACCAACAAGCCAATGACTCTTTACGAGAGGAAATCAACCATCTGGCCTCTAGGACAACAGTCACGGAGGATATCTCTAAGGACCTCTCAGACCGAATCCAGATCTTGGAAGCTAAACATGAAACCCTCAACTCCCAGGTACAGAACATATCCCTGCTTCTAGATGAACAAGAAAATAGTGGAATAAGAAATAATATTCGTATTGAGGGATTACCAGAGGATAGAGTCCAGGAGGACCTTAAATCTTTGCTAATTACCTTATTCAATAAGGTCTCATGCAGACCCATAGACACCACCTTTGTCATTGACAGAGTACACAGAGTCACTAGAATGGGCCCCATTGATGTTAACAATCCGAGAGACATTTTGTGTAGACTCTACTACTTCACAGACAAGAAGGACGTTTTGGGGGCACCTGAGATGCTGACCCTATAGATCCATGGATGGAGTGATCAAACTCTTCCCAGACATAAGTCGTACTCTCTACATGATAAAGATTCGTGAAACCGGTGCCTCTTACAGGTGGCGTCATCCCTTCCACCTCATTGTAAAAAATAGAATGCTACCTTCTTTCTCAAACAACACACAGATCTGCCCGCTTTCTTCAAATTCCTAAGACAATACCCAATTCCTATTCCCAACTGGTTCTCATTAGAAGAATATCCTCCACTCTCACAACCAGAGAAGACGTGATCGTCCCACACTAGACCCTACCTGAGTCGATCCTGTCCTTTCATCTTCTATCAACACACCTGGTGGTGTTTCTCCTGTACTGAACTTTCTTACACCCACCATACCAAGAAGACTCATTTGTGATATCCAAACTGTTATATCCTTTTTTCTTTTTGTATAAAAGTCAATATAGTATACACACATAGAATACATATATATACATATATACATGTCATTGTGACATATATATATATATATATATATATATATAACACATATATTATTTATAGTTCATGCACTTCTACATAGTAAAATAGCCGCTAATTCAATTGCCGGTTTTTGTGAAATTACAGAACCACCCGACATGAAATGACACATAGTTTACATACAGTTAACCATGTCATTTCATGTAGTTTGATATATGATTTTCACTAACAATTACATGAGTGTATGTGTGCAAAATTTCAGAGATGTAGGGGTTAATTAAAGGTGTAAATTCGTTGAAAAAAATACGTGGGCTCCCGCTGTATTTTCTCAACCAGACAGACAAAGCCAGCGAGTGGGGGCAGATAATATTAGCCTAGGGAGGGTGCATTTATTTAGTGCCCCCCCTGGCTACTAACATCTGACCCCAGACACCCCAGAAAAGGCAAATCTATAATTAGATTCGCCCTTTCTGGCACTTTGCCCCTCTATTCCCATTGCCCTGTAGCGGTGGCGAATGGGTTAATAATGGGTTAAAGCCACCTTGCTATTGAAAGATGACTTTAAGCCAGGTTAATAATTGAGAGTTGTCAATTACACAAATCTCAATTATTAATCCTATTGAAGGAAATAAAAGTAACACACACAAATCAATAATAAATAATTTTAAAGAAATAAACACACATTTTTTGACCATCTTTTATTTAACTGGTAATACGTGCGAATCCCTTGCTCTCCTGTAATAAAGAAAAAATAATAAAACAACATTATTCTTACCTATCCGCCGCTCTCTCAGGTCCCACGATGTAATCCTTCACAAAGGGTTAACTGGCTTACAGCCAAGCAGCGCAGCTAATGCTGCCTGCTCAGCTGTAAGCCCCCGAATGAATGAGCTCCTCTCTCGGCCGACAGGTGAGGAAGTGATTAGTGTGGGAAGCTTAATTGATTGCTTCCCACTTTCACTTCAGGTCAGCCGGGATTCCCTCTGACGTCACTGATGCTGTGCGGTGTCCCCGATTGACCTGAAGTGAAAGTGGGAAGCAATCAATTAAGCTTCCCACACTAATCACTTCCTCTCCTGTCAGCTGGGAGAAGAGATGATTCATTCGGGGGTTTACTGCAAGGCTGGCAGCATTAGCTGCGGTCCCTGCAGTACACATTAACCCTTTCAGAAGAATTACATCGGGGGACCTGACAGAGCACCGGATAGGTAAGAATAATGTTGCTTTATTATTTTACTTTTATTACAGGAGAACAATGGCTTCGCAAGGAATGGCAGTAAAATAAAAGATGGTCAAAAACTGTGTTTATTTCATTAAAATGATTTTTAATTAACATGTGTGTGTTTTATTTTTATTTCATACAATAGGATTAATAATTAATAGTTGTCTAATTGACAGCTCTCAATTATTAACCTGGCTTAAAGTCACCTTTCAGTAGCAAGGTGGCTTTAAACCATTATTAACCCATTAGTCACCGCTACAGGGCAATGGGAATAGATGGGCTAAGTGCCAGAAAGGGCGCATCTAATTATAGATTTGTGTTATGAATGTGCTAGAGATGGTTTCTGAGCAGAGGCTCCCTCTGGTGGTTACAGACAGTACTGAACCTTACAGCGAGGAATGGCAATCTGGGATCACTGACTGGACTGATATAAGGGAGGTTCCCTCCATGATGGTCACCGGTGATCAATTGTCCTTGTCTCAATTGTGGTTCCTGGTTCATTTGGAAGTTTGCTGGAGTCTTGCATGCATCTGCTGCTTTCAGATAAGATATTTTCTGCTTTTCTTTTTGTGCTTACTTTTGCATAATTTTCTGCACTTTTGTGGAGGTCAGCCGGGTCCCCTCCTGGGGCCTTTGCTCCTCTCAGTTTATCTGAAGCCACTGTTATTTGTTCATTTGCTTTTTCCTGTTTTTTCAGTGGCTGCGGCTTAGTTTTTGTTACACCAGAGATCTGATTTAGGTGGTGGAGATCGTGTGATCTCAGGTGTTTTTGCAATCAGAAGAGTTGGTATTTTTTAGGGTTTTTTGTTGGATTGCAGTCAGAATTCTTTCCTGTACTTTTCTGTCTAGACAGATTGGGCCCCAGCGTTTGCTCGTTCTATTTTCTGTCTGTGTCCGTGCTTCTTCTTGTCTAACCGCCATTACATGTTTAGGGGCTTCCTATATTCTTTGGGGATCTGCTCCGGGGCAGATAGCTTTCATCTTTCTGCCTTTAGGTGTAGTTATCTCTCAGGCTGTGACGAGGCATCTAGGATCAACGTAGGAACGCTCCACGGCTACCTCTAGTTGTGTGGTTAGTTCAGGTTACTGCAGTCCAATAGGTTCCAGCCTCTCTGGTGTATTGCCGTTTTTGCTTTTTCTCCTCAGCTACCTAAACATAACAGTATCACCGACCCAAACTGAAAATTATATGGTACTCACAGAAGGGAAACATAATGTGGAAAGAAAAAAAAGAGTTGTCAGAGATTTTTTTATTTTTTTCTGTTTGTTGCATTTTTTCCCTCTTTTTCTCTGGGTGCTGAGTAGGAGGTTTTTTTTCTCTCAATGGAGTTTGCACAGTTGTCTGGCCGTGTGGATCAGCTTGCCACTGAGGTTCGGAGTATTGCTACCTATCTTGCTAGGTTGCCGGTTGTGGAACCTAGGATTCCCATGCCAGATTTGTTTTTGAGGGATCGGGCTAAATTTCTGAATTTCAAAAATAACTGTAAGTTGTTTCTTGCCTAAAAACCTAAGTCCTCGGGGAGCGCAGCACAGCAGGTTCAAATTGTCATCTCTCTCCTGCGCGACTCTCAGGATTGGGCTTTTTCCCTGACACCTGGGGATCCTGTTTTGATTGATATTGATGTATTTTTTCTGGCTCTGGGGTTATTGTACAATGAACCTAATGTCACTGATCAAGCTGAAAAAACCTTGTTGGCATTAAATCAGGGTCTTGAAGACGCTGAGTTGTACTGTCAGAAATTCCGAAAGTGGGCAGTCCTGACCAAATGGAATGATGATGCTTTGGCAGCCCTTTTTCGGAAGGGGCTGTCAGAGATTGTAAAGGATGTTATGGTGGGATTCCCTGTCCCCTCTGGTCTCAATGATTCTATGTCATTGGCTATTCAAATTGACAGACGTTTGCGTGAGCGCAGAGGTATGCGTGAGATGGTGTTGCCTTGTGAGCCAGCTCCTGGGCCCATGCAGTGTGATGGAGTGACTTCTGGGGCTCAGCGTCATGAGTTTCGAAAGCGCAATGGGTTATGTTTCTACTGTGGTGACGCCTCTCATGCTATTTCCATCTGCCCTAAGCGGGGAAGACGTTTTGCACGCTCAGTTGTCTTGGGTAGTGTTCAGACTAAATTTCTGTTGACTGTTACCCTGATTTGCTCCCTGTCCACATTTTCTGCTCAGGCTTTTGTTGATTCAGGAGCAGCTATTAACCTGATGGATTTTGACTTTGCCAAACGTTGTGGGTTTCCCATGATACCCCTGCGGAAGTCTATTCCCCTACTGGGCATTGATTCTACTTCTTTGGTGGAGAATAAACCCCAGTTTTCTACTCAGGTGATAATGAGGGTTGAACAAGATCATCAGGAGAGTTGCAAATTTCTGGTGCTGCATAATCTGCATGACATTATTGTACTAGGTTTCCCTTGGTTACAGTCTCATAATCCTGTTTTGGATTTGAAATCTGTGTCTGTGACCAGTTGGGGCTGCCAATGTGTTAATACTGACACTCCTGTTTTTTCTGCCTCTCCCCAGTCTCAGGATGTTCCAGACTTTTTGACTGATTTTTCGGACATATTTAGTGAAAGTAAATCTGCATCCTTGCCCCCTCACAGGAGCTATGATTGCGCTATTGAATTAGTGCCTGGTGGTAAATTTCCTAAAGGTCGCCTTTTTATCTTGTCTGTACCTGAACACGATGCTATGCGATCTTATATCAAGGAGTCCTTGGAGAAGGGTCATATCAGACCATCCTCTTCACCCTTGGGTGCCGGTTTTTTCTTTGTGGCCAAAAAGGATGGTTCATTGAGGCCGTGTATTGATTATCGTTTCTTGAATAAGATCACTGTGAAGTATCAATATCCGTTACCCTTGATTTCTGACCTGTTTTCCAGAGTGAAAAGTGCTAGTTGGTTTACCAAGCTTGACCTCAGGGGGGCGAATAACCTTATTCGTATTAAGCACGGGGATGAATGGAAGACGGTGTTTAATACCCCAGAGGGGCATTTTGAGTACCTAGTGATGCCCTTTGGGCTCACTAATGTTCCTTCCATCTTCTAATCCTTCATGAATGATATTTTCAGGGATTTTGTGGATAAATTTCTGATTGTTTATTTGGATGATATCTTGATTTTTTCTAATGACTGGGACTCTCATGTGAAACATGTTCGGACTGTGTTCCAGATTTTGAGAGAGAATGCACTGACTCTACTGAGTTATCTGATCCTGCTGTTATTTTGAAAGAGGGTGTAGTACTTTCCGCCATCTCGCCCAATTTCAGACTGGCTCTGGAAAGGTGTCAGGAGGATAAACCAGAGCTTTGCCCTATTGGGAAATTGTTTGTCCCAGACCAGTGGAAGAAGAGTGTGATGTCTGAGATTCATTATTCCGTGTTGGCTGGTCATCCTGGGATTTTTGGTACCAGAGACTTGGTGAGTCGGTCCTTTTGGTGGCCTACTTTGTCTCGTGACGTCAGGGAATTTGTGCAATCCTGTGGGACTTGCTCTCGTTCCAAGCCTTGCTCTCGCTCTAGTGGTTTGTTAATGCCATTGCCTGTGCCCAAGAGGCCATGGATCCATATCTCTATGGATTTTATTTCCGACCTCCCTGTTTCTCAGAAAATGACCGTTATCTGGGTAATCTGTGATAGGTTTTCCAAGATGATACATCTTGTGCCATTACCTAAGTTACCTTCCTCCTCCGAATTGGTGCCTTTGTTCCTTCAGCACGTTGTTCGGTTACATGGCATTCCGGAGAACATTGTGTCTGACAGAGGAGTCCAGTTTGTTTCCAGATTTTGGAGAACATTTTGTTCTAAACTTGGTGTTCAGTTATCTTTCTCCTCTGCATTTCACCCTCAGACCAATGGACAAACCGAGAGAACAAACCAGACCTTGGAGACTTATTTGAGATGTTTTGTGTCTGCTGATCAAGATGACTGGGTCTCTTTTTTGCCTTTGGCTGAGTTTGCTCTTAATAATAGGGCTAGCTCTGCCACCTTGATGTTTCCATTTTTCTGCAATTCTGGGTTTCACCCTCGATTTTCTTCGGGACAGGCGGAGGCTTCTGTCTGTCCGGGTGTTGACTCTGTTGTGGAGCGTATGCAGCAGATTTGGGACCAGGTAGTGGAGAGGTTGTCTCTCTCTCAGGAGAAGGCCCAACGATTTGCCAACCGGCATAGGACTGATGGTCCTCGGTTTAAAGTGGGGGACTTGGTTTGGTTGTCCTCAAGAAATATCCCTATGAGGGTTGCATCTCCAAAGTTTAAGCCTAGGTTCATTGGACCTTATAAGATCATGGAGATTCTTAATCCGGTTTCCTTCCGTTTGCTTCTTCCAGGGACATTTAAGATCCATAACGTGTTCCACAAGTCCTTATTGAAGAGGTTTGTCGAGCCAGTGGTTCCTATGGCTGCGCCTCCTGACCCTGTTTTGGTTGAGGGCAATCTGGAGTATGTGGTTGAGAAAATATTGGATTCTCGTTTTTCTAGACAGAAACTCCAGTATTTGGTTAAGTGGAGAGGTTATGGTCAGGAGGACAATTCTTGGGTGTTTGCTTCGGACATCCATGCTAGGAGACTGATCCGTGCCTATCACCGAGCTCATCCTGATTGGCCTGGTTGCACAAGTGAGGGTTCGGTGACCCCTCCTCAAGGGGGGGTACTGTTATGAATGTGCTAGAGATGGTTTCTGAGCAGAGGCTCCCTCTGGTGGTTACAGACAGTACTGAACCTTACAGCGAGGAATAGCAATCTGGGATCACTGACTGGACTGATATAAGGGAGGTTCCCTCCCATGATGGTTGCCGGTGATCAATTGTTCTTGTCTCAATTGTGGTTCCTGGTTCATTTGGAAGTTTGCTGGAGTCTTGCATGCATCTGCTGCTTTCAGATAAGATATTTTCTGCTTTTCTTTTTGTGCTTACTTTTTGCATAATTTTCTGCACTTTTATGGAGGTCAGCCGGGTCCCCTCCTGGGACCTGTGCTCCTCTCAGTTTATCTGTAGCCACTGTTATTTGTTCATTTGCTTTTTCCTGTGTTTTCAGTGGCTGCGGCTTAGTTTTTGTTACACCAGAGATCTGATTTAGGTGGTGGAGATCGTGTGATCTCAGGTGTTTTTGCAATCAGAAGAGTTGGTATTTTTTAGGGTTTTTTGTTGGATTGCAGTCAGAATTCTTTCCTGTACTTTTCTATCTAGACAGATTGGGCCCCAGCGTTTGCTCATTCTATTTTCTGTCTGTATCCGTGCTTCTTCTTGTCTAACCGCCATTACATGTTTGGGGGCTTCCTATTTTCTTTGGGGATCTTCTCCGGGGCAGATAGCTTTCATCTTTCTGCCTTTAGGTGTAGTTATCTCTCAGGCTGTGACGAGGCGTCTAGGATCAACGTAGGAACGCTCCACGGCTACCTCTAGTTGTGTGGTTAGTTCAGGTTACTGCAATCCAATAGGTTCCAGCCTCTCTGGTGTATTGCCGTTTTTGCTTTTTCTCCTCAGCTACCTAAACATAACAGATTTGCCTTTTCTGGGGTGTCTGGGGGCAGATGTTAGTAGCCAGGGGGGGCCCAAAAATAATGGTCCCTCCCTGGGCTATTATTATCTGTCCCCACTCGCTGGCTTTCCCTGTCTGGTGGAGAAAATATCGCAGGAGCCCACGCAATTTTTTTCAACGAATTTACACCTTTAATTAACCCCTACATGTATGAAATTTTGCAAACATACACTACTGTAATTGTTAGTGAAAACCATATATCAAACTACATGAAATGACATGGTTAACTGTATGTGAACCATGTGTCATTTATTTCGTGTCGGGTTCTGTAATTTCACAAAAGCCGGCAATTGAATTAGCGGCTATTATACTGTGTAGAAGTATATGAACTGTAAATATATATATGACATGTATATCTATATATATGTATTCTATGTGTATATATCTAGTGTTTTGTGAGCTGTCAGTGTGATTTTACAGTATTGATTATGTATAGCATTAATAATGCTATACATAGTGTAAGCTTTCAGGGGATATAGCTCTGGGATCGCCTTCCTGGTAGACGGAGCGGCATAGAAACAGTTCATTCAGACAGCAGTTCTGGTGTAAACTGGCCGCAACCAGCTTTATTAAAGTCCACAGCAAACAGAACGTGATTAAAACAACTCATAAACAGAAAACCTAAGCCTCTCCGGCTACTCACTTCACATAGATAGAATTCCCTCACTATCAGGGACCAGACTCTAACAGCCTGGGTCAAAACAACACATAATATTCAGCATTTACCAGCATGGAGTTTCACAGAGTCTCCTCTTGTGTCTGAAGGCACATTCAACGTCCAGACTTGAGAGAGCTCCCCTCCTATTCAGTAGTTACCAGCATGGAGTTTCACAGAGACTACTCCTGTGTCCGGGGGTACATCGAGCACCCAGACTGAGACAGCTCCCCTCCTGGAGTCTCCTTCTGTGTCTGGACTCCTGTCCAGACTAAGCGAGCTCTCTGTCTGTGTTCGCAGACACCTACTTCTGGCTTCCTAATTAACACCTGAGTGGTTTCAGGCCTGAGCTGCAAGCGTGTACTGAATGGAAGGTGTAGTGACCTTTCTCTACCACTAGGTTTACAAAGCATACATTTCCCTTATACCAGTCAGCAAAGTACCTAGGTGAAATGTACACGCCATTCAATACATATGCTTTCACTGTCTCACATATCCCCCCCCTCTTCTCCAGACCGGAGGGCTGGTCATCCAGACCGGAGGGCTGGTCAACAATCCAAAAGAGACAGTGAACTCTGGACCAGTCATGGCCCTCATCAGCTTCATCTTCACTATTGTCATCTGTACCTTCACCTGAGCCATAGCCAACATCAGCTTTATCTTCATCTGAAGCATCCGCACTACCTTGTACCCTCCCAGGCCTATGCTCTCTGCGGGCCTCGGGTATCCTGCACGGTTTCAGCTTGACCTTAGGGCCGGGCTCAGTTTCGGTATAGTGCCTCACCAGAGAAGCACGACCAGACACGTCAGAACACCTCTGCTGATTCTTCCTCAGAAACTCTCGTATTTCCTGTTTTTGGTGCACTGACCATGTGTCACCAACTATCACAGGAGGTATAGGGGGTTTTTCACCTTTCTCTAATCCCCCCTGAACCTTCTTTAGCACATCTACTTTCTTAAATCTCAGTT
>JARQOD010000003.1:40071852-40118971 GCA_033576555.1 Oophaga sylvatica | reverse complement strand
CCCCCGTTCTGCTCCATGCTCTCTGTCCTCCCCCCGTTCTGCTCCGTGCTCTCCTGTCCCCCCCGCCCTGCTCCGTGCTCCTTGTCCTCCTCCATGCTCCCCCCATCCTCCTCCATCATACTCACCCTCCCCGTGCCATCGCTGAACGTCCCGACCGGCAATCCTGCGTTCTCCCCGGCTTCCTGCAGCTCTCCAGCGCTGAGCGGTGACGTAATACCGCTCATTAAGGCCATGAATATGGAGGCCACGCCCATGGGAGTGGCGTCGCGTCCATATTACATGACCTTAATGAGCGGGTATTACGTCACCGCTCAGCGCTGGAGAGCTGCAGGAAGCCGGGGAGAATGCAGGATTGCAGGGACGTTCAGCGATGGCACGGGGAGGGTGAGTGTGATTTCCCAGCCACCGGCTCCTGCCGCCGCATCCCCTCCCCCGCTAGTTTCTGCCCTATGACTCGTGTATAAGCCGAGGGGGCATTTTCAGCACAAAAAAAGGTGCTGAAAATCTCGGCTTACACACGAGTATATACGCTACATATTGAAGAGTGTGATATCTCCGTCAGATGCTTCATCTATCTGTATGCTACAAATTGTAGCATTTCAGGCCTCCATTCCACTGTTGCTGCTGTCTGTTACCCTAGTTCAATACACTATTTTGGGGTATAAATTAAAAAAATTCTGGCCACATATTGAAGAGTGTGATATCTCTGTTAGACGCCTCATTTATCTATGAGATATAAATTGTAGCATTTCAGGCCTGCATTCCACTGTTTTTGCTGTGTCTTACCCTAGTTATTGCAATCAGTTTGCAAAAAAAATATATTATTACTGTCCAGATATTTGAAAGTGTGTTTTTCCCGCATACGTATCACTTCTAAGTTGCTCCTAATTCAGCCATTTGTAGTGAACATGGAAAATATTGTGCTCCATTTAAAATGGGCAAGGAGCATGACAAGGGACGTGATGGTGATGGTGCATGCAGAGGCCGAGGCCGTGGGCAAGCTGAAATTGTGGCACAACAAACACCCACATCTGCTCACATGAGCTTCCTCTTTGAATTCCTAGGGGACCGCGGAACAGCACTATTGAAACCAGAGTAGTGTCAAAATGTTGTTGGTTGCATAGCGGATAATGCGGATAATGCTTCCAGTCACTTTGCTACCACCACCTGTTTTAATATGCAGAAGGTTTCAGGCCTCCATAGAATTGTTTTGGTTGTGTCTTAGCCTACTTATTCACACAATTTTTCGGCCCCAAAAATAAAAAAAATACAGGCAAAATATTTGAAAGTGGGCTATCTCCGTCAGACTCCTCATCTATCTGTGAGATACAAATTGTGGCATTTGAGTCCTCCATTGAACTGTTTTTCCAGTGTCTTACCCTAGTTATTGACACCAGTTCGCTGAAATTTTTTTTTTTTTACTGACGACAGATATTTTAAACTGTGGTTTACATGCACATGGATCACATATCAGTTGGCTTAAAATTCAGCTATTTGTAGTGAACGTGGAAAAAATCGTAGTCCATGTAAAATAGCCAAGGGACGGGGGAAATAGATGTGATGGTGATGGTGCATGCTGAGGCCGTGGGCAAGCTGAAATTGGGCCACAACAAACACCCACATCTTCTCGCTCCACCTTCCTGTCCCAGTTACTAGGGACCGCAGCAGTACACCACTATTGAACCCAGAGCACTGTCCAAAGGTTGTTGGATGGATAGCAGATAATACTTCCAGTCACTTTGCCACCAGCACCCTGTCTTCCACACGGTCAAGTCTGAGAAGCCGTGAGTCAGGAACAGAAATTCCTCACCCTGATCCTCCTTCCTCCCACCATGCCGAGTGTGATGAACGGCACACAGACCGCCACACGGTAGCCCGGGGTATCACAGCTTATGATCCCACCGCTGCCACCAATGTGACGATAAAACACACACACGACGGCTGCTGCCGTCCAACCCAATGTGTCAGGAATAATCTGCAGGGATTTATAATTATCCCACTTCCACTTAGGAACTTGCAGCTCTCTGGTGCCCCCCTTTTCACCTCAGGTCCGTCAGGGAACGGCACCTGGGATAATTAGTCGCCAGACGGGCAGCTTGGATGTGTGCTGGCTATTGGGCACGCTGCAGTGAGGGAATTATAATTACCCCAGGCTGAAGCCAGGCAATACACTTATAAAACCCGCTCCGTCACTGCCAACGCCACCCAATAGGTCAACACTTTACACCCCTTCTTTTTTAGCTGCCACCAGCTACGATTTCCTTAATGAACAATTTATCAAGAGGGTCCGTAGCAACCCCGAATTAGTAGCGTAGTTACTTCAGGCACATGCTAATTCGTTTATAGAGCAGGAGAACCAAACTAATAATTTTATATGTTTATTCCTAAAATGCAGGCAGTTTTTATACAGTATAAAAAGATGTAACAAGTTGAGACAATACAATTATGTACAATGCAATTAAAATAAAAACAGGGTTAAAGGTGAAAATCTCACATGGTACTTAGATCATGGCAGGCAAGTCAGGCTGTGGGAGGAGCCACAAATCATAATTCATTTGGATATCTTTCAGTCAGGTCATCTCATGCTAGGAATGCCCAGGGGGGGGCTAGTTGCAGACTTATATCCCTGGCTTGTGACCTCACAAAAGAGGATGGTTTTCTGGCCACCTCCCATAGCTCGTAGTTACAGTTTTAAGCTCTGGAAACTTATAATGACCATAACTTGGCGGGAGAACCTAGCAGAATAATGGCAGACTTATCAGTGATCTTATTCTGAAATTAGTGTTCTTACGAGTCCAAACTCGAATGAGATATTACCCTCCGCACCAGAGAATTCTATTTCTCTGGTTCTGTTGAAGTTACGATTTCACCAGTACAGCGGTAACGATGCCTGATGGAAGCACGTTTCAGAACAGTAGCTCCCATGTCTCTATCATAATCTCACGGCATATTAGAGACAGATGATTAGATTACCACTATGTGCTCTAGGACAGTCTGCAGGTCTGAGGAGACAAAGAAATTCCTGAGGTGGGGGCGAGAGGAAGGAGTGAGCTGCGATTTGAGCTATTCAGTGGGGGTTGTAGTGAAGGAAAGTTAATAGGGAATGGAGCTTCCATCCCTGAGTCATCATTACACCGAGTGCCCGGAGACAACTGATCCCGCACTTGGACACTCCGAAGAGCTGTTCACTTTTCCATTTAGAGATTCAGGCCTCTCGCCTGGTCCACTTCAAGCGGAGCAAAATGATATCACTTGTGGCGATGGCCATATATTTGAGCAGCCACGTTCACATGAAGGCCATGGTGGGAATATGTCACAACAGGTGGACGATGATGAGACACAATTGCCACAAAGTCAGGATGAGGGCCAGGGTGCGGAAGTGGAAGAGCAGGTGGTGGATGATATAGTAACTGACCCAATCTGGCAGGAAGACATGCAGAGCGAGGACAGCAGCACACAGGGGGAGGGAGGCATAGCCCCACAACAGGCAGGGAGAAGCACTGTTGTTGTCTACAGACAGAAGGCGAGCAACCGTTCCTTGTAACACAAACACGACGGAAGTTGGCAGTACAACTCCTAGGTCTTCCCAAGTCTGGTTGTTTTTTAAAGACTCTGCCGATAAACCCAAACAGGCCATTTGCACCACCAGCCATGCCCACATCAGCAGAGGTAGCAAAACTGCCAGCCTGACCACCACCAGTATGATCAGGCATGTGGCAGCAAATCACCTGACTGTGTGGGCCGAATCCCAGGGTCCAGGAACACTGTCTGCGGGTGACCCCACTGCTTCTTCCGCAGTTGTTTGTGGAAGCCAATCCCCTGTCCATGGTGCCTGCGAAGATGCTTCCTACCCTGCACCTGTCAATGCACACACTCAACTACCACCATCATCAATCACGTCCACGTCCTTGTCCCAGCGCAGCCTTCAGTTGTCCATACCCCAGTCATTGGAACGCAAGCGGAAATACCCAGCCAACGCCCTACAGACCACAGTTCTAAATTAACACATTTCTCATCTGCTTGCACTCGAAATGTTGCCTTTTAGGCTTGTGGAGATGGAAGCTTCCCGTAACCTGTTGGTAGCGACTGTCCCAAGGTACTCTGTCCCCAGCCGCCACTATTTCTCCTGGTGTGCTGTCCTGTTATTACTCAAGAACATGTGAGTCGCCCGCAGGGCTGTGGGGGGTGCTCTGACCCAAGCCCGTTGATTCCTATGGGGGATGTCACGGCGGCCACGGCTCTGCCCGTGGCCCTGGGCGCCCACCTTCCAAAAAGGGGAATATTTACAGGGGAAAATGTCAATAGATCGTGACGCTACCTGTGGTGTCTGGTGAGGATCACCAGCGCTGCAGCAGTCCACTGAGGCAGGTGTTATGGCAGCTAGAGTGGTATCGCTCCCCACAGGTGGAGTGGGCCGTCAGGGCAGCGTAAGTGTAGGGATGCAGAACGGAGGGAATCCGGCAGGGTAGGAATAAGAAGGTGGACACACACACAAGTCACTTTGGTACCTTTACTGGAGATGGTGCAGGTACATCCCGGAGCACTGTAGGGTGAAGTGTTGTGAACTCGTTTGAGGCGACTTTGGAGCTGGGGCTCCCTCCGGTGGTTGCTGAGGGTAATGAACCAATTGCTGAATGGCTTTCAGCTGGGTCCGAATGGTCTGATATAAGTGACCTGAACTCCCATCAACCTTGCCGGTAATCAATTGTTCTTCCAGGTCTTGCTTGGAGCTCAGCTTGCATTCCTGCTCTCATTCAGATAAGTGATTTGTTGTTTTTTTTCCTCTTGTTGGATTTTCCTTGCTGGTTTGCTGCCTTACAGTGGACTTCAGCCTGGTCCCCTTTTGGGGCCTGGCACTGAAATTGTGCTCAGTTTGTGTTTGCACTTTTGCTCTGTTCCTGGTTTACTTTTTATTTGCTGAATTGCTATATGTTACACCAGAGATCTGATTTTGGTGGTAGAGATCATGTGATCTCAGGTTTTTTGTTAATCAGAAGTGTTGGTATTTTTGTCAGGGTTTTTTGGGTTGCAGTCAGAATTCTTTCCTATACTTTTCTATCTAGACAGAATTGGGCCCCAGCGTTTGCTCATTCTATTTTCTGTCTGTGTTCGTATTTTCTTCTTGTCTAACCGCCATTACATGTTTGGGGGCTTCCTATTTCTTTGGGGGTTCTGCTACGGGGCAGTTAGCTTTCATCTTTCTGTCTTTAGGTGTAGCTATCTCTCCGTCTGTGACGAGGCATCTAGGATCACCGTAGGCACGCTTCACGGCTACTTCTAGTGTTGCGGTTAGTTTTGGGTTCTGCAACCCAGTAGTTTCCAGCCTCTCTGGTGTATTGCTATTTTGGCTATTTTTGCTATTTTTCCTCAGCTACCAAAATATAACAGATGGAGGGAATCCGGCAGGGTAGGAATAAGAAGGTGGACCACACACAAGTCACTTTGGTACCTTTACTGGAGATGGTGCAGGTACATCCCGGAGCACTGTAGGGTGAAGGGTGCACATACAGATCCTCCCACTGAGTAGGTATATGGCCTTCTGTTCCTTGCCTTTCTGTAATGGGTTTCTGGCCTGCCTGTAGCTGGGCCTAACTTAGTCTCTGTCCCGCGCCGGCTGACCTTGTGGTAGAACCTTCTCCTGGAGTACACTTCCTTGCTTTTCGTATCTCTGTGCCTCCTGGCCCTGTTACGTATCAGCTCTGTGGGACTCCTGGAACCTGTAGTCCTCAGAATTCCGGTTGTCTCCTACTGGGTCGTGGAGATCCCTGTAGGCTCAGACCTGGCGTCCGGTTTGTATTTGCTGGGGTGAGCTGGTAAGGCTCCTCTGCCCCTTTTGCTACACTCTCTTGCCTTCGGCCTACTCTGGCCCTCACCAGGCTATACACACTGGCAGTTAGCTGGCTGCCTCTTCTGCCGCTCTCCAGAGCGTCGGCAAGCTCCTAGCTTTCTAGCCTGATTTGCTAGGCTCCTCAGCTAGACTGAACAGAACTGCTCCGCAGACTTCTGACTTAGACTGGCTCTGCTCTGAAATGCGCAGCACTCTGCCCTGCAGACAGACTGCAGACTTCAGACTGCCTGACTTTCTGCCTTCACCCTCTTTTATATCTCAATCAGGGCTCCCTCTGGTGGGCTGAGATAGGGTGAAGGTGTGTGAATGTAGTGAGATCTCTAGTGGATGAATCCTTCGTGCACCCTTCTAGGATATGTGAAACCGAGCGCAGCTGGGCTCCACTCATGTCCCACAACATAACTCGTGCCCTCAACAATGCAGTTACTGGGAAAGTCCACCTAATTACGGACACGTCGACAAGTACTTCTGGGCAGAGACGGTACATCTCACTGACGGCACACTGGATTAACATAGTGGAAGCCGGGACCCAGTCGGACCTTGGGATGGAACACGTCCTCCCTACACCGAGGATTGCGGGCCCTAGGTCAATCAGGGTTGCCCCCACAGTCTACAGCTCCTGCTCCTCCTCCAACTCTTCAGCCTCCATCTCCAAAATGAGCACATCATTCACAAGCTGGAAGCACTGCAGCACTGCCTCAGCCAAGTGGCAACAGGCTGTGCTGAAGCTAAAATGCTTAGGTGATAAACTGCACAATGCTGAAGAGTTGTAGACAGCTCTGAAAGACCAGGCGGATCTGTGGCTGACATCGGTGAGCCTACAGCCAGGCATGGTCATGTGTGACAATGGCCGGAACCTGGTGGCAGCTCTGAGGCGAGGTAAGCTCACACACATACCATGAGCTTAACCTCGTGGTTCAGCAGTTTCTCAAAAAACCTATCCAGAGCTGCCGGATCTGCTTGTGAAAGTACGCCGCCTGTGTGCCCATTTTGGAAAGTCAGCTACAGCTTCAGCCGTCCTTGCTGTGCTTCAGCAACGTTTGCAGCTTCTAGCTCACCGTCTGGTGTGTGATGTCCCCGTGCGTTGGAACGCTATATTGCATATGTGGAAAGGATTTGTGAGCAGAAGAAGGCAGTTGTTGACTACCAGCATCAACAAGGCCATCAGTATTCAGTTCAGACTCTACACATAAGACCTCAGGAGTGGACATGGATGTCAGACATATGTACCAATCTAAAAAACTTTGAGGAGTCCACCAAGATGGTGAGCGGCGATGACGCCATAATTAGTGTCACCATCCTGCTTTTCTGTATTCTGAAAAGCTCTCTGCTCACAATGAAAGAGGATGCATTGCAGGCAGAGCACGATGAGATAGAGCAAGGAACCATACAGGGTGATTACACACGGCCAAGCCTCATGTCATCCCAACGTGGATTGGTTGACAATGAGGAAGAGGAGGAAGATTAGGAGCTACTTTCCTGCGCTATAGATGGTACTACAAGCACAACTGTCATACTGTCTGTTCAGCATGGATGGCCTGAGGTCAGCGAGGAGGAGGAGGACAGCATAGTCAGTTGTCCTGTTGGTGAGGACACGGAAGTCTTGCCTGTTAGCAGTCTGGCACGCATGGCAAACTTTATGTTGCACTGCCTTTCCCGTGACCCTCATATTCTCAAAATTTGCACTGACACTCATTACTGGTTGGTGACACTTCTAGACCCACGCTACAAGGAGAACTTTCAATCTCTTCTTCCAGAGGCAAATAGATGTACAAAAATGTTGCAGTACTAGAGGGCCATTGTTGCTGAATTATTAAAAAAATTCCCATCTGAAAACACTGACAGCAGAGGTCATAGTTCGTTGAACAACCAAGGAGTATTGGCGAGAGAGACACAACTCCAATCCAGCAGAGGCAGGGTAACACTGGCAAAGTTCTGGGAGAGTTTTCTCAGACCCTCCCATAGCCCTGGCCCAGAGGCGCGGGGTACTCCCACAAGGAGTGCAAAGTTTGGGAAGTTTCTGAGGGAGTACCTTGCTGACCGTACCAACGTCCTCCATGATTCCTCTGTGCCTTTTAATTATTGGGTATCCAGCTGGACATATGGCATGAACTGGCTCTCTATGCCTCGGAGGTCTTGGCCTGCCCTGCCGCTAGCGTTTACACAGTATGTTGATGTGTACCCCCAGGGGGAAATGTTTGTCAGCCTATACACTTAGTGTATGGACATTCCAAGTATAGGAGACCCGCTCCTTTAAACTGGGAAGACCTTTTTGTAGGTCATCCTCCATGTCTCTTCAGACACCACCATTAGAGCACCATGGTGACTGTGTTCCGGGATGCAACAGCCACATTAGTGTTTTCAAGGGTGTTTATGATGCCTGTAACAAAAATGTTGACACAGTATGTTGATGTGTAACCCCAGGGGGAAATGTTTGTCAGCCCATACACTTAGTGTGTGGGCATTCCAAATATAGGAGACCCACTCCTTTAAACTGGGAAGACATTTTTCGTAGGTTATCCTTCACGTCTCTTCAGACACCACTACTAGAACACGAGAGTGAACGTGTTCCATGATGCAACAGCCACTATATTGTTTTGCAAAGGTGTTTATGATGACCGTAAAAAAATATTTACACAGTAGGTTGGTGTGTACCCCCCAGGGGAAAATGTTTGTCAGCCCATACACTTACTGTATGAGCATTACAAGTATAGGAGACCCACTACTTTGTAATGGAAACAGAATTTTAGGAGGATTTCCTCCACGTCTTTTCCAAGTGGTATTTAGATGCGTCAAAATTTGGGGCAGGCCTTGCAATCACTGCATAGGCAAACATTATGGGATAACCATTTCCTAATAATGTGAACTTTGTTGGTTGTTCATCTTCAACAATGCAATTCTCCACTGCCAGTTCTGCAGCCTCAGTGCTGCAATGCTACAATGTAGGATCTTCAGCCTCACCACTGCAATTCACCAATGCAGGTTCTTCAGCCGCAACATTGCAATTCTCCGCTACTGGTTCTTCAGGCTCAACACTGAAATGCTCCACTGCTGGGTGTTCTTCCTCAGTACTGCAATGCTACAATGCAGGTTCTTCGGGCTCAACATTGCAATGCTCCACTGCTGTATTTTCATCCTCAACACAGCAATTCTCCACTGCTGGATCTTCAGCCTCAACACTGCTATTGTCCACTGCAGGTTCTTCGGGCTCAACACTGAAATGCTCCACTGCCGGGTGTTCTTCCTCAACACTGCAATGCTACAATAAAGGTTCTTCAGCATCAACACTGAAATTATCCACTGCAGGTTTTCCAGACTCAACACTGCTGGGTCTTCATCCTCAACACTGACATTCTCCAATGCAGGTTCTTCAGGCTCAACAATTTGTTGCGAAACATAATCTCAAGTATAGACTTCACAATCACTAGTATTATAATGTTACAATGGTTGTCCCCACACAGACAACCAAGGGCAGTGCCCTGAGTGAAGCTCCTAAGCTATATATCCAACACCAAAAAATGGAGCAAAAACACCAAACACAATAAATAATATCAAAAAACAGCAATTTTTATTAAGCATGGGAGAGTACAAAGTTAAAAAGTATATATTCCAAAATTATGTAGCAGTTTATCAAAAACTCATAGCGGTCAAGATAGAGCAGAGTATACGGCTAGATGTACAAGAATCCTGCATTCTGGCACCAATATAGAATCATAGAATCATAGAATGGTAGAGTTGGAAGGGACCTCCTGGGCCTTCTGGTCCAACCCCCTGCTCAAAGCAGGATTCTCTAAATCATCCCAGACAGATGTCTATCCAGCCTCTGTTTGAAGACTTCCATTGAAGGAGAACTCACCACCTCTTGTGGCAGCCTGTTCCACTCATTGATCACCCTAACTGTCAAAAAGTTTTTTCTAATATCTAATCTGTGTCTCCTCCCATTCAGTTTCATCCCATTGCTTCTAGTCTTTCCTTGTGCAAATGAGAATAAAGATGATCCTTCTACAATGTGACAGCCCTTGAAATATTTGTAGACAGCTATTAAGTCTCCTCTCAGTCTTCTTTTTTGCAAGCTAAACATTCCCAAATCCTGCAACCGTTCCTCATAGGACATGGTTTGCAGGCCGGTCACCATTCTGGTGGCTCTTCTATGAACTTGCTCCAGTTTGTTGATGTCTTTTTTAAAATGTGGTGCCCAAAACTGGACACAGTATTCCAGATGAGGTCTGACCAAAGAGGAGTAGAGGGCAATAATGACCTCACGTGATCTAGACTGTATGCTTCTGTTGATACATCCTAGAATTGCATTTGCCTTTTTTGCTGCTGCATCACACTGTTGACTCATGTTAAGTCTGTGATCAATTAGTATACCCAAGTCTTTTTCACATGTGCTGTTACTTAGCCCTATTCCTCCCATTTTGTATATGCTTTTTCATTTTTATTGCCCAGATGTAGTACTTTGTATTTTTCCCTGTTAAAATCCATTCTGTTAGTTGCTGCCCACTGCTCCAGTTTATGTATATCTTTTTGAATCCTCTCTCTCTCTTCTCTAGTATTAGCTACCCCTCCTAGCTTTGTGTCATCAGCAAATTTGATCAGTTTACCCTCAATTCCTTCATCTAAATCATTGATAAAGATGTTGAACAATACAGGGCCCAAAACAGAGCCTTGTGGTACCCCACTTGAGACATTCTTCCAACTGGATGTGCAGCCATTTACAACCACTCTTTGGGTCCGATCACTAAGCCAGTTATGAATCCACCTAACAGTTGCCTTGTCCATTCCATACTTAGTCATTTTTTCAATAAGGATTGTGTGAGATACTTTGTCAAATGCTTTGCTGAAGTCAAGATATACTATATCTACAGCATTTCCCTGATCCACCCAGTCAGTGATTCTGTCATAGAAGGAAATTAAGTTAGTCTGACATGACTTATTAGTTACAAACCCATGCTGACTCTGTTTAATCACTTCATTCTTATCCAGGTACTTGCATACATGTTCTTTAATAATTTGTTCAAAGATCTTTCCTGGTATAGAAGTCAGACTCACCGGCCTGTAGTTCCCTGGGTCCACCTTCTTCCCCTTTTTGAAGATAGGAACAACATTTGCTCTTCTCCAGTCTTCTGGGACTTCTCCTGTTCTCCAAGAATTTTCAAAGATTATGGACAGTGGTTCAAGAATTTCTTCTGCTATCTCCTTCAGTACCCTGGGGTGTAATTCATCTGGACCTGGAGACTTGAATTCATTTATGTTAGCTAAGTGTTTCCTCACTGTCTTTCTGTTTATAGATATCCTGGATTCTTCTATTCCTTTAATAGGACAGTGAAGATCAGTTGATGTTACATTTCCTTTCTGAGAGAAAACAGATGCAAAATAGGAATTTAAAAGTTCAGCCTTCTCAACATCCTGACTTACCATTTCATCATTTTCATCCTGTAAAAATCCTATAGCATCTTTGACTTTTCTTTTACTTTTGACGTATCCCCAAAATCCTTTTTTGTTGCTTTTGACGTCACTTGCAAGCCTTAATTCATTGTCAGCTTTAGATAATCTGATTTGTGCCCTGCAGGTTCTGCAGACGGCATTATATTCTTCTTTAGATATGCCTCCCTCTTTCCATTTGATAAACATTTCTTTCTTCATTTTTAGCATGTGTTTAAGTTCTATGTTCATCCATCCTGGTTTCCTTAAATGCTTCCCATTCTTCCCTCTTTTCGGAATTGTTAACGATTGTGCTTTGAGAATCTCATTTTTCAAGATTTTCCATCCTTCCTGGACATTTTTGTCCTTAAGGATATCCAGCCATTGGATCCCTCCAATTCTCTTTCTGAGTTCCTTAAAATCTGCCTTTCTGAAATCTAACCTTGACGTCTGAGTCTTCACAGGTCTTCCTCCTCTTGTTATCCAAAATTCTAAAATAGCATGGTCACTACCTGCTAGAGTCCCAGCCACTCTTACCTCCTCCACCATTTCCTCCCTGTTTATGAGGATTAGATCCAAGGTAGCAGATCCCCTTGTTTTCTCCATTACCTTTTGGAAGATAAAGTTGTCAGCAAGAGAGGATAAGAATTTCCTGGACCTGTTAGTTTTGCCTGAGAGAGATTCCCAACAAATGTCTGGATAGTTGAAATCTCAATATAGGTTAAAAGGGGCAGTAGTAGCAATACCCAGGGCCGCAGCTATAATGAGGCGAGTTGAGCCTGTTGACTCAGGCGGCGGCAGCTAGAGGGCGGCAGAGCAGAACTCATAACACGTGGTGTGGTGCCGGCCGGCTCTCCTTAATCCCTCACACAGTCACATCTGACCCCCCCTCCAGCTGTCCCGCTCTGGACACTATATGTCCTGCAGTGAGATGAGCCGCCACGCCCCCCATGCACCCATTCCTTGCCTTTACAGCTCAGCCTGTCACAGCTGTCAATGACGCTGCTATGCTGAACTCTTCTGTGCCCACAGGATCTGTGATGAGGTCACAGGAGGGAGGAGTCAGGGGTCACATGATCAGTGTCCTTGTGTGCAGGACTGCTGTGATGGTTGTCATGGTGCTGGATGACTGAGGGTAAGTTTGTATGTGGGGTCGGGACGGGTTTACAGTGTGGATGTAGCAGAGCTGTAGTGTGTACAAGTTGGATGTAGCAGAGTCGTGTGTGTACGAGGTGTACGGAGCAGAGCCGTGTGTGTACGAGGTGTACGGAGCGGAGCCGTGTGTGTACAAGGTGGATGTAGCAGTGCTGTACTGTTATGAGGTGTACGGAGCGGAGCCGTGTATGTACGGTGACGGCGAGCCGTGTGAGTACGAGGTGTACGGAGCGGAGCCTTGTGTGTACTGAGGTGGATGTAGCAGTGCTGTACTGTGTACGAGGTGTACGGAGCGGAGCCGTGTGTGTATGAGGTGGATGTAGCAGTGCTGTACTGTGTACGAGGTGTACTGAGTGGAGCCGTGTGTGTACGAGGTGTACGGAGCGGAGCCGTGTGTACGAGGTGGATGTAGCAGTGCTGTACTGTGTATGAGGAGTACGGAGCAGAGCCGTGTGTGTACGAGTTGTACGTAGCGGAGCCGTGTGTGTACAAGGTGGATGTAGCAGTGCTGTACTGTGTACGAGATGTACGGAGCGGAGCCGTGTGAGTACGAGGTGTACGGAGCGGAGCCGTGTGTGTACGATGTGGATGTAGCAGTGCTGTACTGTGTGCGAGGTGTACGGAGCAGAGCCATGTGTGTACGAGGTGTACGTAGCGGAGCCGTGTGTGTACGAGGTGTATGGAGCGGAGCCTTGTGTGTACGAGTTGGATGGAGCGGAGCAGTGTGTCTGTACGAGGATTACGGAGCCGAGCAGCTCGTGTACGAGGTTTACGGAGCTGAGCCGCACGTGTACGAGGTTTACGGAGCGGAGCCGTGTGTACGAGGTAGATATAGCAGTGCTGTGTGTGTACAAAACGGAGCCCTGTGTGTGCAAAGTGTATGGAGTTGAGCCGCTCAGCTCCATACACACAGGGCTCCGTGCTTGAGCCGTGTGTGTACAGAGCGGAGCAGAGCCGTGTGTGTATGGAGTGGAGCCTTGTGTGTATGTAGCGGAGCCGCGTGTGTAAAAGGTGTACGGAGCAGAATCACGTGTGTACGAGGTGTATGCTGCAGAGCCGCATGTGTACATGGTTTACGGAGTGGAGTTGTGTGTGTGTACAAGGTGTACAAAGCGTGGCTGCGTGTGTATAAGGTGTATGGAGTGGAGCCATGTGTATACTGAGTGGAGCCTTGTGTGTGCGAGGTGGACGGAGCGGAGCCGTGTGTGTACGAGGCATACAAAGCGGAACCGTGTGTGTATGAGGTGTGCAGAGCCGTGCGTGTACAAGGTGTATGGTGGGGAGCATTCATACCTCCCAAGCATCCTGAATTCAGCGGGACACTACCGATTTTGAGAGTCTGCCCCGCTGTCCCGGCCGGGAGCTTTTCCCGTGGACACAGGAGTATATGCCGGAGCCTCGAGGAGCACTTTAAAACTCGCACGTGATGTTCCACCAGAAGTAATGTGCTGGAAGATGACCGGAAATTAGGTAATTCCGGGAGGAGATTGTGACGGAACCATGGAGGCACTTCAGGGAATGCTTCAGATCCATCACCGTGTCCTCGCCTTGGAATCGGGGATGTCGGCCATGTGAGCGGATCATGATATGTCCTGCACCGGGAGGCTCAGGTGGGCACTACAATGGGAGCCGAGCTGCTATAGTATGTTTATAGAATCTTTGTTTCTTCCTCTGTTCTTTCATTCCCATCTTTCTTTCTCTCTGTTCTTTTTCTTTCTTTCTGTTCTTTCTTTCCCCTCTTTCTTTCTATCTCTCTCTGTTTCTTTCTTTTTCTCTATCTCTCTGTTCTTTCCCCTCTTTCTTTTTCTCTCTCTCTGTTCTTTCCCCTTTCTTTCTTTCTTTCTTTCTTTCTTTCTTTCTTTCTTTCTTCTTTCTTTCTTTCTCTTTCTTTTTTCTTTCTCTCTCTCTCTGTTCTTTCTTTCTCTTCTTCTTTCTTTCTTTCTTTTTTCTTTTTCTTTTTTCTTTTCCTTTCTTTCTCTTTCTTTCTTCTCTCTCTTGTTCTTTTTCCTTTCTTCTCTGTTCTTTTCTTTCTCTCTCTGTTCTTTCTTTCCCTCTTTCTTTCTCTTTGTTCTTTTTCTTTCTTTTCTCTGTTCTTTCTTTCTTTCCCCTTTCTTTTTCTTTCTTTTCTTTCTTCTTTCTTTCTTTCTCCTCTTTCTTTCTCTTTCTTTCTTTCCCTCTCTTCTTTCCCTCTTCTTTCTTTCTCTTCTCTCTGTTCTTTCTTTCTTTCTCTTCTCTCTTTCTTTGTCTCTCTTTTTCTTCTTTTCTTTCCCATTTTTCTTTCTTTTCTCTCTTTCTTTTCTTTCTTTCTGTTCTTTCTTTCTCTTCTGTTCTTTCTTTCTCTCTGTTCTTTCTTTCTTTCTCTTTCTTTCCCCTTTCTTTCTTTCTGTTCTTTCTCTCTCTCTCTCTCTCTCTCTGTTCTTTCTATCTCTCTGTTCTTTCTTTCTCTTTGTTCTTTCGTTCCCCTATTTCTTTTTTCTCTGTTTTCTTTTTCTCTTTCTCTCTCTCTGTTCTTTCTTTCCCATCTTCTTTCTCTCTATCTCTCTGTTCTTTCTTTCTCTTTGTTCTTTCTTTCCCCTATTTCTTTTTTCTCTCTGTTCTTTTTTTCTGTCCCCTCTTTCTCTCTGTTCTTTCTTTCCCGTCTTTTTTTCTTTCTCTCTCTGTTCTTTCTTTCCCCTCTTTCTTTCTCCCTCCCTCTCTGTTCTTTCTTTCCCCTCTTTCTTTCTCCGTCCCTGTTTTCTTTCCCCTCTTTTTTTTTTCTCTCTCTCTGTTCTTTCTTTTCCCTTTCTTTGTTTATTTCTCTCTCTACTTTCTCTGTTCTTTCTTGCTTTCCCCTCTTTCTCTCCTTTCTCTGTTTTCTTTTTTCTCTCTCTGTTCTTTCTTTTACTCAGTACCAGTGTGCCCATAGTACCAGTCACTGTGCCCTCAGTACCAGTCAGTGTGATCACCAGTGCTAAATGGGTGTGGTTGGGCGTGGACATGGGTGTAACTAGTTGTGAAATGGGTGTGGTCGGTGCATGGCCTACAAAATTTGCCGCGGCGCGCTGCGCTCGCCACAGCCTTTCTCCCTTAAATTGGGGGGGGTGCCATTTTGCAGTTCGCCTCAGGCAGCACAGAGGCTAGGTTAACCCCTGGCAATACCCAGAAAATAAATGTCTGTATGATGGAGACCGTGTATAAATATCTATAGTAATATCCCATAGCTGTTGTGCCAACGAGTCCACTATGTCATACAATGTTTATAACAAATGCAAGTGCAATATCCCACAGTCAGGGTCCGGATCCATGACTGCAAGTAGAGAGGCAGGCGAACAGCAGCATTATTACCATACATCATAGGGTTAACTCACCCATATTGGTGTCAGAAGATGCAGGCACCGCCCCTACGCTCGTTTCGCAGTCGCTTCCTCGGGGGCAGATGTATAATAAAGGCCTCACAAGACGCTCTTATATACCTCCTTGAGTACTTAATGACACATGTACCCACTGCATCTTTAGACCACCCACAGCAACCTGGCGGCGGCGCGCATCATGGGTGCACCCGACTGACGTCAGCGGGACACACCGACGCCGGGAAGCATTGCGAGAGGACACAGAGGCAGAGTGGATATCTGGAGCATGCGCATATCAGGCCAAGCCTGGCGGCCATCTTTAAAAGGGGAAAAAGTGCCCATACTGATATCTGAAGGAGGAATACTTGATCTGAGCTTAGAATCATCAAATTCTTTAGAAGGAACAGCGCACAGTAAATCTTAAAGGCTCTCCCAAATATCCGAAAGCCCGCAAAACACTTGCGGGAAATCTGATAATGATGACCTAAAATAAAGAGAAAATACAGTAGTAATAGATGATATCACATCAATGTACAGACATAGGTAATATATGTGACAAAGAGGCAGAGAGTATTATGACAATATCAAAACATTACTGTTTATGTCAATTTTTTGCCTAATATCTATAGTAAAAACTGTGTAAAGAGTAAAAGATGATATCTGCAAACAATTGTAAACACTCAGATAAAGGTTCTCCGGAGCAGGGGCACAACTCATAAACAGAGACCAATGAGACATCACGATGCAGATGAACAAAAGGTAAGTACACCAAATGGCATGTCAAAAAACTTTTTTTGTGTGTGCATGTCTACAAGCTTAGATCACTACAGCAAAAAGCAAAGCTATAAAGACTGAAAACAGAACACCATGATGACAGTACATCCAATATACCAAATGTATCAAACATCGGCCTCCTCAATGGCACCTACAGTAGGTGACAAAGGCTCATAACTACGGTCATGTCCTGATCTAGAGGATGCACTGTTCAAAGATGGAAAGACAGAAAAAGTAAATATACCAAATGACATGTCAGAGAAATATATATATATATGTATATATAGCCAAAAGACATTACAACAAACAGCAAAGGTATAGATATACATATAAAAACAGAAACAAAATCAAAGCATCGTATGAAGGTGATAAGTCCAATATACAACATTCGGGTCCTCTATAGTGCATAAAGTGGACTGCAGAGGCTCCCAGCTCCAGTCGTGTCCAGATGTGTAAGATGTCCAAAACTTTTCATTCGTTCAGAGGAAAAGATGTTCAAAGGTTTCAAGTTAGATTACTGCACAATTCTAATGCAAAACAGAGAAAGATAATAAAAATTAGCAACAATTAAAAACACATATGTATGACATAGTGGACTTGTTGGCACAACAGTTAGGGGATATCACTATAGATATTTATACCCGCTCTCCATCATATAGACATTTATTTTCTGGGTATTGCTACTACTGCCCCTTTTAACCTATATTGGTGCCAGAATGCAGGATTCTTGTACATCTAGCCGTATACTCTGTTCTATCTTGAGCGCTGTGAGTTTTTGATAAACTGCTACATAATTTTGGAATATATACTTTTTAACTTTGTACTATCCCATGCTTAATAAAAATTGCTGTTTTTTGTTATTACTTATTGTGTTTGGTGTTTTTGCTCCATTTTTTGGTGTTGGATATCAACAATTTATTGCGTAGCCAAACAATATGGGAGTACCAAATTATTAGGAACAATGCTTTCAGGTGGCCATCCAGTTCGTTGGTTCAAAGGCTTATTGGGGTGTGGGTTACGTTGGGGCAGGGCAGACCTTGCATTCAATGCCTAGGCAAACAGTATGGCAGTACCAAATAAAGCTTAATGGAATCTTTGGTTTAATGTGGCCATCCAGTATGTTGCATCAAAGGGTTATTGGGGTGCGTGTAACGTTGGGCAGTGCAGGGCTTGCCTTCAATGCCTAGACAAACAGTATAGCAGTACCAAATAAAGGTTAATGGGAACTTTGGTTTCATGAGGCCATCCAGTATGGGGGTGCTTGTAACAGGGCAGGCCTTGCATTCAATGCATAGGCAAAAATTATGGAACTTTGGTTGCATGTGGTAATCCATGACGTCTGCTCAAAGGTTTGTTGGGGTGCATGCAAATTTTGGGCAGCCCTGCCACTCACTGCATACGCAATAACAGTATAAGGTACCACTGTTTAATAATAGGAACAACAAAGCATAACCGGCTGATGGCTCTCTAAGAAAAGTGAGGGCCCACTGCTGGCACTATAAAAGTAGACTTTGTGACTTTCAGAGTTCCTCCTTCATAAATTTTGTCTAATGATGTGTCACACACCACATTTCCAAATAAGGTTGTAAAATGTTAAAATGACATTTCACAGTGAATGCATTTGTTTTGGTTGAAAGCAATAGTAATGTTAAAAAACGTATGAAAAACACTACTTGTGAACTTAGCCCAAGTAGTGGAGGAACATTTTTGTTTTGGGTTATTTATTTTGCCTTACATACAAATCATTACCCTGGAAAGGATGTTCCTTAACATATTTCCCAGGAAAATCTATTTTGGTATCATTTTTGTATGTTTTATTGTGCGCCTGTAAAAGTGGCGTAAGACTCTGACAACATTGTTCACAGCTGTGACCTGGGTGCCAGAAATGCATCCAGGGGAATACCCCATGATGGTCCAATTTCATTTGAGCTCTATTTCCATTAATTTAAGATGTTTTTAGACCCTAAAAGGACCCCCTTGGGGGTCGCGGCAAAAATGCTTGGTTTTCCCATAGACTTTCATTGGGCTCGTTGTTCGGGTCGAGCACCTGAGTATTTCAATTTGCTGAACCCGAGCAACAATCACCCGAGCATTATGGTGCTCACTCATCACTAGAATTTATCTACAGATGTCGTGACGATTTTGACTCCATGGGTGTTTTCCTGAAACAGGCAGCAGTGGATGTTGCTTAGTGAAAATTGTAAACTGCCGTTGTAGTGACCAGTACGTAATGCCCAGCTCGTGCTTCTGGAGACATGCACCTGTAAATTAGGCGGGCTCTCATCACTACAGAAATGCCAAACATCTGGACGCTGCATGTTGTTTAGGCACACTGGGACTCAGAAGGGAGTGGGGCATTTGGATTTGGAAGCGGAGAATTTGCGGAATTTCTTTTGGGGAGCGAGGAGCCATTTAGCTATTCCAGAGCCTTTGTGCTACCAGTAACGTGGAAGTCCCCTATATTTCCGTTAACAGATGACAGATCTGAGTGGGGACTTGCTTTTTTTGTGGATTGAGTGGAAGCTTTTATTGAGAACATTTTACATAACGTTTGGGATCACAGGAGAACAGGAAGGAAGGATCCAGCGTTGCCTAGTGGAGGCTAAAAAATAACTTTTATCCCAAAGTAGATAAAAATAGAAAAAGGCACATATTGTCGGGTATAGTACACACATGAATAGAACAATGCGCTTCGACAAGAAATGCAGAGTTAACCCTTGTCCGTGTTGCCTTGTTTGTCGAGTTGGTGTACTACGGTGCACAGTAGCGCTCCCTCTTCCCTTGGTGGGGGAAGAGAACAAATGGAGGGCTAACTTAGGAGAGGAGATAAGGCAAGAGCGGAGGCCCCAGCATCTCTGCCGTCTGAAGTATCCCAGAGAGCAGGGCGAGCTAGGGCACCCCTAGTGTTAGGGACAGGGAAGGAGCTCCTGGTCCCGGGTCACTAGACAGCTGTGTTGTGACATTGTCCATGTAGATGGCAGATTCTTGGGAAAGGACACAAAACACATCGAGTTCAGGCCACGCTCCATAATTATGACATATTTCCACTCCATCACTTCGGCGTCCATTGTTTCCTTCAGTCTGTTTTCATAACTGCAACGATATTGGATGCCAGTATGTCTGAGATGTAATTGTTCTGTTACATGATTGTTTACGGAGATCATCTGGCCAACATGCTGCTACCATGAAGATGTGACATGAAGATTTCTTCATAACATATGGAATAGATTCTTTATGATATTATATCAGCTCATCTTCTCCCCATTCAGGTTCCTACAATATCAGATCCTCTCAGTGGAGATCTTCTATATAAGAGAATCTTTCTGAATGACCCGTCAAGGATGGATAGGGACAGAAACAAGATGGTGGAGAGGATATTACACCTCACACTAGAGATCCTCTTCCGGCTTACTGGAGAGGTGAGAGATTCTGATGACGTCATTCTTATCTATGGGAATAACAGATGGACAGAACTGGAAAGGTGAGGACTTTGGAAATGTCTGTAGTGAGACTTATTTATGTGTCTCTCCATAACCAGGACTACATATTAGTGAAGAAGACCTCTATTGAGCGCTGTCAGGATCCTGTGTCTGAGGGGTGGGGAATACCCCTGAGCCTAATCATGGGGCCTCCACCTTACACCCTGATACACGAGGATATAAATGACCAGAATATCCTGGAACTCGCCTACAAGATGATTGAGCTGCTGACTGGAGAGGTGACACTGCTGGGAATACTGGGACATTATACTGTAATGCTGTGAAGGGATCGAGGGGATGATGGTATCATTGTATGCATCAGATTCCTATACGGTGTCAGGATGTCACTGTCTATTTCTCCATGGAGGAGTGGGAGTATTTAGAAGGACACAAAGATCTGTACAAGGACATCATGAAGGAGGTTCCCGAGCCTCTCATATCACTAGGTAGGAAACAGGACTAAATACAGATGGCTTATAATTATCTGTATGTAAAGAATAAATTTAGTCCCTGTATGTGTTTCCCTTAGTTGTATCCAGTAAGCGGACAACACCAGAGAGATGCCCCCATCCTCTTCTTCAGCAGGACTGTAAAAAAGAATATCCCAATATTCCTCAGGATAATCAGGTGGATGCTGCCACCATGAAGATGTGATGTGAAGAAGATTTCTTCTTAACATTTTGAAAAGATTCTTTATGATGTTTGATCTTCTACCATTTAGGTCTTTGCAATATTGGATCCTCTCAGTGGAGATCTTCTATGTAAGAGAATTTTCCCAATTGACCCGTCAAGAATGGATAGAAGTAGTGACAATATGGCGGAGAGGGTATTACAACTCACCCTAGATATCCTCTTCTGGCTTTCAGGAGAGGTGAGAGATTCTGATGACGTCACATTACATCATTCTTATCTTCAGGAATAACAGATGGACAGAACTGGAGAGGTGAGGACTCTGGAAATGTCTGTAGTGAGATTTATTAACATTATCTCTCCATAACCAGGATTACACAGTAGTGAAGAAGGCCTTTAGTGAGCGCTGTCAGGCCCCTGTGTCTGAGGGATGGGGAAGAACCCTGAGCCCAATCATGGAGCTTCTACTTCATCACCTGAAACATACGGGAATCAATGACCAGAAGATCCTAGAACTCACCTACAAGATGATTGAGCTGCTAACTGGAGAGGTGACACTGCTGGGAATGCTGGGACATTATGTAATAATGCCATGAAGAGATCGGGTTGATGATGGTATCATGGTATGTGTCAGGTTTCTATCAGGTGTCTGGATGTCACCGTCTATTTCTCCATGGAGGAGTTTCAGTATCTAGAAGGACACAAAGATCTGTACAAGGACATCATTATGGAGATTCCCCAGCCCCTCACATCACCAGGTAATAGACAGGACTAAATACACGCTGCCTATAATTATCTGTATGTAAAGAATTAATTCGGTCCCTGTATGTGGTTCCTCCAGTTGAATGCAGTATGAGGACAACACCAGAGAGATGTCCCCGTCCTCTTCTTCCACAGGACTGTAATGGAGAAAATCCCAATGTTCCTCAGGATCATCAGGTAGATGGAGAGAAGGTGTCATGAGATCTCCCCTGTGATGTGTAGACGGCTGTGAAGGTCTTGTGCTCAGTCTTGTTTTATCCACCAGTATTATATGTTTTATACTTGTGTAATGAGAACGGTGGAGATGGCAGGATTAGAGCTGATCATTGATGTGACTTCTCTATCTGTCTGTGACTTGTACAATATTTGTTTCAGGGTGAAGATCTGCCCCATATTAATACTACAGAGACATATGTGAGGAGTGATGAATGGTGTATAGAGGAAATTCCTACAGATAACCGCCCAGGTGAGTAGTAACCACTAAACATTGAGATATCACAGATTATCCTTCCTCTAGAATTCTGTTGCATTTTTAGGGCTTGATCTATCAAAACTTTTTCATATGCATTTTTATTGACCGAAGGATTTAATGCTTAAAAAAAAAGAACACACTATTTAGTATATTTTTCTATTAAAGCATTTTAGCTACAACATTTCACAGCCAAAACTAAAGTAATACAGTTTTCCCTCTAAGAAAACTATAGGGCCGATCTCTGTATAATCTGTTCTGACCGTTTGGTCATGTGATTGCTCCAGTCAACTCCATCCACATCAGAAAAGGATTAGTCTCGAATACGGATAGTGATTGGCTAAATCGATCACGAATTCATCTGAAAGAGGAGGCATGGAGACTGCCGCGGCACCTGGCCATTAGTGGAAGAGGATTATTAATAATTATTATTTCTCATAAGATATAAACCCTTGAGGGCCATGGACTTGGGAGCAGTGTGCAGAGGGCATGTGTTGTGCATCAGTCCCACCATTTACTTTGTTGTGGTGGCTGTACAGAAGAGGTAATGGACTTCTATGATCTCAAGATAAGGATTCAGGGAAAATGTAGAACCAGGACTTGTACAGCGATAATCCAGCTCCACATAGAAAGGTTAACACATCACTTTTATTCCTTGGTTAAAACTATTCCTTCTGTGCAGGCATGTGCTAAGAAAAACACATAAACTTATGGCCACATCATTCTGACGCATTTCATTCTTGTTCACAGCCCTTATTCATAGCTTGGGGAACAAAACCAATTATCAGAGTTTTAAACACTGGTGATTACATGGTACAGGAATAATCACTTAATCCAACAGTAGAAAATAGACCTTAACAATATAGAAATGAGATATAATAATAAAAAGAGAAAATATACTGTATATAAGATGTTGACCCAGATTTGCCTCTTTGAGCCTCAAGATCTAGTACTCATTTTGTCTCCTGTCTTAGAAGGATTCCTTTCCATTTTCCTCCTGGGTGATTGTTAACTCTTTCAATACTATGAAGAGAAAAAAGCAATACAGAAATAGGTGCACACCTAGGAGTGCAAAACCAATTATATTTTATTAAAAACCATATAGCTCCAAGATTAAAAACAAGTAAGATCAAGGCCTTCCCATAGACATATATGGATCAAAATGCATTAATATGATTTATTACAATAATGCAGATATAGAATAATAAGTACTATTAGATCTCTCAGGATTGAAGAAATACACTCAAATACATACCAATATAGCAGTGTAGGCATTAATGGATCCTTAGGTGAAATAAATAAGTGCAGTCAGATATACAGTCATGGCCAAAAGTGTTGGAACTAGTGATAAGCGAGTATGTTCGTTGCTCGAGTTTTCCCGAGCACGCTCGGGTGATCTCAGAGTATTTTGGCGTGCTCGGAGATTTAGTTTCTATTGCCGCAGCTGGATGATTTGTGGCTACTGGACAGCCTGAATACATGTGAGGAATGCCTGTTTGTTAGGGAATTCCCACATGTATTCAGCTGCGTCGACAGAAACTAAATCTCCGAGAACGCCAAAATACTCAGAGATCACCTGTGCGTGCTCAGGAAAACCCGAGCAACGAGTATACTCGCTCATCATTAGTTGGCACCCTTGAAATTGTTCCAAAAGTATTTCTCCCAGAAAATGATCAAACTTACACAACGTTTTGTTATACACATGTTCATTTCCTTTGTGTATATTGGAAGAACAGAAAAAAAAACAGAGAAAAAAAGGCAAATTGGACATCATTTTCACACAAATACCCAAAAATGAAATTTGTTGGCACCTTTCCAAAATTGTGGATAAACAACTTTGTTTCAAGTATGTGATGCTCATTCAAACTCACCTGTGGCAAGGAACAGGTGTGGACAATAGGAAAATCACACCTGAAACCACATAAAAATGGGAGAAGTTGCATTGTGTGTCTGAGTGTGCCACACTAAGCATGGAGAACATAAAGAGGAGAAAACACCTGTCTGAAGACTTGAGAACTAAAATTGTTAAACAATATCAACAATCTCAAGGTTACAAGTACATCTCCAGAGATCTTCATGTTCCCTTGCCCACGGTGTTCAACATAGTCAAAACATTTACAACCCTTGGCACTATAGCAAATCTCCCTGGATGTAGACGGCAGAGAAAAATTGATGAAAGGTTGTAGCGCAGGAAAGTTTCTGAACTTTTTCCCACGCTATCGAGTTCACTTCAGGTCAACCAGGGACTCCACGCAGCCTCACTGACTACCGCTGAGTAATAAAAATTGGCTGATGGGAGCTGCCGCATATCTTAACATTGGTCCGAGTGCTATGCAACCCGGAGTTAATAACAGGACAGACAGGAAGTTTCATGACAGGGCGAGATACAAGACTCCATCTTGGATAAGGGCAAACAGGCACAAAGGAAAGTCCGGAATCCTTACAATTATCTGGGGCGAAACGGACTAAGGATAGCCTAACTGTAGCAGAATTAGCCTGGGAGGACGCTGAGAAACCGCATGAGAAGGTCTGACCAGGGTATGTGCTGTGTGTCAGAGAGAGAAGTACAGGGAAAGAGGAAGAAGTGTACAATGTGAAGCCTGTTGTTAACCCCTTCACCCCCAAGGGTGGTTTGCACGTTAATGACGGGGCCAATATTTATAATTCTGACCACTGTCTCTTTATGGGGTTATAACTCTGGAACGCTTCAACGGATCTTCGCGATTCTGAGATTGTTTTCTCGTGACATATTGTACTTCATGTTAGTGGTAAAATTTCTTTGATATAACTTGCGTTTATTTTTGAAAAAAACGCAAATATGGCGAAAATTTTTAAAATTTTGCAATTTTCAAACTTTGAATTTTTATTCCCTTAAAACAGAGAAATATATCACACAAAATAGTTAAGAAATAACATTTCCCACATGTCTACTTTACATCAGCACAATTTTGGAACCAAAATTTTTTTTTGTTAGGAAATTATAAGGGTTAAAAGTTGACCAGCGATTTCTCATTTTTACAGCAAAATTTACAAAGCCATTTTTTTTAGGGACCACCTCACATTTGAAGTCACTTTGAGGGGTCTATATGGCAGAAAATACCCAAAAGTGACACCATTCTAAAAACTGCACCCCTCAAGGTACTCAAAACCACATTCAAGAAGTTTATTAACCCTTCAGGTGCTTCACAGTAACTAAAGCAACGTGGAAGGAAAAAATGAATATTTTACTTTTTAGCCACAAAAATTATCTTTTACAAACTTTTTTTTTATTTTCACAAGGGTAAAAGGAGAAAATGGACAGATAAGGTTGTTATGCAATTTCTCCTGAGTACGGCAATACCCCATATGTGGGGGAAAACCACTGTTTGGGTACACGGCAGAGCTCGTAAGGGAAGGAGCGACGTTTGACTTTTTCAATCTAAAATTGGCTGGAATTTAGATTGGATGCCATGTCGCGTTTGGAGAGCCCCTGATGCGCCTAAACAGTGGAAACCCCCACAAGTGACACCATTTTGGAAACTAGACCCCCTAAGGTACTTATCTAGATCTGTTGTGAGCACTTTGAACCCTCAAGTGTTTCACAAAAGTTTATAAAGCCTGGGTGTGAAAAAAAAAAAAAAAAAATTTCCACAAAAATGATTTTTTAGTCCCAAATTTTTGAATTTTCCCAAGGAAATTGGACCCCAAAAGTTGTTGTCCAATTTGTCCTGAGTATGCTGATACCCCAAATGTGGGGGGGGGGGAACTGTTTGGGCGCACGGCAGGGCTTGGAAAGGAAGTAGTAAAGTTTTGGAATGCAGACGTTAATGGGGGTCATGTTCCGTTTGCAGTGCCCCAGATGAGCCTAAACAGTGGAAACCCCCCACAAGTGACCCCATTTTGGAAACTAGACCCCCTAAGGAACTTATCTAGATCTTTGGTGAGCACTTTGAACCCCCAAGTGCTTCACACAAGTTTATAATGCCCGGGCATGAAAATAAAAAATCCTATTTTTTTCCCACAAAAATTATCTTTTAGTCACTAATTTTTTATTTTCCCAAGGGTAACAAGAGAAATTGGACCACATAAGTTGTTGTACAATTTGTCCTGAGTACGCTGATACCCCATATGTGGGGGGGAACCACTGTTTGGGCGCACGGCAGAGCTCGGAATGGAAGGAGCACCATTTGACTTTTTCCAACCAAAATTGGCTGGAATTGAGTTTGGATGCCATGTTGCATTTGGAGAGCCCCTGATGTGCCTAAACAGTGGAAACCCCCCACAAATGACCCCATTTGGGAAACTAGACCCCCTAAGGAACTTATCTAGATTTTTGATGAGCAATTTGAACCCCCAAGTGCTTCACACAAGTTTATAACGTAGAGCCGTAAAATTTAAAAATCATATTTTTTCCACAAAAATGATCTTTTCACCCCAATTTTTATTTTTCCAAGGGTAACAAGACTCCAAAAGTTATTGTGCAATTTGTCCTGAGTGCGCTGATACCCCATATGTGGGGGTAAACCACTGTTTGGGTGCATGGCAGAGTTTGGAAGGGAAGGAGCGCCGTCTGACTTTTTCAACGCAGAATTGGCTGGACGCCATGTCGTGTTTGGAGAGCTCCTGATCTGCCTAAACAGTGGAAACCCCCATAAATTACACCATTTTGGAAACTAGACCCCTCAAGGAACTTATCTAGATGTGTGGTGAGAACTTTGAACCCCAGGTGTTTCACTAAAGTTTATAACGTACAGCCGTAAAATAAAAAAATCTTTTTTTTTTTTTACAAAAATGATTTTTTCGCCCCCAATATTTTATTTTCACAAGGGTAACAGGAGAAATTGGACCCCAAAAGTTGTTGTCCAATTTGTCCTGAGTACGCTGATACCCAATATGTGGGAGAAAACTACTGTATGGGCGCACGTCAGGGCTCGGAAGGGAAGTAGTGACGTTTTGGATTGCAGACTTTGATGGAATGGTCTGGGTGCGTCATGTCACATTTGGAGAGCCCCTGATGCGCCTAAACAGTGGAAACCCCCCACAAGTGACCCCATTTTGGAAAATAGACCCCACAAGGAACTTATCTAGATGTGTGGTGAGCACTTTGAACCCCAAAGTGCTTCACAGAAGTTTATAACACACAGCTGTAAAAATAAAAAATCCTTTTTTTTTTACAAAAATGATTTTTTTCGCCCCCAATATTTTATTTTCACAAGGGTAACAGGAGAAATTGGACCCCAAAAGTTGTTGCCCAATTTGTCCTGAGTACGCTGATACCCAATATGTGGGAGAAAACTACTGTATGGGTACACGTTGGGGCTCGGAAGGGAAGTAGTGACGTTTTGGATTGCAGACTTTGATGGAATGGTCTGGGAGCGTCATGTCGCATTTGGAGAGCCCCTGATGCGCCTAAACAGTGGAAATTCCCAACAAGTGACCCTATTTTGGAAAATAGACCCCACAAGGAACTTATCTAGGTGTGTGGTGAGCGCTATGAAGCCCCAAGTGCTTCACAGAAGTTTATAATGTACAGCCGTAAAAACAAAAAAATAATTTTTTTTGTACAAAAACGATATTTTCGCCCCCAGTTTTTTATTTTCCCAAGGGTAACAGAAGAAATAGGACAAATTGCACAATAACTCTTGGGGTCCAGAGTACGCTGATACCCCATATGTGGGGATAAACTACTGTTTGGACGCATGGCAGAGCTCAGAAGTGAAGGAGCACCGTTTGACTTTTTCAACGCAGAATTGGCTGGAATTGAGATCAGACGCCATGTCACATTTGGAGAGCCCCTGATGTGCCTAAACAGCGGAAACCCCCCAATTCTAACTCCAACCCTAACCCCAACACACCCCTAACCCTAGTCCCAACCCTAACCACAAACCTAACTCTAACACACCCCTAATCCCAACCCTAACCCTAACTTTAGCGCCAACCCTAACCCTAACTTTAGCCGCAACCCTAACCACCCTAATGGGAAAATGGAAATAAATACATTTTTTTAATTTTATTATTTTTCCCTAACTAAGGGGTGATAAAGGGGGGTTTGATTTACTATTTATAGCGGGTTTTTTGATTGGCAGCTGTCACGCTAAAAGACGCTTTTTATTGCAAAAATAGTTTTTTGCATCGCCACATTTTGAGAGCTATAATTTTTGCATATTTTGGCCCACAGAGTCATGTGAGGTCTTATTTTTTGCGGTACGAGTTGACGTTTTTATTTGTACCATTTTTGAGCAGGTGACATTTTTTGATCGCTTTTTATTTCGATTTTTGGGAGGTTAGAATGAACAAAAATTAGCAATTCATGAATTTCTTTTGGGGGAGGCGTTTTTATTGTTCCGCGTGTGGTAAAATTGATAAAGCAGTTTTATTCTTCGGGTCAGTACGATTATGGCGATACCTCATTTATATAATTTTTTTATGTTTTGGCGCTTTTATAGAATAAAAACAATTTTATATAAAAAATAATTATTTTTGCATCGCTTTATTCTGCGAGCTATAACTTTTTTATTTTTTCGCTGATGATGCTGTATGGCGGCTCGTTTTTTGCGGACAAGATGACGTTTTCAGCGCTACCATGTTTATTTATATCGGTCATTTTGATCGCGCGTTATTCCACTTTTTGTTCGGCGGTATGATGATAAAGCATTGATTTTTTGCTTCTTTTTTTTTTTTTTTAAGGGGTTCACTAAAGGGGTTAACTAGTTGGACAGTTTTATAGGGGGGTCGTTACGGACGCGGCGATACCAAATATGTGTACTTTTATTGTTTTGGTTTTTTTATTTACAGGAAGAAATGAATTTATTGGGGAATATTTTTTTTTTTTTTTTATTTATTTTGGATTTTTTTTTATAACATGTTTATTTTTATTTTTTTAACTTTTTTACTTTGTCCCAGGGTGGGACATCACTATATTTTATCAGATCGCTGGTGTGACAGTGTGCACAGCACTCTGTCACACCAGCGATCGCTCAGGCAGTGCAGCAGGCTTCTCAGTGCCTGCTCTCAGCAGGCACTGAGGAAGCCGCCTCCCTCCAGGACCCTGGCGCCATCTTGGATCCGGGTTCTGGGAGGGAGGAAGCCCTCAGAACAGCGCAATCACATCGCGCTGGTCTGAGGGTCTCAGGGGGGCGCGCAGGGAGCCCCCACCCTGCGCGATCCTCCCCTGTGCCCCCAGTACACCGCGATCATGTTTGATCGCGGTGTGCTAGGGGTTAATGTGCCGGGAGCGGTCCGTGACCGCTCCTGACACACAGTCACGGGTGTCAGCTGTGATAATCAGCTGACACCCGGCGGCGATTAGCTGCGCTCCCCTCAGGAGCGCAGCTGATCGCCTATGACGTACTATCCCGTCCATGGGCAGAATGGCACGGGTTTTATGGACGGGATAGTACGTCTAATGTCAGAGAGGGGTTAATGCTGTGAAGAAAGTGGATGTGCTGTGTAAAGAAACCAGTAAATTTGTTCAGTTTGAAGTTAATATGGATTGTGTCTCAATTCATGCGAAACAGTCTATAGGGAGCCCACAGCAACGCAAAAAGGACCCTGATGGTGCAGAAAGTGGAGCCACAGGTATGCAGAGAAATGGACACTGTTTACGTGAGGAGAGGCCAATGTGTGATGGAGCAGAAGTCCTCAGCCACAACTACCACCCTGGCCTTCCCCCACACTATGCATAAGCAAACATTATGGGAGTACCAACTCCCTAATAATGGGAACATTGTTTTCATTTGGCCATCCTGTACTTGGCTTCAAAGGGGTATTGGGATGTGTCTAAATTTGATGCAGGGCAGGCCTTGCATGCAATGCATATGCAAACAGTATGGGAGTACCAACTTCCTAATAATATACAAAAAAAAACCTGTTTGGGAGAGAAGAATAGACAAATCGCGGCGCCCTAAGTGCGTAAAAAACAATATTATAGTCTTTAGAGTGTGCACAATTTTATGCACTCACCTTATAGAAGACTAATATGGCTTTAGATTATGTATCCTCAAAAATCCTTCTGGGATACTTTTCAATAGACAGGGCTTGCAGCTTGCCTCGGGTGGATCCAAGTGAAAGAGCCAGATTCAGGCTCACACAGGATGAGTAAATCAGGAAAGGCACATCCAGCCCATGAATGGCAGCGCTTCCCAGGACTCACATCCAAAGATGATATTTCATATTCTTTTATTTAATAAGTTAAAATGGAGGCGATACAACGCGTTTCGGATACAGTATATATCCTTCGTCAGGTATCATAAAAACACAGTACAAATCCTAATAATATAAAATTCATTTTATATTATTAGGATTTGTACTGTGTTTTTATGATACCTGAGAAGGATATATACTGTATCCGAAACGCGTTGTATCGCCTCCATTTTAACTTATTAAATAAAAGAATATGAAATATCATCTTTGGATGTGAGTCCTGGGAAGCGCTGCCATTCATGGGCTGGATGTGCCTTTCTTGATTAACTTCCTAATAATGGTAACATTGCTTTCTGGTGTCCCTCTTGTACGTCTCTTTAAAGGGTTATTGGTGTGCGTCCAAATTTTGGGCAGCCCTGCCACTCACTGTATACGCAATTACAGTATAGGAGACCCACTGTTTAATAATGGGAACAACAAAGCATAGCCAGCTGACGGCTCTCTAAGAATAGTGAGGGCTGACTGCTGGCCCTATAAGAATAATAAAGGCCACCTGATGGCCCTATAAAAATAGGCTTTGTGACTTTTAGAGTCCCGCCTTCATAAATGATATAGGATGTTTTAAATGATGTGTCACACACCACATGGCCAGATAAGGTTGTAAAATGTTAAAATGACATTTCACAGTTAATACTGTACATTTGTCTTGGTTGAAAGCAATGCTAAAGTTGAAAAACGCTACGTGTGAACATAGCCCAAGTGGTGGAGGAGCATTTTTGTTTTCGGTTATTTATTTCGCCTTATATGCAAATCATTACACTGGAAAGGATGTTCCTTAACAATTTCTCAGGAAAATCCATTTTGGTCTCGTTTTTGTATGTTTTATTGTGCACCTGTAAAAGTGGCGTAAGACTCTGGCAACATTGTTCATAGCAGTAACCTGGGAGTCAGAAATGCTTCCAGTGGTCTTCCCCATGTCATCATGTCATTTGAGTACTGTTCCCATCGATTTTAGCAGTTTTTAGACCCTCTAAAGATCCCTGGGGGGGCCGTGGCAAAAATGCTCATGTTTCCCATAGACTTACATTGGGCTCATTGCTCGAGTCGAGCACCAAAACTTTTCAATATGCTCAACCCGAGCAACGAGCGCTCAAGCATTTTAGTTCTCGCCCATCACTAGATTTCAGCGCTGCAGCCAATGCCAGACATTGGGAGCAGTGTCAAGAGACTCACCAGTGGACCCCAGGAAGGTGAGTCCACCGCGGATAATTTTTTTTTAAAGCCAAATGCAGTGATAGACATGTTTTTTTTGAAAGGCAACAGCTCCTTCAATGGTATTAGTCAGTTGTTCTGTCTTGATTAAGCATACTAGCAACGTTGGAGAAAGCCGATGATGGCCAAAACAGGCAGTGGTTCCAGGGAATCCCTGGTAGTCAGGCATGCAGGGAGTCCCTAGGAAACAGGAATTAGTCGCTGACTGGTATTTTGCAGTTTATTAAGTTAAAAAATAATCTAGGTCATGCAGAGAAATGAGGCAGATGGACCTCTAAGCATTGGATGAGGCAGGAAGCAGTTCAGGAGCAAGCCAAGATCAATTTTTAGCAATGATTCAATGTCTATTGAAAAATAAATATACATTTATTTATTTTTTTACAGATAACTGGAACGTGATCTCAGGGAAATACCTGATATTTTCAGATTTTGATGCAAATGATCCTAGTATCATACCTGATATCTTTGATGAGCACCCAATTACACCAGACATACCTTTAGTCCTTCTTAAGAAAAATAAATATAACAAAAGGGATGGTGAATATCCAAGAGCACATACAAGAAAGAAGTCATTTTCATGCTCAGAATATCGAAAAAGGTTTTCGGACAAATCATCTTTTGCTCAGCAACAGAATATTCAAACAGGGGAGAAGCCATTTTCATGTTCAGAATGTGGGAAATGTTGTAGATCCAAATCTTATCTTAGTAACCATCAAAGAATTCACACAGGGGAAAAGCCATTTTCATGCTCAGAATGTGAAAAAAGTTTTTCAGACAAATCATCTTTTTCTCAACATCAGAAAATTCACACAGGGGAGAAACCATTTTCATGTTCAGAATGTGGGAAATGTTTTAATCGGAAAACAAATCTTGCTACACATCTGAAAATTCACACAGGGGAGAAGCCATTTTCATGTTCAGAATGTGGGAAATGTTGTAGAGCGAAATTTGATCTTACTAAACATCAGAGAATTCACACAGGGGAGAAGCCATTTTCATGTTTGGAATGTGGAAAATGTTGTATATCAAAATCTGATCTTACTAGACATCAGAGAATTCACACAGGGGAGAAGCCATTTTCATGCTCAGAATGTGAAAAAAGTTTTTCAGACAAATCATCTTTTGCTCAACATCAGAAAATTCATACAGGGGAGAAACCATTTTCATGTTCAGAATGTGGGAAATGTTTTAATCGGAAAACAATTCTTGCTACACATATGAAAATTCACACAGGAGAGAAGCCATTTTCATGCTCACAATGTGGGAAATGTTCTCGAACGAAATTTGATCTTACTAAACATCAGAGAATTCACACAGGGGAGAAGCCATTTTCATGTTCGGAATGTGGGAAATGTTTTACAGAGAAAAAAACTCTTACTAGACATCTGAGAAATCACACAAGGGAGAAGCCATTTTTCTAATCAGAATGTGGGAAGTGTTTTACAAACACATGAAATCTAATTACACATTTGAGAAGTAATTTTCATTTTCAGAATGTGGGGAAAATTTTCTTACATATTCATTTTTTTTACTCAGAGAAATCACACGAGTATATAGACTTTTTTAAAAAAAAAATTTATATGGAAAATTGTATGAGTGACAGTCAATCTAAATTCACATGTCATATACAAGAGAAATGGAAAAAAAATTAAAACACTAAATGATGACTAATAATTGTAAGCAATTACCAATAAACATCTGATATTAAAAAGCAAACAATGGAAATAAAGCATCTATAAACTGATTGTGCACTTTATTAGAGACACTCAACTATTACTATGTTGGGCCTCCGCCCCTTTCTAGGTGCAGCAATTTTTTGTCACAGAAAATGGAAAGGCAGGAATATTGGCCCATGCAGGCTGGATATGTTCTTGGAAGCGTGGGAAGACATTGAATCTCAGTTTTCTTCTTCCAATTCTAATTTAGACGTCTGTCAGTTTCTTGTATGGCGGTTTTACGTTTATTTATATAGTATAGCTGAATCTGAATTTTAACGTGAACATGTTGAATTATTCATGTTGCCCAAACCAAGGACAGTATGAGTAAAAGGTTTGAACAAATGGCTGGGAGAGAAGAGATAAGTTCACTGCTGCTTCTTCCTGTCCAGCTGTAAGATGCACAAGGCAGTAGTCAAGGGCAAGGGGCTGCGGTGTTTCCACAACCTGTCACTCCACAAATAAATTGTCCCGATTCTTCTTTGCGATGCGTGGTGTGTGCCGCGTTTTGGTCGCAAGCCTCTGCTTTCTCCAGTTCTTCAACTTCATTTAACAGCACACCCACGTTAGAGGACAACAAATTTGTTTTTATAATAGAGAACTTTAATTAACTGTCTATTTTCATCATAATGAGACACACAGTATTGGGCACAAACTCTTCCACTTTCAAAGTCCATAACACAGCACATTCTGATGTCCGCTGCTAACTTGCTCTGAGCTATCACTTCCTGGATTGACATTTCTAGGCCCAGGGATACTCTGTCCTGCTCTGCAGCTTCCAAGCCCCTACTCCCTTATGCAATTCCCCATCCAACTTCCTAACCTAGGAAGATATTGAGGCACGCTTCACAGTGCCTCAGTTGGACCATAGGGTTGTGGACATTCCAAGAATGTCCTCTCCAAGTTTATGGCTGACGTTCACTTGCTGCTAAACAGCCCGTGCTCCAAGTGCCCTCCGGACCTCCAACTACTGCTATCTCTCCATCTCAATTCTCACTCTAACTTTGACTGCACTAACCAGGAAGTGTTCCTCTTGATAAGTGGCCCTGCTCCTCCTACAGTGGAGCTTCTCCTAAACACACTGATTGTTTCTATCCTAAACCTGTCTACTTCCTGAACTTGTTGTGCCCACCACTGCACTATACTAAATTCTATCTTACAGCTACATCTTAACCTATGTCCTCTGTAGTAATCTGATCCTTTCTCTATATCTAATACATTCATCAGAACATATTGAGTCATCCACATATTATAGCAACACATTAATTGTACACCTTGGTGCCTATAAGGTTCTATGCAATTTTAAACACTTTTTTCATATTCACAGGTTATAGCAACTTTTTAAACAAGGTAGAAGCACATGACCATCCTGGTCACCTTCATACAATCCTCCTTTCTAAAACACGGTCGTCGCAAGCATGACAGCAACTGTAAGACACCAAACACATTTATATATGCATAAAATTTGATAAACTCTTTGTCAGAATCCTTTTCTTAAACTGGCCCTTTAGCCCAAACAAATAATTGCCTAGACCCTTAAGGGCACAGTCCTTCTTTTCAACCCAACATGCTCATCAGGTCATCAACCTGTTGCATGAGTCCTCCTGACCCTGGTCCCACCGCTTCGGGGACTCCAACATATTGTCCAATTTTCTTTTAAACTCGGATCCTCATGACTCCATCCCACTGCTCTGGGTATATAGCCACAGTGTATTCATATTGAAACACAACGGCCCATTGGCCAGCCTACAACAGTTCCAACAGTCCAGGAACAATGACCCAGCACAATCCTCGGGTTGTCCTGTTCACTTTTCCCTCTCCCTCCTGTTTGCAGAGTATGGTCCCTTTTAAAAGAGAGGTGTACTGCCTGTCAGTCACTGAGGAAAAGTTCAAGGAGTCCATAGTGCAGTTGCACACAGTTTTTAGGGGCTACATGGGTTTCTTGCTCTTTAAGGGTTTTCAGTCCCACATTTCTTCCGGGGGTGCAAACATTTTGTTTTATTTAGTATATTCCTGTATTGACCCCACCTTTGTTTGACTTTTCTTCCGGATCCTGATTTTGTCTTTGATGTGACCTCTCTGCTCTGACCCTGCTTGGCGACATTCCTATCTTTGGATGGCAGCCCTTCCATGGTAGCATTTCCTTGGGTCCTATTATAAAACCAGATCTTGGTACAGAGGTTAAAGGGTATTGGGATTTCTCTGGAGTCTTCCAGACAGAGTTTTTTTATCAAGTCTGTCCCAGACAGCCTTTTGAGCTTGTGGCCTCAGGCAGACATTATAGTTGTCATGGGACCACTTACATGGCAACAAGCTGCTTTTCCTGATTTTCTCAATGTTCAGTGAAATACTACTCCCCCCTTGTTCACTGAGAGAAGTAGGAAGAGAAGCTAGTTGTCATGTGACTGGAATTATGGAAATCAAACATGGGTGATCATGTGATGACCACTGGCACCAGGAAGCAGAGCTGAATCCTGACAGTGAGTTTATTAGACGCTGTTGGGATTTGGCATTGTCACGCTGCAGCAGTGAAGGTAGGTGCAGTCTCCACAAGATGGCAATAGAGTGAAAGCAGGCCTGCACCTATACCAAGAAAGCCTGTTGTGCAACAGAGAGGCTGCCACCAGGTGGCAGCAGCATAGTCAAACAAGCCAGGTCAAATCCTAGACTACAGCGCAGTACCAGAGGAATCATAGAAAGGTAGAGTTGGAAGGGACCTCCTAGGCCATCTGGTCCAACCCCCTGCTCAAAGCAGGATTCTCTAAATCATCCCAGACAGATGTCTGTCCAGCCTCTGTTTGAAGACTTCCATTGAAGGAGAACTCACCACCTCTCGTGGCAGCATGTTCCCTTATTTATCACCTTAACTGTCAAAAAGTTTTTTCTAATATCTAATCTGTCTCCTCCCATTCAGTTTCATCCCATTGCTTCTAGTCTTTCCTTGTGCAAATGAGAATAAAGATGATCCTTCTACAATGTGACAGCCCTCGAGATATTTGTAGACAGCTATTAAGTCTCCTCTCAGTCTTCTTTTTTGCAAGCTAAACATTCCCAAATCCTGCAACTGTTCCTCATAGGACATGGTTTGCAGACCGGTCACCATTCTGGTGGCTCTTCTCTGAACTTGCTCCAGTTTGTTGATGTCTTTTTTAAAATGTGGTGCCCAAAACTGGACACTGTATTGCAGATGAGGTCTGACCAAAGAGGAGTAGAGGGCAATAATGACCTCACGTGATCTAGACTGTATGCTTCTGTTGATACATCCTAGAATTGTATTTGCCTTTTTCGCTGCTGCATCACACTGTTGACTCATGTTCAGTCTGTGAACAATTAGTATACCCAAGTCTTTTTGCACATGTGCTGTTACTTAGCCCTATTCCTCCCATTTTGTATATGCTTTTTTCATTTTTATTGCCCAGATGTAGTACTTTGCATTTTTCCCTGTTAAAAACCATTCTGTTAGTTGCTGCCCACTGCTCCAGTTTATTTATATCTTTTTGAATCCTCTCTCTCTCTTCTCTAGTATTAGCTACCCCTCCTAGCTTTGTGTCATCAGCAAATTTGATCAGTTTACCCTCAATTCCTTCATCTAAATCATTGATAAAGATGTTGAACAATACAGGGCCAAAAACAGAGCCTTGTGGTACCCCACTTGAGACATTTTTCCAACTGGATGTGCAGCCATTTATGACCACTCTTTGGGTCCGATCACTAAGCCAGTAATGAATCCACCTAACAGTTGCCTTGTCCATTCCATACTTAAATCAAGAAAGGCACATCCAGCCCATGAATGGCAGCGCTTCCAGGACTCACATCCAAAGATGATATTTCATATTTTTTTATTTAATAAGTTAAAATGGAGGAGATACAACGCGTTTCGGATACAGTATATATCCTTCATCAGGTATCATAAAAACAGTACAAATCCTAATAATATAAAATTCAGTAACACTTATATATAGTGGCAAACCTTTTATCCCAGTCTCAGACACTTGATTTAGGGAGTGGACCAAGTTCAGGAGCACACCCACCAACTTTGACAGCATAGATGCAAGAAGAAAAAAAAAAAAAAAAAGCATTCAAACTCTCTCTATGATATCATTCAATCCATTTGGATATAATGTTCCCAGACGACATATCCAAAACGTTTCTTTCCGGTTTAAAAGAGCATTCCTATTTGCAACACCAGAGGGTATCTGTTCCACTGGAGTTACTTTTATGTTGAAAATTTTGTTATGTTTAATTAGCAGATGCCTTGAGAGACTATGTTTTAAAAACCCATTTTTTGCTCTATTTCAAAAAATGGTTTTTTAAAACATAGTCTCTCAAGGCATCTGCTAATTAAACATAACAAAATTTTCAACATAAAAGTAACTCCAGTGGAACAGATACCCTCTGGTGTTGCAAATAGGAATGCTCTTTTAACCCCTTAAGGACAGAGCCATTTTGCAGCTTAATGACCGGGCCAATTTTTACAATTCTGACCACTGTCACTTTATGAGGTTATAACTCTGGAACGCTTTAACGAATCCCGCTGATTCTGAGATTGTTTTTTCGTGACATATTGTACTTCACGTTAGTGGTAAAATTTCTTTGATATGACTTGTGTTTATTTATGAAAAAAACGGAAATATGGCGAAAATTTTGAAAATTTAACAATTTTCAAACTTTAAATTTTTATGCCCTTAAATCAGAGAGATACGTCACACAAATTTCTTAATAAATAACATTTCCCACATGTCTACTTTACATCAGCACAATTTTGGGACCAAAATTTTTTTTTGTTACGAAGTTATAAGGGTTAAAAGTTGACCAGCGATTTCTCATTTTTACAACACCATTTTTTTTTTAGGGACCACATCACATTTGAAGTCACTTTGAGGGGTCTATATGATAGAAAATACCCAAAAGTGACACCATTCTAAAAACTACACCCCTCAAGGTGCTCAAAACCACATTCAAGAAGTTTATTAACCCTTCAAGTGCTTCACAGGAGCTGAAGCAATGTGGAAGGAAAAAATTGACATTTAACTTTTTTTGCAAAAGCTTTACTTCGGAACCAAGTTTTTTTATTTTCACAAGTGTTAAAAGAAAAAATGAACCACAAAATTTGTTGTGCAATTTCTTCTGAATACTTCGATACCCCATATGTGGGGGTAAACCACTTTTTGGGCGCGTGGCAGAGGTTGCAAGGGAAGGAGCGCCGTTTGACTTTTTCAACGCAGAATTGGCTGAATGCCATGTCGCGTTTAGATAGCCCCTGATGTGCCTAAACAGTGGAAACACCCCACAAGTGACCCCATTTTGGATACAAGACCCCTTAAGGAACTTATCTAGATGTGTGGTGAGCACTTTGAACCTCCAAGTGATTCACACAAGTTTATAACGTAGAGCCGTGAAAATAAAAAATCATATATTTTTTCCACAAAAATGATCTTTTCACCCCAATTTTTATTTTCCCAAGGGTAACAAGACCCCAAAAGTTTTTGTGCAATTTGTCCTGAGCATGCCGATACCCCATATGTTGGGGTAAATCACTTTTTGGGCGCACGGCAGAGGTCGCAAGGGAAGGAGCTCCGTTTGACTTTTTCAACGCGGAATTGGCTGGACGCCATGTCGCATTTGTAGAGGCCCTGATGTGTCTAAACAGTGGAAACCCCCCCACAAGTGACCCCATTTTGGAAACTAGACCCCCTAAGGAACTTATCTAGATGTGTGGTGAGCACTTTGAAGCCCAAGTGCTTCACAGAAGTTTATAACGCCCGGGCGTGAAAATAAAAAATCATATTTTTTCCACAAACCTGATCGTTTAGTCCCCAATTTTTTATTTTCACAAGGGTAACAGGAGAAATTAGATAACAAAAGTTGTTGTACAATTTGTCCTGAGTATGCTGATACCCCATATATGGGGGGGGACCACTGTTTGGGCGCACGGCAGGGCTTGGAATGGAAGCAGCACCGTTTGACTTTTTCAAACCAAAATTGGCTGGAATTGAGATTGGACACCATGTCGCGTTTGGAGAGCCCCTGATGCGCCTAAACAGTGGAAACCCCCCACAAGTAACACCATTTTGGAAACTAGACCACCTATGGAACTTATCTAGATCCGCTGTGAGCACTTTGAACCCCCAAGTGTTTCACAAAAGTTTATAATGCCTGGGTGTGAAAAAAAAAAAAAAAAACAATTTTCCACAAAAATGATTTTTTAGTCCCAAATTTTTGATTTTTCACAAGGAAATTGGACCCCAAAAGTTGTTGTCCAATTTGTCCTGAGTACGCTGATACCAAATATGTGGGGGGGGGAAACTGTTTTGGCGCACAGCAGGGCTTGGAAAGGAAGTAATAACGTTTTGGAATGCAGACGTTGGTGGGGGTCATGTTCCGTTTGCAGTGCCCCAGATGAGCCTAAACAGTGGAAAACCCCCACAAGTGACCCCATTTTGGAAACTAGACCCCATAAGGAACTTATCTAGATCTGTGGTGAGCACTTTGAACCTCCAAGTGTTTCACAAAAGTTTATAATGCCTGGGTGTGAAAAAAAAAATCAATTTTCCACAAAAATGATTTTTTAGTCCCAAATTTTTGATTTTTCACAAGGAAATTGGACCCCAAAAGTTGTTGTCCAATTTGTCCTGAGTACGCTGATACCAAATATGTGGGGGGGGGAACTGTTTTGGCGCACAGCAGGGCTTGGAAAGGAAGTAATAACGTTTTGGAATGCAGACGTTGGTGGGGGTCATGTTCCGTTTGCAGTGCCCCAGATGAGCCTAAACAGTGGAAACCCCCCACAAGTGACCCCATTTTGGAAACTAGACCCCTTAAGGGGCTTATCTAGATGTGTGGTGAGCACTTTGAACCCCTAGTGCTTCACAGAAATTTATAAACGCAGAGCCGTGAAAATGAAAAATCATTTTTTTTCTCAAAAATGATTTTTTTAGCCAGCTATTTTTTATTTTCCCAAGGATAATCGGAGAAATTAGAACCCCAAAATTGGTGTGCAATTTGTCCTGAGTACGCTGATACCCCATATGTTGGGGTAAACCACTGTTTGGGCGCACGGCAGGGCTCGGAAGGGAGGGAGCGCCATTTGACTTTTTGAACGCCACATCGTGTTTGGAGACCCCCTGATGTGCCTAAATAGTGGAAATCCCTCAATTCTAGCTCCAACCCTAATCCCAACACACCCCTAACCCTAATCCCAACCCTAATCCTAACCTAAATCCCAACCCTAATTCCAACCCTAATTGTAACCCTAACCTTAATTATAACCTTAATTATAACCCTAACCCTAATTGTAACCCTAACCCTAATTCTAACCCTAATTATAACCCTAACCCTAAGGCTAGGTTCATTTTGCGTTTTACCAGCCTGTTCAACACATAGCATTGACGGGCTGGTAATGGTATAGCATAACGCGATCGCATTATGCTATACCCGCTAGCGCAGAGGAATCAGCAGATGATTCATCTGCGCTAGCGGTGACGGAGCCCAAACGCTGCAGCCCGCGTCCGAGGCTCCGTCACTGAATGATGGCACGTCGCAAACGCATGCCGCTTTACGGCATGCGTCGCGATGCGCCCTCAAATGGGGGTGAATGGCAGCGTTAACGGACTGCGTTACACCGCATTATACCGCGGTGTAACGCAGTCCGTCTAACGGACTGCCATAACGCAGTATGAACCCAGCCTAACCCTAACGCTAATTATAACCCTTACCCTAAGGCTGCTTTCACACTTCCGGCGGGCGCCTTTCGGCGCCCCCGGCATTTTGCCGCAGCGCCGCATCAGAAAACCTGATGCGCCGCCGGCGGCCGCATGCGGTTTTTTGCCGGATGGTTTCTGATGCCCGGAGACATCAGAAACCATCCGGCAAAAACAAAAAACGTTACATGCAGCGTTTTGTCCGGCCGCCGCAATGTACATTTGCGCCGCATCCGGACAAAACTGCATGCAACGCATTGACATGCGGCGCCATCCGGCGCTAATGCAAGTCAATGCAAAAAAAACGCATGCGGCGCATCAGATTTTCTGATGCGGCGCTGCGGCTAAATGCCGGGGGCGCCGTCAGGCGCACACCGGATGTGTGAAACCAGCCTAATGCTAACCCTAACCCTAATTATAACCTTAACTCTAATTATAACCCTAACCCTAATTATAACCCTAACCCTAACAGAAAAATGAAAATAAATATAATTTCTACTTTTTATTATATGTCCCTAACTAAGGGGGTGATAAATGGGGGGTTATGTACTGTTTTTTTTATTTTGATCACTGTGATAGTTTATCACAGTGATCAAAATGTACTTTTATGAGAATGAATGAAAAAAAATTTGAATCTGCCGCCAAAGCAGATCGGCGGGCGCACTACGCATGCGCCCGCCATTTTTTTTTGCAGGGAGAAGAAGCCGGGATCCTGGGGCCTGCGGAGGACGGAGGACACCGGTAAGTATATGGGGGGGCGATCGGGGACCGGGGGACCCTCATTTTCTCCCCTCTGATGTGCGATCACATCAGAGGGGAGAGAAATCATTTTTTTTTTTTTTTGTCGATCGCGGCTATGCTTGCATAGCCGCGATCGCAACACCGGGATCAGTGAATACCGACCCGGATCATGTTCTCTGGGGTCTCGGCTACCCCCGGTAGCCGAGACCCCAGAGAATATTTGCCCATCCCCCCACCAGCACAGCGGCACATAGCGGCGGGCGCACTGGGCATGCGCCCGCCATTGTCTTAACGGCGCCGGCACCGGGGGACACCGGAGGGCCCGGGGCCACATGGATCTTATTGGGGCCACATGGGGGTCCTGGGGACCCTTTTTCTCTGTCCTCTGATGTCCGATGACATCAGAGGACAGAGAAATTAAATGGCACAACTTTTTTTTTGTTGTTGCGGTCACCGTTATAGGGTTAATAACGGCGATCGCAACATCGTGTCGGTAAAAACCGACCCGATTCATGTTCTCTGGGGTCTCGGAGAAAATGCGCCTCTGGGGGGCGCTATTCACTTTTTCCACAGCGCCGTTAATTAACGGCGCTGTGGTTTAAGTACCTTAATGACCGCCGTTAAAAGGCGTATCGGCGGTCGTTAAGGGGTTAAACCGGAAAGAAACGTTTTGGATATGTCGTCTGGGAACATTATATCCAAATGGATTGAATGATACACAATCTAAGGGTGAGTTTTCACGGTCAGGATACCTGCGTTTTGCGCTGTGCGCTGGCGCAGCGCCAAACACGCAGCGTCCAGAGTTACAGCATAGTGAGGGGATTTCAAGAAATCCCGTCTCCACTAATGCGTAACAATACGCAGGTGGCAAACCTGCGTAAACGACATGCGGCGCGTCTTTTTAGACCGCAGCATGTCCTCGCTATTGCGGCGAGGTGCGTCGCCGCAACAGAATTTAACACAGGGCTATGTAGCCCTGCGTTCTTTCCGGAGGTGTCCTGAACACCTCCGGAAACATCGCGCGTCATAAAGGGGCGGGCTTAGACGGAGCGAATTTCCGCTCCATCCAAAGCACTGTGGTTCCGGACCGTGGAACCACAGCCTAAAGCCATATTGTCTTCTATCAGGTGAGTTGCATAAAATTGTGCACACCTAAAGACTATAATATGTTTTACGCACTTAGGGCGCCACGAATTGTCCTATTCTTCTCTCCCAAACAGGGGTTTTTTTTTTGTTTTTTTTTGTACATTCCATACTTAGTCATTTTTTCAATAAGGATTGTGTGAGATACTTTGTCAAATGCTTTGCTGAAGTCAAGATATACTATATCTACAGCATTCCCTGATCCACCCAGTCAGTGATTCTGTCATAGAAGGAAATTAAGTAGTCTACATGACTATTAGTTACAAACCCATGCTGACTCTGTTTAATCACTTCATTCTTATCCAGGTACTTACATACATGTTTCTTTAATAATTTGTTTCAAAGATCTTTCCTGGTATAGAAGTCAGACTCACCGGCCTGGTATTCCCGGGTCCACCTTCTTCCCCTTTTTGAAGCTAGGAACAACATTAGCTCTTCCCATCTTCGGGACTTCTCCTGCTCTCCAAGAAATTTTCAAAGATTATGGACAGTGCTTCAAGAATTTCTTCTCTTCTCCTTCAGTACTCTGGGGCGAATTCATCTGGACCTGGAGACTTGAATTTTATTTAGTTAGCTAAGTGTTTCCTCACTGTCTTCTATTTATAGATATCCTGGATCTTCTATTCCTTTAATAAGACAGTGAAGATCAGTTGATGTACATTTTCTTTCTGAGAGAAAACAGATGCGAAATAGGAATTTAAAAGTTCAGCCTTCTCAACATCCTGTCCTTACCATTTCATCATTTTTCATCCCTGTAAAAATCCTATAAGCATCTTTGACTTTTCTTTTACTTTTGACGTATCCCAAAATCCTTTTTGTGCATTTGACGTCTCTTGCAAGCCTTAATTCATTGTCAGCTTTAGATAATCTATTTGTGCCCTGCAGTTCTGCAGACGGCATTAATTCTTCTTTAGATATGCCCCCTCTTTTCCATTTGATAAACATTTCTTTCTTTCCTTTTTAGCATGTGTTTTAAGTTCTGTGTTCATCCATCCTGGTTTCCTAAATGCTTCCCATTCTTCTCTTTTCGGAATTGTTAACGATTTGCTTTGAGAATCTCATTTTTCAAGATTTCCCTCTTTCCGGACATTTTTGTCCTTAAGGATATCCAGCCATGGATCCCCCAATTCTGTTTTCTGAGTCCCTAAAATCTGCCTTTCTGAAATCTAACCTTGACGTCTGAGTCTTCACAAGTCTTCTCCTCTTGTTATCCAAATTCAAAATAGCATGGTCACTACTTCCAGGGTCCCAGCCACTCTTACCTCCTCAACCATTTCCTCCCTGTTTATAAGGATTAGATCTAAGGTAGCAGATCCCCTTGTTTTCTCCCCTACCTTTTGGAAGATAAAGTTGTCAGCAAGAGAGGATAAGAATTTCCTTGACCTTTTAGTTTTGCCTGAGAGAGTTCCCAACAAAGTCTGGATAGTTGAAATCTCCCATGACCACTGTCATATTTTTTTGGAGCTTTGCCATTTGATGCATAAAGAGTTCATCCATATCTTCAGCTTGCATAGGTGGCCTGTAGTAAATGCCTACAATGGTGTCCTTTGCATTGGTCTGTTTCCTTTTATTCTTACCCGTTTCCACAGAACTCCCATCTCTGAAGCGTCAATCTCTGTGCAGATATACGCTTTTCTAACATACAATTGACAACCTCCTCCTCGTTTATCAAGTTGTTTCTTGCAAAATAAGTTGTATCCTTCTTAGCCTTGTATTCCAAACTGTAATCATCCCACCAAGTTTCAGTGATTCCAATGTCATCATATTTTATTTTCCTGCGTTAGTAGTTCCAGTTTTCCTTGTTTTTTGCCCATGCTTGTGCATTCGTATAGAAACATTTTAGTTTTGTGATGGTTTCTCTTCAATATTTTATTATGAAAAACTAGGTCTGAACTGAAAAAGTAAGTTGATGTGTATGCAAAAGTAAATGCTATTAACCCCTTCACCCCCAAGGGTGGTTTGCACGTTAATGACCGGGCCAATTTTTTACAATTCGACCACGTCTCTTTATGAGGTTATAACTCTGGAACGCTTCAACGGATCTTCGCGATTCTGAGATTGTTTTCCTCGAGACATATTGTACTTCATGATAGTGGTAAAATTTCTTCCATATAACTTGCATTTATTTATGAAAAAAACGCAAATATGGCAAAAAATTTTGAAAATTTTGCAATTTTCAAACTTTGAATTTTTATTCCCTTAAAACCAGAGAAATATGTCACACAAAATAAGTTAAGAAATACATTTCCCACATGTCTACTTTACATCACACAATTTTGGAAGCAAAATTTTTTTTTGTTAGGAAATTATAAGGGTTAAAAGTTGACCACGATTTCTCATTTTTACAACAAAATTTACAAAGCCATTTTTTTCGGACCACCTCATATTTGAAGTCACTTTGAGGGGTCTATATAGCAGAAAAATAACCCAAAAGTGACCCATTCTAAAAACTAACACCCCCAAGGTACTCAAAACCACATTCAAGAAGTTTATTAACCTTCAGGTGCTTCACAGGAGCTGAAGCAACGGGAAGGAAAAAATAACTTTTACTTTTTAGTCACAAAATGATCTTTTTACAAACATTTTTTTATTTTCCACGGGAAAAAGGAGAAAAAGACTGATAAAGTGTTGTGCAATTTCTCCTGAGTACGCCGATACCCCATATGTGAGGAAAACACTGTTTGGGCACACGGCAGAGGTCGGAATGAAAGGAGCGCAGTTTTGACTTTTCCAAACCAAAATTGGCTGAATTGAGAACAGACGCCAGTGCGTTTGGAGAGGCCCCATGGTTCCTAAACGTGGAAAACCCCCCCACATGTGACCCCATTTGGAAACTAACCCCCTAAGGAACTATCTAGATGTGTGGTGAGCAGTTTGAACCCTCAAGTGCTCACGCAAGTTTGTAATGTAGAGCCGGAAGAAAAAAAATCATATTTTTTCCACAAGCAAGATGTTTTAGTCCCCAAATTTTTATTTTCCCAAGGTAAAGGAGAAATTGAACCACAAAAGTTGTGGTCCAACTTGTCCTGAGTACGCTGATACCCCATATGTGGGGGAACCACTGTTTGGGCGCACGGCAGGGCTTGAAAGGGAAGGAGCGCCGTTTGACTTTCCAAACCAAAATGGCTGGAATGCGAACGGACGCCATGTCGCGTTTGGAGGGCCCCCTGATGTGCCCTAAACAGTGGAAACCCCCCACATGTGACCCCATTTTGGAAACTAGACCCCCTAAGGAACTTATCTAGATGTGTGGTGAGCACTTGAACCTCAAGTGCTTCACGCAAGTTTGTAATGTAGAGCCGTGAAGAAAAAAAATCATATTTTTTTCCACAAACATGATTTTTAGTCCCCAAATTTTTATTTCCCAAGGGTAAGAGGAGAAATTGGACCACAAAAGTTGTTTCCTCCAACATGTCCTGAGTACGCTGATACCCCATATGTGGGGGAACCACTGTTTGGGCGCACGGCAGGGCTGAAAGGGAAGGAGACCGTTTGCATTTTCCAAACCAAAATTGGCTGAATTGCGAACGGACGCCATGTCGCGTTTGGAGGGCCCCTGATGTGCCTAACGTGGAAACCCCCCACATGTGACCTCATTTTGGAAACTAGACCCCCTAAGGAACTTATCTAGATGTGTGGAGAGCACTTTGAACCCTCAAGTGCTTCACGCAAGTTTGTAATGTAGAGCCGTGAAGAAAAAAAATCATATTTTTTCCACAAACATGAGTTTTAGTCCCCAAATTTTTATTTTCCCAAGGGTAAGAGGAGAAATTGGAAACAAAGTTTTGTTCCAACATGTCCTGAGTACGCGATACCCCATATGTGTGGGGGAACCACTGTTTGGGCGCACGGCAGGCTTGAAAGGAAGGAGCGCCGTTTGACTTTTCCAAACCAAAATTGGCTGGAATTGCGAACGGACGCCATGTTGCGTTGGAGGCCCCTGATGTGCCTAAACAGTGGAAACCCCCCACATGTGACCCCATTTTGGAAACTAGACCCCCTAAGGAACTTATCTAGATGTGTGGTGAGCACTTTGAACCCTCAAGTGCTTCACGCAAGTTTGTAATGTAGAGCCGTGAAGAAAAAAAATCATATTTTTTTCCACAAACATGATGTTTTTAGTCCCAAATTTTTATTTTCCCAAGGGTAAGAGGAGAAATTGGACCACAAAAGTTGTTTGTCCAACAAGTCCTGATACCCGATAACCCCATATTTGGGGGGAACCCTGTTTGGGCGCACGGGAGGGCTTGAAAGGGGAAAGGGGCGCCGTTTGACTTTTTCCCAAACAAATTGGCTGAATTCGAACGGACCCATGTGCGTTTTGGGGGGCCCCTGATGTGCCTAAACAGTGAAAACCCCCCACATGTGACCCCATTTTGGAAACTACCCCCTAAGGAAAATTATCTAGATGTGTGGTGAGCACTTTGAACCCTCAATGCTTCACCAGTTTTTTAAAGTAGAGCCGTGAAGAAAAAAAATATATTTTTTTCACAACATGATGTTTTATCCCCAAATTTTTTTTTTTTCCCAGGGGAAGAGGAAAATTTGGCCCAAAAA
>JARQOD010000003.1:40038667-40071752 GCA_033576555.1 Oophaga sylvatica | reverse complement strand
ATCAGGATGACTGGGTCTTTTTTTTTGCCTTTGGCTGAGTTTGCTCTTAATAATAGGGCTAGCTCTGCCACTTTGATGTCTCGTTTTTTTGAAAATTTTCTGGGTTTCACCCTCGATTTTCTTCAGGACAGACGGAGGCTTCTGTCTGTGCAGGTGTTGACTCTGTGTGGAGCGTATGCAACAGATTTGGGACCAGGTAGTGGAGAGGTTGTCCCTCTCTCAGGAGAAAGGCCCAGCGGTTTGCTAACCGGCATAGGACTGATGGTCCTCGGTTTTAAAGGGGGGGACTTGGTCTGGTTGTCCTCAAAGAATATTCCTATGAGAGTAGCATCTCCTAAATTTAAGCCTAGGTTCATTGGACCTTATAAGATCATGGAGATTATTAATCCTGTTTCTTTTCGTTTGCTTCTTCCAGGGGACATTTAAGTCCATAACGTGTTCCACAAGTCCTTGTTGAAGAGGTTTGTTGAGCCAGTGGTTCTGTGCTGTGCCTCCTGACCTGTTTTGGTTGAGGGCAATCTGGAGTATGTGGTTGAGAAAATATTGGATTCTCATTTTCTAGACGGAAACCCCCAGTATTTGGTTAAATGGAGAGGTTATGGTCAGGAAGACAATTCTTGGGTGTTTTGCTTCGGACATCCATGCTAGGAGATTACCCGTGCGTATCATAGAACTATCACTGACCGACCTGGTTGCTCAAATGAGGGTTCGGTGACCCCCCCTCAAGGGGGGGTACTGTTGTGAATGGGTTTGAGATGAGTTCTGAGCAGAGGTCCCTCTGGTGGTTACAAGCGGTGCTAGTGAGGTTTTGTGAGGACTGGGAATCAGGTGTTATGACTGGTCTTATATAAGGGAGTCATTTTCCATCAGGGTTGCCGGTGATCAATTGTTCTGGTCTGAATCCTTCATTCCAGTTTCCCTTGTAGCCTGCTGTGTCGTGTCTGCATCTCCTGCTTACAGATAAGACTTTGCTTCTTTTGTGTTTTTGCTATATTTTTGCATTTTGTCCTGCACTTCTTTGGGGGCCTTCAGGGTCCCTCCGGGGGCTTCTGCCCTCTCAGTTTAGTTCAGCCACTGAGTTTTGTTCTTTTGCTTTTTCCACTTTTTTCAGTGGCTGCTGTTTTGATTTTGTTACACCAGAGAACAAAATTTAGATGGTAGAGTCGTGTGATTCAGGTGATTTTGAAATTAGTAGAGTTGGTGCTTTTCAGGGTTTTCTGGGATTGCAGTAAGTACCCTTCCTATCCTTTTCTATTTAGATAGTTTGGGGCCCCCAGCGTTTGCTCATACTATTTTCTTTCTGTGTCAGTATTTCCTCTTGTCTAACCGCCATTACATGTTTTGGGGGCTTTCTGTTATCTTTGGGGTTCTGCTCCGGGGCAGATAGTTTCCTATTTCTATCTTTAGGTGTAGTTAGTTTCTCAGGCTGTGACGAGGCGTCTAGGACCAACGTAGGAACGCTCCACTGCTGCCTCTAGTTTGTGGTGGTTAGTCAGGGTACTGCAATCTCATAGATTCAACTGCTCTGGTGTATTGCCTTTTTTACCTGCACTCCTCAGCTACCGAAACATAACAGAGGTCTCTACAGGGGGACAGTGGATAGATCCTACCCCTAGGAGGAGTGGCCCCGGGTATTAGTTCTATCGGACAGTCATAAGGCCGATGCGGGGAAGACTCTCCGCCTCCTTTTTATTAAAGACATCCGTGAAGGACCAGTAGGCGGAGGGAAGCCCCCCAAAAGATCGGGAGAGGGACATAAAGAGCCGGATGGACAAATAGGAATCAAGCATTGTTCATGACACAAGTGACCCCCTCGAAGGACTTCGCCCCGAATGCCAGTCGAGGACTGGATCATGTGTCCTTAGCCAAGGGAGTCCAAGAATCAGTGCATGGGATAGATTAGGCAACACGTAAAAGGCAATCTTTTCACGATGTAAGGCTCCAACTTGCAGCATCACCTCCTCCGTGACATTGTGACAGTCTCCTGTAGGGGTTCGCCATCCACCGAAGCAATCAGCCGAGGGTTCTTCAAGGTTACCACCGGAATTGGTACTTGTTTACCTCTTTAAGCCGAATGAAGTTACCTGTCGCTCCCAAATCCACATAGGCCACCTCAGAACCACGCCTCTTGACCAAAGACCAGAAGAACGGACATAGTAAGGGGTTTGAGAGGAATTACTTGCACCTAGGGAGGCTCTCTTACCTGGCCTAGGTGGAAGAGTTTCCGGTCTCTCTGGACAGGAGCGAAGAAAGTGGGAATTCCCTCGACAGTAGAAGCATAAACCTGTGCCCTTCTCTCCTTCCGGCGCAGCTCAGCCAGCTTGGTTCGATGTTACTGCATGGGTCAGCTGTGGACACAGGGGAGTCCCGGCTGGAGGAGCACTAGGCGGGCCTGTTGACTGGGGAGATGGTCTAAAAAAATCTCCTTTCCCTAGCCGACTCCCAGGAGCGCTCTGGAACCGTAGATCAATACGAGTGGCCAACGAAATAAGATCTTCCAGAGAGGTTGGGGTTTCCTAACCCACAAGCTCATCCTAAATCTGCCTGGAGACCTCTCCAGAAAGCTCCCACCAGTGCCGCATTATTGCACCACAACTCAACTCGAAAGATAGAGTTCGAAGCGCATAGCGTATTCTCGACCGTGAGGGGACCCCGGTGAAGATTAAATCAGTTGGGTTTTGCTGGGGTAATAACTCGAAGTGTAGCCTACACTGATTTAAGAAGTCCCTGCAGAGTTTGGGGTCTCCACTATACCGGGGTGATTTACTGAGGCAAGGAGAAGGATGGGGAGAAGAGTCGGGAACACGGGTCAACGTCTGTGACTGATCTGCCCTGGTGAGGGCAGAGCAGAGTACTGCAGTGCGCAGGCGCCGGGAAAGGTCAGCGAGGTCCGGTGCCTGCGCACTGCAGTACTCTGCTCTGCCCTCAACAGGGCATAGAATAACGCCTGCGCAGGAGCCGTGACGGGACGCAAAGAAGAGGATGGCTTCGCTAGAAGATGGGAGGCGCCGAACCGGACCGCGACGCCCATCGGACCGGACGGGACGGCGGACCGCCCCTGGGTGAGTATAATATAACTCGTTTTTCTTATCTTTCAGGTGACATCGGGGGCTTATCTACAGCATTACAGAATGCTGTAGATAAGCCCCTGATGGCGGTGGCCTCATCTCATACTCCAAAAATGGGGTGACAGATTCCCTTTAAGAGATTTGTGGCTGATTCTGAGCACAGATGTGTTCGTGCTGATAAAGGCAAAATGAGGAAGGTTTCTGCCAGGCAAATTCATCAGATTAAGAGAGCAGCTGCTAAAAAGCCATTACAAACCATCAAACAGATATTTGAAGCTGCTGGTGCCTCTGGAATCCCTCGAGTCTGAAGGTGTAGGATCCTTCAGAGGCTTGATGTGGTGCCTAAACCTACTATTCGGCCACCCCTAAATAGTGCTCACAAGCAGAAACGGTTGCAGTGGGCCCAGACATACATGAAGAAGACTAATTTTCAAACAGTCTTGTTTACTGATGAGTGTCGAGCAACCCTGGATGATCCAGATGGATGGAGTAGTGGATGGTTGGTGGATGGACACCATGTTTCAGCAAGGAGATGGAGGAGTCATGTTTTGGGCCGGAATCATGGGGAAACAGCTGGTAGGGCCCTTTAAGGTTCCTGAAGGTATGAAAATGACCTCTGCAAAGTATATAGAGTTTCTGACTGACAACTTTCTTCCATGGTATAAAAAGCAGAAACGTGCCTTCAGGAGCAAAATCATCCATCTTCATGCATGTCAATGCACCATCTCAAGCTGCAAAGAATACCTCTGAGTCATTGGCTGCTATGGGCATAAAAGGAGATAAACTCATGGTGTGGCCACCATCTTCCACTGACCTCAACCCTATAGAGAACCTGTGGAGTATCATCAAGCAAAAGATCTATGAGGGTGCGAGGCAGTTCACATCAAAACAGCAGCTCTGGGAGGCTATTCTGACTTCATGCAAAGAAATACAAGCGAGAAACTCCAAAAACTCTCAAGGTCAATGGATGCAAGAATTGTGAAGGTGATATCAAAGAAGGGTTCCTATGTTAACATGTAACTTGGCCTGTTAGGATGTTTTGGAGTTAAATAGCTTTTTTGTTCAGTGAATGTGACCTCCTAATGCTGCAAATTCCACAAATGAGCATTTTCAGTTCTTTAAAACATCAAATGTTTAGAAATTCTACTGTGCCTAATAATTTGGAACAGTGCATTTTGAGTTTTTATTCATTTTGGAGATTATACTGTTATCATTGGGAGGTTTCTTCAATAAAATTCGATGTGTACTCTAACGGGTGATGATTTTTATTAGACTGCCTGTCATTTGCACCGACCGCTTAGGAAAATCAGAGAAAATTTTTAATCATTTCCACAATGTCGGAGGAGGGTTGAATTGAGACGTTTAGTGAAGCAGAAAAAATATCCAACAAAATCAGGTGGATGTACTAAAACTTAACCTTTATTAGGTATGTGTAAAAATATGGACTGACATATATAAACAAGGAATGGGAGCCTCAGTGAAGAAAAGGGGACCCTAAACCAACAAACAAGAGATGGGGGAAGGGGTGTTATAAAATACTGACAGTGTCCTATTGAACTTGACCCAATATAGACTGTAAGCTTGTAGTTACTGATAGAGGACATTATCTATATAACCAGGACAATTCAGAAATATAGATCCTCAAGAAGTGCTTGTGATTTATCAAGCCACTGATTATACCCTTCTGATTATGACTACATACAGGGCATATCACTATTTACCAAGTGATATTAAGTCCCCAAAGTATTGTTGCAGTCAAAGAAATATAATCAATCATATGGTGGAGGACAAATGGGTATCATTATATAACCTTATCAACACATATGCCCAAGCAACCACCATATTGAAATACCTATAGAAGACTACTGTAAAGCCAAGTTCTGTGGGGCGTGGCCTAGCACTCGATGTGAGCAGACGGCTCCTGTGACCTCTCCGCTGTATATCTTCATTTATCCTGTTCAAAGTCCCTCGGAGTGCTGATAAGGATCCCAGCTGGTGGAGGGGAATGTGAAGGCAGACCCTGACACACGCTGTGTTGTGGTGACCCGAGTTCATGGTAAAAAAACGGCAAGATGCTAAGGCTGGAAGCCGAGCGGCGGAAGCTGGAGCTGACAGCGTGGAGGCTGCTGGAAGGGCAGATGAAGCAAATGCCTCCTATGCACGGAAACTCGAGATAGCAGCCAAATTGGAGAAGTCTGCGAGGCTGGAAGGAACAGCAAAGGTGATGTCTGAAGTGGGAGAGGGGGAGACCGAGGAGAAAGAGAAGGAAGACTCAGGACCTGATTCAGTACAGGAGGGGTTAATAAGTGAGGATGAAAGGCGGGAAAAGGAGAGTGTGGAGCAGGAAGACATGGAGGAGACTGTAATAGGAGAGCCTACATTGAAGGATGTTTATGACTTGGTTAGATTCTGTAAGACTGCATTAACAACCCTTAGAGAGTTGATGGGGTTAAAGAAGAAATGTCCAGCATGAAGGCAGCCATAAATAAAGCTGATGCCAGGGTGGGTGCAGTGGAGGAGAGAGTGAGTGTACTGGAAGATCAACTTGCTAAAATGCAGAAGTCTCACACTCAATGTTTGCAGAAATGTGCTGCCCTGGCTGATAAAAATGATGACTTGGAAAACCGCTCAAGGCGGAATAATGTCAGATTAGTGGGCATCCCGAGAAGGCAGAAGGAACTGATCCTACAGTATTTATTGAGGACTGGCTCCGCACTAAAATTGGCGCCGATAACTTGACCAAACTTTATGCGGTGGAGAGAGCGCACCGCGTCCCCATGAGACCCCTCCCGCCGGGATCCCCACCCGTACTATCCTTGCTAGGATCCTTAATTATAGAGACAGAGATATTATACTAAGGAAAGCAAGAACGGCCAAAGATCTGTGCTTTAATGGCCAAAAGATTTCCATTTATCCTGATTACTCAGTCAAGGTGCAAAAGCAGAGGATGCAATATGGTGCAGTGAACAAGAGACTGAGAGACTTGGCTTTGGCTTACTCTACCTTATATCCTGCAAAGCTCAGGCTTGTGGCCCTGGGAACAGTGCGTTTTTTCTAAACACCGGAGGAGGCCGTGAAATGGCTTGACGTAAACAACAAGCGGCTTCAGGCGATAAGGACGGAGGGAAGTGAGCGGAGTGAAATGCCGCGCTGTGTCGTGTCGTTTTCTGATAAGAAGAAACTATAAGACGGTGCTGTTATATGGAGGTTTCTGGTTCCTGCATATTAACTGATTTGACCTATGGAGGGACTGATTGTAATAATAATATCTATATGCATATGCGGAGGAGTGTGGGAGAGTTTTAGATAGATAGTGGTTCAGAGGTAACGTTTATAGGGTAGCTAGACGTTGGAGTACCCACTCTCTGGTAAGAGAGAGAAATACTACGGGAGAATTGTTATGGTTTGTTGGGTTACTGTATATGGGGGGGAGGAGAGGGGTTAATTGTTTAGGGAAGAGTTTTATTGCATACGGAGAGCTGCACGATATTTTCAAGGGTTGGGAATTTGTATGTATAGAATTGTATGATGGGTGACAGAATTAAAATCCTTTGTTGGAATGTAAGAGGACTGTCTGAGGGAACATGAAGAACGGCGATCATGGAATATGTTAGGAAGAGGAGACCGGATATTCTATGCCTCCAGGAGACTCATTTACTAGGGAAAAGGTGGAGGTGTTGAAGAGGAGGTGGATTGGGAGAGCATATCATTCCACATACTCCTCATATGCTAGAGGGGTCTCTTTATTAATAGGAGCGTCTACGCCATTTGAAGATATTGAAAGCCATGTTGATAGTGAAGGACAGTATGTTTTTGTTGTCTGTAAAATCTATGGGCAATCACTATGTATAGTAGCTATGTACATACCACCGCCATTAGCGGGAAAAAGTTATGTGAGGTTATGGAATTATTTAAGCAGGGTACGGGATTACCATTACTTATTACTGGGGATTTCAATAATGTTATGGATGAGGGGTGGGATAGACATAAACAGAGTTCAGGTAAAAGCACTAGGAAATTGACAGCATTTGGGAATTATATTAAAGAGATTGGGATGATGGACCTGTGGAGAGTGAGAAATGAGAATGTGGTGTGCTACTCTTGTTATTCTGCGACGCACGGGTCTCTCTCACGAATAGATATGGCACTGGGAAATGAACTAATGACAACTAGTCTGTGGAGTGGAATATCTCCCAAGGGTGATTTCGGACCATAGGCCTATAGAATTGTCCATTAGACGGATGGGGGGGAAGATTGGGAAGGGAGTTGGATGGAAGTTGAACCCAGTGTGGCTGAATATATTGATATGAATATTATAAAGGAAGAATTGGAGGAGTATTGGCGGATTAATGAAGGGAGGGCTGATAGTCGGATGGTGTGGGACGCTATGAAAGCGGTCCTAAGGAGTCTTTTGTTTCGAGAGATTTCCAGGTGTAAGTCGAAGTCTCAATTAGAAGACAGGAAAATGGTAGAAACCTTGGAGAGGGTGGAGAGGGATATGGTACTGGACCTGTCAACAGAAAATCAGAGTAGGCTAAGGGGTGCACAGGAAGAGGTTAATAAGGTGTATTTGAGGAAAGCGGAGAGGAGGAGGGCCTTCCAGAAAACACAATTTTATGATGAAGGTGAAAAAGTGGGGCATCTGTTGTCAGTGGTGGTAGCGGCGCAGAGAGAATCGTCTTATGTATATAAATTGAAGACTGATGAGGGAAGGGAGGTGGGGACACAGAGTGTATTTTGGAGGAATTTAGACGATTCTATAATCAGTTATATTCTTCGGGATCGGGGATTCATTTGGGGATATAGAGGGTTTTCTTCAGGAAGCAGGGCTCCGAGGATTAAAGACAGTGATAGGGGGAGACTGGAGGTGCCCATAACAAAAGAAGAGATTGAAATGGCTATTACATCTATGGCTAATAATAAGGCCCCGGGGGCAGATGGTATCCCTAGTGAAATTTACAAACAATTAATTGAGATGGTAACACTCAGACTGCAAAAAGTTTTTGAAGAAGCTCTTCGGGAGGGTGAATTACCGGCGTCCATGAAGGAGGCGGTGGTGGTGGTCATTCCGAAAGAGGGAAGAGATCCGGGGTTGGCAGAATCTTATAGGCCCATCTCGCTGCTGACGGTGGATGTAAAGATTTTGGCCAAAATTTTGGCTAGCCATTTGGCGAGTGTGGTTCAGGATCTTGTCCATCCGGACCAATCCAGATTTATGCCAAATAAGTCTACGGCGATAAATTTGCATAGACTTTTTCTGAATTTGCAGCTGACGTCGGACAATAGGGGCAGTAGGGTCTTGGTTTCATTGGATGCGCGTAAAGCGTTTGATAGTGTTGAGTGGCAGTATCTTTGGAGGGTATTGGAACGCTTTAGTTTTGGGCCGACCTTTATTTCATGGATACGGTTGCTATATACTTCCCCAACCGCTAGGGTCAGAGTTAATGGGCAAATGTCTGGGAGTTTTGCGCTTCATAAGGGGACTAGGCAGGGGTGTCCACTGTCCCCGCTACTTTTTGCTTTGGCAGTGGAGCCCCTGGCGCAGACAATTAGGAGGACGGCTTTGGTTAAAGGGTTCAAATATGGCTTGGTAGAGGAAAAAGTGTCATTGTATGCGGATGATGTGTTGCTTTTTTTTGGAGGATTCCGGAGAGTCGTTGTTGAGAGCAATGGAAATTATTAAAACATTTGGGTCTATATCGGGTTTAGAAATTAACTGAGGAAAATCCACTGTCATGGCTGTAGATGATTGTGTTGTTGATTTGCCAGTGTCGGGGGAGGGTAGTAGGTTGGCAGTGGTGCGACAGTTTAAATATCTGGGTATTCAGGTGGCACTTCCGATTTCCAGCTATGCAGATTTGAATCTGACCCCACTGCTGAGTAAGTTTAGGAGTAAAGTAGGGGCGTGGTGTAAACTGTATCTTTCAGTAGTGGGAAGAATCAATCTGATTGAGATGATTTTAATGCCCCAACTGCTATACGTCTTGCACAATGCCCCTATTTGGTTCCCTAGGCGGTGGTTTCGTACTATTGACTCTATATTTAGGGATCTTGTGTGGGGTAAAAAGCAGCCAAGGATCAGACTTGAAATATTGCAGAGGCCAAGGATGGAGGGGGACTGGCGCTTCCGAACCCTTGGATTTACTACTTAGCTGCTCAGGGCCAACAGATGAGAGGGTGGAGGGATGTGTCTGGGGCTGGTTAATACAAAGGGTCTTGGTTCAGGTGATGGGGAGGGATCCCTTGGTTCAGGAGTTGGAGGCAGGAAGGTTTAGGAAGTTGGGTTTGATGTATCCTACTTTAGCGCCGATACATAAAGTCTGGGAGGCAATTAAAAAGATTAGGGGTTTGGAACACTTGATAAATTTTTCCCCAATATGGCAAAATGAGACTCTACCGGAATTTGTTAAAATGGGAGAATTTAAAAATTGGATGAGACTGGGAATACAGTACATGGTTCAGGTGCAGGACGCGCAGGGACTGGTGCCCTTTGGAAAGTTGCAGGCAGATTATGGGCTACCGGAGGTCTGCAGATTTCAATATGGGCAGTTTAGGCATGCCTATGTTACGCAGAGTAGGACAATGAATATGGAGATTCACAAGGATATATTGATTGATTATGTCTGTGCAGAGGGGGGAACAAAAGGGGTAGTGTCAAGCATTTATAAGAATCTAATGTATACCTTTTTAAATAATTATCCTATTAGAGCACAAGGGAAATGGGAGGAGGAGTTGGGTAGGATAGAGGAAGATAAATGGGAAGTGATTATGGAATATATACCCCAATTATTGCTGAGTGAACCGGGCAGACTTTCGCAGATATATGTACTCCATAGAGTATATAGGACTCCTGAACGGCTGTATAGAGCGGGTCTGAGACAGACTTCTGAGTGTCCTTGGTGCCGAATGGAGGGGGCTGGAATTCTCCATATGTTATGGCAGTGTCCAAATCTGAACCCATATTGGACGGCGGTGCTTAATGCCATAGGATGAGCGTATGCTTGTAGGATTGAAAGGGATCCTGTGGTGTGTATACTGGGGTATGTGGAGGAGGTCCAGGTACATAATAAATATAAGGTGGCTATAGCTAGATTATTATATATTGCGCGAAAACTGATCGCAAGATCCTGATAAATGAAGATCCGCCGACATTGAGGGAATTTTTCAGACAGTCTGACTATATTGTGAATATGGAAAAAGACATTTACGTTAAGAGAAAAAGCATAAGAACATTTGATACACTGTGGACACCCTGGGTGGACAGAAGATGATCCTGAACTTAGGTTACACCATGCATTATTTGCTGCTCCTGTATGCAATGGGGGGAGGGGAAGGGAGGGAAGGAATTTCTGAAACTAATGACCATTATTAATTGTTTTCATTGCGATTTTTGTTCTATTGTTTTGTACCTTGAATTTGGTTAAATAAAAATGTATCTGATTTAAAAAAGCCAAGTTCTGTCTGTAAAGTATATGCAGCGTCATGAGTGAGGCATAGTAACCAATATGTACCAAGAAATGCAAATGAGTAAATGGGATCATGCTTCCTCATCTAAAAATGAGCATCCCCTGTGTCATTGTTGTCATAAGGTAACATTGGTGGTTATATCATATGTAAAGTTGTCATTGATACTGGCATATTTTGAACAGCATCATAATTTGCAGAAAAGAAAATAGCAAGGTTGGATCTCACCCAATGTCAGAGAAGTCCTGTGTGCCATGATCTCTCCCTGAGGGGGCGAGGTAGGAAAGGAGCCTCTATCATGAATGGCATCTCCCAAGTCAGCACTTTGTGTAGAAGGATTAGTTGAGTCTACAGAATATAGTGAAGAGTAGAAATTTTTAAACACTAGCCTGGCCCGTACAAAATTTTTGCACATTGGTGGTTTCGGGCGCAGGCAATTTCAGAAAAAGTAAGCTGGTTAAATGTAAATGTATTTCATGAGATGATGAACACAGACAGGTATTTATATATGTAGTTTGGTAATAAAATAAATTGGGTGTGACAAGTAGAGGCCAAAAAATGACTTCCGGTTGAGGTGCCACCCGCAGGTCATTGTGTCTTTCTGTAGGTTTATGAAAATGAGTGTTTAAACTGTATTTAGTGATAAAATCGTGAATGTGTGGTTTGTTTGGCTCTTTTCTTGCTGAAGGGGAAAGTTGACCTTTCAAATGGTGTATCATTTGTGTGTGGGGCGAAGTAATCAGCGAAAAAGCAGTGCACGTATACATATATACATATGTGACTCACCTGCAGTGAACTGTGCAGTCCTCCAATGTGCCTGAAATAGCCTGCGCAAGCACTTGAGCAAGCTGGAAAGACCCCAAGGCAAATGTTTGGATTTGTTTGTGATGTCTGTAAGCAGCTTTGTGGTCGTGTGCTTTGGGGTAGTGTGCTGCAACCAGCAGGTAATTTAACCTTTCAAATGGTGTATCATTTGTTTGTGTGGGTGGAGTATGAACGGATCAAGTGTGCAATTCAATAGGCAGTGCATGTTTACAAATGTGTTTGCATATGTGCCTCACCTGCAGTGAAGTGTGTAATCCTCCAATTTGGCTAAAATAGGCTAGGCAAGCAGTTTGGCAAGCTAGAAAGCCCCAAGGCAAATGTTTGGATTTGTTTGTGATGTCTGTAAGCAGCTTTGTGGTAGTGTGCTTTGGGGTACTGTGGTGCCACCTGCAGGTCATTTTTCCTTACTGCAGGTTTATGAAAATTAATGTTTAAATTGTATTTTGTGATCAAATCGTGGATGTGTGGTTTGTTTTGCTATTTTCTTGCTGAAGGGGGCAAGTTTACCTTTCAAATGGTGTATCACTTGTGTGTGTGGGTGCAGTATCAATGGAGATACACAGTAATCACCGAAAAACAGTGTTTAGAAATAATAGAATAGATTTCCGTGATGTCAGAGAGGAGGTGCTTGCGTCCTTACGATTGATCCATGATTGAAGGGATATATGTGTTAGCTCTCTGTATTCTTAGGGCTCTAGCCAGAGACTTCCCACTTTTATTGCCATGTTCATAATAATGACAACGGCATTTAGTGAGGTCAGCTTTTGCTTTGTGTATGGGTAATGAACCCAGAGATTCACGGTTGACTATCCGAGACCTTTTTATGTGATCAGACGGAGAGTGTTTGTGTAATCTCTCTAAGTTTTTGATCTCCCCTAATAGACTGGTAATCTCCTGAGCATGTTCTCTTTTTTTATGGGCCCTATAAAACTTGTGTGCCTCATATAAAATACAGGGATTCGGTCCCTCGAAAAAGTTTTCTGTGAAATGTGCTCATAGAATTTTGTAAATCTGCCCTCACTACAGGGTCATAGAGGAAGGTTGAAATGAGATGCCAATGACACTGTCTGGCCCTAAAGGCAGGAAGAGCTACTGAGACACTAACAAGTGCGTGATCCGGGAAGATGATAATGTCTAGAATGGTCCCTAGAAGTAAAGAAATATCCTGATGTCTTAACAAGAAATGGTAAAATCTTGTATACACGTCATGAGAGTTTGAGTAGAAGGAAAAGTCTCTGTCTGTCGGGTGGAGAAGACACCAGGTATCAATCAATTGGTGTTCTTGCAGGCTTTTCAGTATACATTGCATGGGTCGCAAGAGGGAGAGTACTCCCCTGGAGTTATCTATAGAAGTATTGAAGGTTATATAGAAGTCTTCTCCCAGTATCAATATTCCTTCTGCAAAAACTGCCACTTGGTCTAAGTATGCAGATAGTGCCTTGTCCTGTCCCGAGATGGAAAAATATAGGGAGTAGTGTTGAGCATACCGATACTGCAAATATCGGGTATCGGCCGATATTCGCGGTGTCGGAATTCCGATACTGAGTTCCGATACTTTTTGCATATCGAATACTGGAATCGGAAGTTCCCATACATAATGCTATACATAGTCAATACTGTAAAATCACACTGACAGCTCACAAAACACTAGATATATACACATAGAATACATATATATATATATATATATATATATATATATATATATATATATATATATATATTATACTTGTCATTAGAGTTGAGCGATACTTTCCGATATCCAAAAGTATCGGAATCGGAATGGTATCGCCGATACCATTAAAATATCGGCGATACCCGATACCGATACCGGAAATCCAATGTAAGTCTATGGGAACAAAATATCGTAACTAAAAAAAACTCTTTCTTTCCTTGTAAACACTAAATATATACACATAGAATACATATATATATATATATTATACATGTCATTGTGACATATTATATACATATATTTTATTTTTATACACTTTACATAGTAAAATAGCCTCTGATTCAATTGCGGGTAAAGTGGTTTTGTGAAAAAGACAGAAGCACCGACATGAAATGACACTTGGTTTACATAGAGTTAACCATGTCTTTTCATGTAGTTTGATATCTGATTTGCACAAACAATTACATGAGTGTAAGTGTGCAAAATTTCACACCTGTAGGGGTTAATTAAAGGTGTAAATTCGTTGTAAAAAAGGACTTTTTTGCTCAATTTACACCTTTAATTAACCCCTACAGGTGTGAAATTTTGCACACTTACACTCATGTAATTGTTTGTGCAAATCAGATATCAAACTACATGAAAAGACATGGTTAACTCTATGTAAACCAAGTGTCATTTCATGTCGGGTTCTGCATTTTCACAAAAGCCGGCAATTGAATTAGCGGCTATTATACTATGTAGAAGTGTATGAACTATAAATATATATATATATATATGTGTCACAAACTCAATGACATGTGTATATATATATATATATATATATATATATATATATATATATATATGAGGTATAAAATTGCTTAAAAAAAATGCGTGGGCTCCCGCCCTATTTTCGCAACCAGACAGACAAAGCCAGTGAGTGGGGGCAGATAATAATAGCCCAGAGAGGGACCATTATTTTTGGCCCCCCCCGGCTACAAAAATCTGCCCCCAGACACCCCAGAAAGGGCAAATCTCTAATTAGATTTGCCCTTTCTGGCACTTTGCCCGTCTATTCCCATTGCCCTGTAGCGGTGGCGAATGGGTTAATAAGGGGTTAAAATGACCTTGCAATTGAAAGGTCACTTTAAGCCAGGTTAATAATTGAGAGCTGTCAATTAGACAACTATCAATTATTAATCCTATTGTATGAAAGAAAAATCAAACACACACACTTTAATAAAAAAGTTTAATGAAATAATCACACAGTTTTTGACCATATTTTATTTACCTGCTAAAACCATTTCCTGTAATAAAAATAAAATAATAAAGCAAAATTATTCTTACCTATCCCATGCACAGTCAGGTCCCACGGTGTAATCCTTCAGAAAGGGTTAATGTTTACTGCAGGGACCGCAGCTAATGCTGCAGCCTCACAGTAAACCCCCAAATGAATGAGCTCCTCTCCTGGCTGACAGGAGAGGAAGTGGAAAGCTTAATTGATTGCTTTCCACTTTCACTTCAGGTCAGCCAGGGACACCATCAGTGACGTCAGAGGGAACTGATTAACAAAAATAGGGGTTCCCTTCGAAAAAAAAATGGCGTGGGGTCCCCCCTATTTTTGTTAACCAGCCAGATGAAGCAGACCGCTGAGGCCTGGATTTTCAGGCTGTTAAGGAGCCAAGATCCATGGACCTTGCCAGCCTGATAATACCAGGCCACAGCAGTCTGCATATCTTGGCTGATTAACAAAAATAGGGGATCCCCTCGAAAAAAATTGGCGTGGGGTCCCCCCTAGTTTTGTTAACCAGCCAGATGAAGCAGACCGCTGAGGCCTGGTTTTTCAGGCTGGTAAGGATCCAATATCCATGGACCTTGCAAGCCTGATAATACCAGGCCACAGCAGTCTGCTTAGCTTGGCTGGTTAACAAAAATAGGGGATCCCCTCGAAAAAAAAAACGGCGTAGGGGTCCCCCTATTTTTGTTAACCAGCCAAGTAAAATGCAGACTGCTGCGGCCTGGTATTAAGACTGTCAAGGCCCATGGATTTTGGCCCTCAACAGCCTGATAATACCAGGCTACAGCAGCCCCACATTTGGCGCATCAAAAGATTTGCCAATTGTGGCACTTTACCCGGCTCTTCCCACTGCCCTGTAGCGGTGGCAAGTGGGGTAATAAGGGGTTAATGTCACCGTTGATTGCACGGTGACAATAAGCCCGGTTAATAATGGAGAGGCGTCAATAAGACACCGATCCATTATTAATCCCAAAGTTATTAAATGTATAAAAAAAAGACAAAGCAAGAAAAAAGTCTTTTAATGAAATAAAAGAGACAACACAGTTTTCATTAATTTTATTATACTCTCATTCCTGCGACGCCATCGATCTCCTGTAAAAAAAGAAAAAAAAAAACCCAACAGTATACCACCTGTCCGACGCAGTCCATAGTAACGAGTGTCCCACGACGATCCAGCTCTGCTACATCGGAATGCCAGGCAGAGCCTGACATCCCGGCGCAGCACAGCTGCTTACCTGCTTCCCCGGCGGTGACGTCATCGGACTGACTGCTTTACGGCCGGGATTACCCGGCAGTCACTGTAGTTATCGCGAGAAACTGCATGTGACCGCCGGGGAAAGATGATGGCGGCCATGAAGCAGTCCAGGCCGTGACCGCCGGAGATCTTCTGCCAGGTAAGTGCCGCTGACTCCTGACAGACCCGACCGACGGACACTGACAGTGACCGTGACAATTCCGATTCCGGTATCCGATATGACGAAAATATCGGAACTCGGAATCGGAATTCCGATACAGCCAATATCGGCCGATACCCGATATTTGCAGTATCGGAATGCTCAACCCTACTTGTCATTGTGACATACAGTACAGACCAAAAGTTTGGACACACCTTCTCATTCAAAGATTTTTCTGTATTTTCATGGCTATGAAAATTGTAGAATCACACTGAAGGCATCAAAACTATGAATGAACATATGTGGAATTATACATTACACTCTACTAAAAAGTGTGAAACAAATGAAAATATGTTTTATATTCCAGGTTCTTCAAAGTAGACACCTTTTGCTTTGATTACTGCTTTGCATGCAGAAAAGGTGAACGGATGTACTCTACATGCCTGGTTCCCACCGTGAAGCATGGTGGAGGTGGTGTGATGGTGTGGGGGTGCTTTGCTGGTGACACTGTTGGGGATTTATTCAAAATTGAAGGCATACTGAACCAGCATGGCTACCACAGCATCTTGCAGCAGCATGCTATTCCATCCGGTTTGCGTTTAGGTGGACCATCATTTATTTTTCAACAGGATAATGACCCCAAACACTCCTCCAAGCTGTGTAAGGGCTATTTGACCAAGAAGGAGAGTGTTGGGGTGCTACGCCAGATGACCTGGCCTCCACAGTCACCAGACCTGAACCTAATCGAGATGGTTTGGGGTGAGCTGGACCGCTCACCGCTTTAATTTTGAATAAATCCCCAACAGTGTCACCAGTAAAGCACCCCCACACCATCACACCACCTCCTCCATGCTTCACGGTGGGAACCAGGCATGTAGAGTCCATCCGTTCACCTTTTCTGCATGCAAAGCAGTAATCAAAGCAAAAGGTGGCTACTTTGAAGAACCTAGAATATAAGACATATTTTCAGTTGCTTCACACTTTTTTGTAAAGTGTAATGTATAATTCCACATGTGTTAATTCATAGTTTTGATGCCTTCAGTGTATTCTACAATTTTCATAGTCATGAAAATACAGAAAAATCTTTGAATGAGAAGGTGTGTCCAAACTTTTGGTCTGTACTGTATTATATATATATATATATATATATATATAACATATATTTATAGTTCATACACTTCTGCATAGTATAATAGCCGCTAATTCAATTGCCGGCTTTTGTGAAATTACAGAAGAAATGCTATACATAGTCAATACTGTAAAATCACACTGACAGCTCACAAAACACTAGATATATACACACAGAATACATATATATATATATATATATATATATATATATTATATTATACATGTCATTGTGACACATATATATATATTTATAGTTCATACACTTCTACATTGTATAATAGCCGCTAATTCAATTGCCGGCTTTTGTGAAATTACAGATGAAATGCTATACATAGTCAATACTGTAAAATCACACTGACAGCTCACAAAACACTAGATATATACACACAGAATACATATATATATACATGTCATTGTGACACATATATATATATTTATAGTTCATACACTTCTACATTGTATAATAGCCGCTAATTCAATTGCCGGCTGTTGTGAAATTACAGACCCGACATGAAATGACACATGGTTTACATACAGTTAACCATGTGTCATTTCATGTAGTTTGATATATGGTTTTCACTAACAATTACATGAGTGTATGTGTGCAAAATGTCAGACATCTAGGGGTTAATTAAAGGTGTAAATTCGTTGAAAAAAAATGCGTGGGCTCCCGCTGTATTTTCTCAACCAGACAGGTAAAGCCAGCAAGTGCAGGCAGATAATAATAGCCTAGGGAGGGTGCATTTATTTTGTGCACCCACTGGCTACTAACATCTGCCCCCAGCCACCCCAGAAAAGGCACATCTATAATGAGATGCGCCCTTTCTGGCACTTATCCTGTCTATTCCCAATGCCCTGTAGCGGTGGCTAATGAGTTAATAATGGGTTAAAGACACCTTGCTATTGGAAAATGACTTTAAGCCAGGTTAATAATTGAGAGTTGTCAATTAGACAACTCTCAATTATTAATCCTATTGTAGAAATAAAAAAAAAAACACGCACACATTAATTAAAAACAATTTTAATGAAATAAACGCACAGTTTTTGACCATCTTTTATTTTACAGGTAATCTGTGCGAAGCCCTTGTTCTCCTGTAATAAAAATAAAATAATAAAGCAACATTATTCTTACCTATCCGGTGCTCTGTCACGTCCCACCCTGTAATCCTTCACAAAGGGTTAACATGTTTACTGTGGGAACCGGAGCTAATGCATCAGCCTCGCAGTAAACCCCCAAAAGAATGAGCTCCTCTCCCGGCTGATAGGAGAGGAAGTGATTAGCTGGGAAGCTTAATTGATTGCTTCCAGGCTAATCAGTTCTACAGACTGCTGTAACCTGGTATTATCAGGCTTGCAAGGTTCATGGATATTGGATCCTTAACAGCCTTAAATACCAGGCCTCAGTAGTCTGCTTCATCTGGCTGGTTAACAAAAATAGGGGGACCCCACACCATTTTTTTTCGAGGGGATCCCCTATTTTTGTTAATCAGTTCACTTCAGGTCAGCCGGCATTCCCTCTGACGTCACTGATGCTGTGAGGTGTCCCCGGCTGACTTGAAGTGAAAGTGGGAAGCAATCAATTAAGCTTCCCACACTAATCACTTCCTCTCCTGTCAGCTGGGAGAAGAGATGATTCATTCGGGGGTTTACTGCGAGGTTGGCAGCATTAGCTGCGGTCCCTGCAGTAAACGTTAACCCTTTCAGAAGGATTACATCGGGGGACCTGACTGAACACCGGATAGTTAAGAATAATGTTGCTTTATTATTTTATTTTTATTACAGGAGAACAAGGGATTCGAATGGAGTACCAGTAAAATAAAATGTGGTCAAAAACTGTGTATTTATTTCATTAAAATCATTTTTAATTAATGTGTGTGTTTTTTTTTTAACCATTTAATACAATAGGATTAATAATCGATAGTTGTCTAATTGACAACTCTCCATTATTAACCTGGCTTAAGTCACCTTCCAATAGCAAGGTGGCTTTAACCCATTATTAACCCATTAGCCACCGCTACAGGGCAATGGGAATAGACGGGCTAAGTGCCAGAAAGGGCACATCTAATTATAGATTTGCCTTTTCTGGGGTGACTGGGGGCAGATGTTATTAGCCAGGGGAGGCACTAAATAAATGCACCCTCCCTAGGCTAATATTATCTGCCCCCACTCGCTGGCTTTGTCTATCTGGTTGCGAAAATAGGGCGGGAGCCCATGCATTTTTTTTCAACGAATTTACACCTTTAATTAACCCCTACATGTATGAAATTTTGCACACATACACTCATATCATTGTTAGTGAAAACCATGTATCAAACTACATGAAATGACATGGTTAACTGTGTGTAAACCATGTGTCATTTCATGTCGGGTCTGTAATTTAACAAAAGCCAGCAATTGAATTAGCGGCTATTATACAATGTAGAAGTGTATGAACTATAAATATATATATATATATATGTCACAATGACATGTTATATATGTGTTCTGTGTGTATATATCTAGTGTTTTGTGAACTGTCAGTGTGATTTTACAGTATTGACTATGTATAGCATTTCTTCTGTAATTTCACAAAGGCCGGCAATTGAATTAGCGGCTATTTTACTATGTAGAAGTGTATGAACTATAAATATTTATATATGTGTCACAATGACAAGTATATATATATATATATATATATATATATATATATATATATATATATATATATATATATATATATACAGTACAGACCAAAAGTTTGGACACACCTTCTCATTTAAAGATTTTTCTGTATTTTCATGACCATGAAAATTGTAAATTCACACTGAAGGCATCAAAACTATGAATTAACACATATGGAATTATATACTTAACAAAAAAGTGTGTAACAAGTGAAATTATGTCTTATAATCTTGATTCTTCAAAGTAGCCACCTTTTGCTTTGATGACTGCTTTGCACACTCTTGGCATTCTCTTGATGAGCTTCAAAAGGTAGTCACCGGAAATGGTTTTCACTTCACAGCTGTGCCCTGTCAGGTTTAATAAGTGGGATTTCTGGCCTTATAAATGGGGTTGGGACCATCAGTTGTGTTGTGCAGAAGTCTGGTGGATACACAGCTGATAGTCCTACTGAATAGAATGTTAGAATTCGTATTATGGCATGAAAAAAGCAGCTAAGTAAAGAAAAACGAGTGGCCATCATTACTTTAAGAAATAAAGGTCAGTCAGTCCGAAAAATTGGGAAAACTTTGAAAGTGTCCCCAAGTGCAGTTGCAAAAACCATCAAGCGCTACAAAGAAACTGGCTCACATGAGGACAGCCCCAGGAAAGGAAGACCAAGAGTCACCTCTGCTTCTGAGGATTAGTTTATCTGAGTCACCAGCCTCAGAAATCGCAGGTTTACAGCAGCTCAGATTAGAGACCAGGTCAATGCCACACAGAGTTCTAGCAGTAGACACATCTCTACAACAACTGTTAAGAGGACACGTTGTGCAGCAGGCCTTCATGGTAAAATAGCTACTAGGAAACCACTTCTAAGGACAGGCAACAAGTAGAAGAGACTTGTTTAGGCTAAAGAACACAAGGAATGGACATTAGACCAGTGGAAATCTGTGCTTTGGTCTGATGAGTCAAAATTTGAGATCTTTGGTTCTAACCACCGTGTCTTTGTGCGTCGCAGAAAAGGTGAACGGATGGACTCTACATGCCTGGTTCCCACCGTGAAGCATGGAGGAGAAGGTGTGATGGTGTGGGGGTGCTTTGCTGGTGACACTGTTGGGGATTTAGTCAAAATTGAAGGCATACTGAAACAGCATGGCTACCACAGCATCTTGCAGCGGCATGCTATTCCATCTGGTTTGCGTTTAGTTGGACCATCATTTTTTTTTCATCAGGACAATGACCCCAAACACACTTCCAGGCTGTGTAAGGGCTATTTGACCAAGAAGGAGAGTGATGGGGTGCTACGCCAGATGACCTGCCCTCCACAGTCACCAGATCTGAACCCAATCGAGATGGTTTGGGGTGAGCTGGACCGCAGAGTGAAGGCAAAAGGGCCTACAAACCAAGATTGTTGGAAGACCATTTCCAGTGACTACCTCTTGAAGCACATCAAGAAAATGCCAAGAGTGTGCAAAGCAGTCATCAAAGTAAAAGGTGGCTACTTTGAAGAACCTAGAATATAAGACATAATTTCAGTTGTTACACACTTTTTTGTTAAGTATATAATTCCACATGTGTTAATTCATAGTTTTGATGCCTTCAGTGTGAATGTACAATTTTTATAGTCATGAAAATACAGAAAGATCTTTAAATGAGAAGGTGTGTCCAAACTTTTGGTCTGTACTGTATGTATGTATTCTGTGTGTACATATCTAGTGTTTTGTGAGTTGTCAGTGTGATTTTACAATATTGACTATTGTGAGACAGTGAAAGCATATGTATTGAATGGCGTGTACATTTCACCTAGGTACTTTGCTGACTGGTATAAGGGAAATGTATGGCTTTGTAAACCTAGTGGTAGAGAAAGGTCACTACACCTTCCATTCAGTACACGCTTGCAGCTTAGGCCTGAAACCACTCAGGTGTTAATTAGGAAGCCAGAAGTAGGTGTCTGCGAACACAGACAGAGAGCTCGCTTAGTCTGGACAGGAGTCCAGACACAGAAGGAGACTCCAGGAGGGGAGCTGTCTCAGTCTGGGTGCTCGATGTACCCCGGACACAGGAGTAGTCTCTGTGAAACTCCATGCTGGTAACTACTGAATAGGAGGGGAGCTCTCTCAAGTCTGGACGTTGAATGTGCCTTCAGACACAAGAGGAGACTCTGTGAAACTCCATGCTGGTAAATGCTGAATATAATGTGTTGTTTTGACCCAGGCTGTTAGAGTCTGGTCCCTGATAGTGAGGGAATTCTATTTATGTGAAGTGAGTAGCCGGAGAGGCTTAGGTTTTCTGTTTATGAGTTGTTTTAATCACAATCTGTTTGCTGTGGACTTTAATAAAGCTGGTTGCGGCCAGTTTACACCAGAACTGCTGTCTGAATGAACTGTTTCTATGCCGCTCCGTCTACCAGGACGGCGATCCCAGAGCTATATCCCCTGAAAGCTTACAATTGATGCTAGAATGTGCGTGCAGCACAGTGGCTAGAGACAGCAGTAAAGGAGAAGTCTGTTGAAGCAGCCGTGGAGAGACAGTGGCCCTGATAGGGTCTGCAGAGAAAAAAAAAAAAAAGTGTATGCACAGCAAAGCTGAACTTGTTGTGGAGATGACTGTAGAGTGTGCAGCAGCAAAAGAAACGTCTGTTGGAGCAGTCTTAAAGAGACAGTAGCCCTAATAGAGTTTGCAAAGAAAAAAAAAAAAAGGGTGTTTGCACAGCAAAGCGGAACTTTCTGTGGAAAAAACTGTGGAGTGTGTAGGTCTTGAGTGAAGACTGCTGTTGTTGACACAGAGAAGTCTGACAGCATGGATGACAGCCTGGAGGCGCTGATTAAACAAATGGCGCAAGTTAATGTGCAACATAAGACTGCCGTGGTTGAGACAGATAAGTCCGGCAGTATGGAGGAGTTCATTAAGCACCTGGTCCAGGACCAGCAGAGCTGGCAGCAGCAATACCTGCAAAGACAGCAGAACATACAGCAGGCCCAGCAGAGATGGCAGCAGCAGCAGGAGACTAACCGGTTGTTTTTTGAGCAGATGGCAGCACTAGAAAAACCTCTCAGCGCCTCGTCCCCGAGTAATGTTGCAAAGGCACCTGCGTTGCCTGCAGTAAAGAAGCGGTTGGAGCCTGACGTCGGCCGCCGTGTCGGCATGGTTGAAGAGGTGATAGTGGACCGCTACACCCGAGCACGTCCTCCTGAGGTACAGCCAGAGGTCGGACAAGGAGACCACCAGGACGCCAATCGTCTGGTCACCTGATGGAGAGGGCCTTCGCCACCAAAGACTGCCTCCGTGACCAGCCGTCTGAGTGGTCGTCACTTCAGAGTTCCCGGACGCTGAACTCTCGCGGTAAGAGCGTTCCAGCTGTTGGGGACATGGGGTATACTGATAGACGGGTTCAGGCACGAGGGGACATATGGGTGGAAAAGTGTGATGGACAGTGTTGGAGATGTCGTGAAATTGCAGCCAACTGTCCACTAGAGGGGGAGCCTATGCACTGTGATGTTGGTAGGTCCCTCTCTCTCTGCGCAGAACCTGTGTGTGTAGCCACCTCAGCCGAAGAGACTGGACCACAGGGGTCCCCAGTGGTTGTAAATGACTGCCCAGCACAGGCCCTCTTGGACTCAGAGAGTCCAGTGACTTTCGTATGTGACAGCCTGATTGATAGGGATTTCGTCCCTGATGAACACTTGAGTGTGGTGTGCATCCATGGAGACACAAAAGTCTACCCAGAGACTGACGTGGACTTGGTCCCCAAACTCGGGGAGGTTTCATGTGAAGTGGGGGTAGTGAAGAACCTGGTGCACCCCGTCATATTGGGTAATGACTTTCCCCGATCTAAGGATCTCTGGGGGAAAAATGATTCTGTTGGACAGTGTGATGAAGCTCCTACTGAGGGTGCGCAGTCCCGAGGGGCGGAACACAATGCTAGTGGGCCGTTAAACTTATGTGATAATGATGATGACCATGACCATGATAATGATGCGGATGCTGATAATGATAATGATGATGATCATGATAGTGATGATGATACTGATCATAATCATGATAATGATACTGATAATGATGATGACCGTGATAAAGATGAAATTCCTTTGCAGGTGATGTTGGGAGACGAGGATGGTGGTTCTCGGGAACCGAGTGTCCCTGACCTACTGTGTACTATGACAATTTTGGGAGTGAGCAGTTGCGAGACCCCACTCTTGAAACAGCACAGGAAAATATAATTGTTCTAAATGAGGTTTCCCAAGAGCCTGGCTCTGAGGAGAGGTTTCCTCATGCTGCCATAAACAATAACCTATTGTATAGGGACACTAAAGTCCAGGGTGAGGTCGTGAGTCAGCCCCTGGTACCTGAGCTATATAGAAGTATAGTGCTGGGGTTGTCACATAGTCACGTACTTGATGGACCACCTGAGGGAAACCAGGGAAAAGATGGTGAAGTTAATGTTTTGGATGACATTTTGACTGAGGTTCCAGATCAAGATGATGAATTGTATAACCCTGAAAGTGAGCAGGGTGTGAATGAGAATGAATTGTATAACCCTGAAAGTGAGCCGGATGTGAATGAGAAAAAAGGGTCAGACAGGGATAGTGGTAGTGGTAGTGAATCATCTGATGACGATCAAGCAACCAGTGCAAATGAGGAAGGCATGGTAGCAGAGGAGGTTGAGGGTCCTGAGAAGAAAGCTGATGCTGACCTTACAGCCGGACAGAAGATGGCATCTGAAGATATTTTACAGTTGGCAGATTCCCTGGCGAAGACCAAGGTGAAAAGAGGAGAGCTGAGCTTTAAAGGCAGGACTCTGAAACTGAACACAGCCCAAGTAGATGCTGTTGGAAATGTGAAGTTATCAATGTATGGTATGGAGCTGCCTCATGCCAAGGACTCTGAAGGTAATGCTGCAGAGGTGGAAAAAGTCATAGAAGTGGTAGACACCAAACCAGATGCCTCATCAGAAGCTGAGGTCTCAAGTGCAGCTGTGAGGAACAAGACTGAGGATGTGGGGGCTGACTCTGCCCAGGAATCTGTTTCGGCCAGAGACAGTGGCGTGGATGGTGTACTGTCCGGATCAGTAGCGGCAACTCGCAAAGTTCAGGCTGGAAGTTCGGCACCAGCTGATCCATCAGTGTTCCCGAGCGACACAAAGGATCTGGATAAATCACAAGATGAGATTTTGAGACATCAGGCTGGCATTGGTGAGCTCAAGCGCACTTTCATGGAGTCTACATCTGAGCCACGTCCCAACTAATGGGAAAAGCGATGTATCACTCCGTTGCCGCTGCAGATACACGGGAGCCCAGATGGGATGCAGAACGTGGTGGAAGAGAAGAGCCAGGCGGGTTCTGAGTATACAGATGCAGCTATCAAGGAGAACTTGAAAGCTGGAATAAATGGAGATATTGGATACCATAGTGATGTGACTGAAGAGGTAGAAGGTAAGACTGATGGTAGGGCTTCTGAGCATGTTTTACCAGAAGAGCCTGAAGAAGGGGGCGAAGACGTAAAGGACGTCCAACAGCTACAGGAGAAGATGCGTCTCCATGAGGTCTCCACCAAAGAAATAAAGACTGATAATGTTGCATTACGCGAGCGGCTTTAGCAGTGTGAACTGGATGTGGTATCTCTTCGCCAGGAACGTGAGCGGTTCCAGCAGTTGCTCCAGAGAGCACGAGGTGAAAGGGAAAGTGTATATGGTACCTTGTAAGATCAAGAAAAAGTGGTTGCACAGGTACCAGATGAATTGATTACTTCTCAGAAAAATCTCCAAACTGTGATGAAGGTGCGTGATGAAAGCCATGAGCAGCTTCTTGAGAAGGTCAATGAAGTAAAAGAAGGGATACAGGGAATCTCTTCATTGCAAGAGCAAATGCAGCAACTACACGAGGAGGTGAAAGCAGAAAAGATGAAGAACCTTAACTGGTTAGAAGATGTGGATCTCCTGGAGAAAGAAGTAAGAGCTCTGCGTCTTATGCAAAGTGAGCCTGTACAAGAAATGGATGAATTATGTGTACTGCCAAAGAAAAACGATCAGCTCCTTCTACAGTGCCAATCATTTGAACAGTGTAGCTTAAAATGGTCAGAGACCATGGCAGAGGAGCTTAAGTTCTGTGAAATAGAATTTATGAATCAACTGAGATTTAAGAAAGTAGATGTGCTAAAGAAGGTTCAGGGGGGATTAGAGAAAGGTGAAAAACCCCCTATACCTCCTGTGATAGTTGGTGACACATGGTCAGTGCACCAAAAACAGGAAATACGAGAGTTTCTGAGGAAGAATCAGCAGAGGTGTTCTGACGTGTCTGGTCGTGCTTCTCTGGTGAGGCACTATACCGAAACTGAGCCCGGCCCTAAGGTCAAGCTGAAACCGTGCAGGATACCCGAGGCCCGCAGAGAGCATAGGCCTGGGAGGGTACAAGGTAGTGCGGATGCTTCAGATGAAGATAAAGCTGATGTTGGCTATGGCTCAGGTGAAGGTACAGATGACAATAGTGAAGATGAAGCTGATGAGGGCCATGACTGGTCCAGAGTTCACTGTCTCTTTTGGATTGTTGACCAGCCCTCCGGTCTGGATGACCAGCCCTCCGGTCTGGAGAAGAGGGGGGGGATATGTGAGACAGTGAAAGCATATGTATTGAATGGCGTGTACATTTCACCTAGGTACTTTGCTGACTGGTATAAGGGAAATGTATGCTTTGTAAACCTAGTGGTAGAGAAAGGTCACTACACCTTCCATTCAGTACACGCTTGCAGCTCAGGCCTGAAACCACTCAGGTGTTAATTAGGAAGCCAGAAGTAGGTGTCTGCGAACACAGACAGAGAGCTCGCTTAGTCTGGACAGGAGTCCAGACACAGAAGGAGACTCCAGGAGGGGAGCTGTCTCAGTCTGGGTGCTCGATGTACCCCCGGACACAGGAGTAGTCTCTGTGAAACTCCATGCTGGTAACTACTGAATAGGAGGGGAGCTCTCTCAAGTCTGGACGTTGAATGTGCCTTCAGACACAAGAGGAGACTCTGTGAAACTCCATGCTGGTAAATGCTGAATATTATGTGTTGTTTTGACCCAGGCTGTTAGAGTCTGGTCCCTGATAGTGAGGGAATTCTATCTATGTGAAGTGAGTAGCCGGAGAGGCTTAGGTTTTCTGTTTATGAGTTGTTTTAATCACGTTCTGTTTGCTGTGGACTTTAATAAAGCTGGTTGCGGCCAGTTTACACCAGAACTGCTGTCTGAATGAACTGTTTCTATGCCGCTCCGTCTACCAGGAAGGCGATCCCAGAGCTATATCCCCTGAAAGCTTACACTATGTATAGCATTATTAATGCTATACATAATCAATACTGTAAAATCACACTGACAGCTCACAAAACACTAGATATATACACATAGAATACATATATATAGATATACATGTCATATATATATTTACAGTTCATATACTTCTACACAGTATAATAGCCGCTAATTCAATTGCCGGCTTTTGTGAAATTACAGAACCCGACACGAAATAAATGACACATGGTTCACATACAGTTAACCATGTCATTTCATGTAGTTTGATATATGGTTTTCACTAACAATTACAGTAGTGTATGTTTGCAAAATTTCATACATGTAGGGGTTAATTAAAGGTGTAAATTCGTTGAAAAAAATTGCGTGGGCTCCTGCGATATTTTCTCCACCAGACAGGGAAAGCCAGCGAGTGGGGACAGATAATAATAGCCCAGGGAGGGACCATTATTTTTGGGCCCCCCCTGGCTACTAACATCTGCCCCCAGACACCCCAGAAAAGGCAAATCTGTTATGTTTAGGTAGCTGAGGAGAAAAAGCAAAAACGGCAATACACCAGAGAGGCTGGAACCTATTGGATTGCAGTAACCTGAACTAACCACACAACTAGAGGTAGCCGTGGAGCGTTCCTACGTTGATCCTAGACGCCTCGTCACAGCCTGAGAGATAACTACACCTAAAGGCAGAAAGATGAAAGCTATCTGCCCCGGAGAAGATCCCCAAAGAAAATAGGAAGCCCCCAAACATGTAATGGCGGTTAGACAAGAAGAAGCACGGATACAGACAGAAAATAGAATGAGCAAACGCTGGGGCCCAATCTGTCTAGATAGAAAAGTACAGGAAAGAATTCTGACTGCAATCCAACAAAAAACCCTAAAAAATACCAACTCTTCTGATTGCAAAAACACCTGAGATCACACGATCTCCACCACCTAAATCAGATCTCTGGTGTAACAAAAACTAAGCCGCAGCCACTGAAAACACAGGAAAAAGCAAATGAACAAATAACAGTGGCTACAGATAAACTGAGAGGAGCACAGGTCCCAGGAGGGGACCCGGCTGACCTCCATAAAAGTGCAGAAAATTATGCAAAAAGTAAGCACAAAAAGAAAAGCAGAAAATATCTTATCTGAAAGCAGCAGATGCATGCAAGACTCCAGCAAACTTCCAAATGAACCAGGAACCACAATTGAGACAAGAACAATTGATCACCGGCAACCATCATGGAGGGAACCTCCCTTATATCAGTCCAGTCAGTGATCCCAGATTGCTATTCCTCGCTGTAAGGTTCAGTACTGTCTGTAACCACCAGAGGGAGCCTCTGCTCAGAAACCATCTCTAGCACATTCATAACAGTACCCCCCCTTGAGGAGGGGTCACCGAACCCTCACTTGTGCAACCAGGCCAATCAGGATGAGCTCGGTGATAGGCACGGATCAGTCTCCTAGCATGGATGTCCGAAGCAAACACCCAAGAATTGTCCTCCTGACCATAACCTCTCCACTTAACCAAATACTGGAGTTTCTGTCTAGAAAAACGAGAATCCAATATTTTCTCAACCACATACTCCAGATTGCCCTCAACCAAAACAGGGTCAGGAGGCGCAGCCATAGGAACCACTGGCTCGACAAACCTCTTCAATAAGGACTTGTGGAACACGTTATGGATCTTAAATGTCCCTGGAAGAAGCAAACGGAAGGAAACCGGATTAAGAATCTCCATGATCTTATAAGGTCCAATGAACCTAGGCTTAAACTTTGGAGATGCAACCCTCATAGGGATATTTCTTGAGGACAACCAAACCAAGTCCCCACTTTAAACCGAGGACCATCAGTCCTATGCCGGTTGGCAAATCGTTGGGCCTTCTCCTGAGAGAGAGACAACCTCTCCACTACCTGGTCCCAAATCTGCTGCATACGCTCCACAACAGAGTCAACACCCGGACAGACAGAAGCCTCCGCCTGTCCCGAAGAAAATCGAGGGTGAAACCCAGAATTGCAGAAAAATGGAAACATCAAGGTGGCAGAGCTAGCCCTATTATTAAGAGCAAACTCAGCCAAAGGCAAAAAAGAGACCCAGTCATCTTGATCAGCAGACACAAAACATCTCAAATAAGTCTCCAAGGTCTGGTTTGTTCTCTCGGTTTGTCCATTGGTCTGAGGGTGAAATGCAGAGGAGAAAGATAACTGAACACCAAGTTTAGAACAAAATGTTCTCCAAAATCTGGAAACAAACTGGACTCCTCTGTCAGACACAATGTTCTCCGGAATGCCATGTAACCGAACACGTGCTGAAGGAACAAAGGCACCAATTCGGAGGAGGAAGGTAACTTAGGTAATGGCACAAGATGTATCATCTTGGAAAACCTATCACAGATTACCCAGATAACGGTCATTTTCTGAGAAACAGGGAGGTCGGAAATAAAATCCATAGAGATATGGATCCATGGCCTCTTGGGCACAGGCAATGGCATTAACAAACCACTAGAGCGAGAGCAAGGCTTGGAACGAGAGCAAGTCCCACAGGATTGCACAAATTCCCTGACGTCACGAGACAAAGTAGGCCACCAAAAGGACCGACTCACCAAGTCTCTGGTACCAAAAATCCCAGGATGACCAGCCAACACGGAATAATGAATCTCAGACATCACACTCTTCTTCCACTGGTCTGGGACAAACAATTTCCCAATAGGGCAAAGCTCTGGTTTATCCTCCTGACACCTTTCCAGAGCCAGTCTGAAATTGGGCGAGATGGCGGAAAGTACTACACCCTCTTTCAAAATAACAGCAGGATCAGATAACTCAGTAGAGTCAGTGCATTCTCTCTCAAAATCTGGAACACAGTCCGAACATGTTTCACATGAGAGTCCCAGTCATTGAAAAAATCAAGATATCATCCAAATAAACAATCAGAAATTTATCCACAAAATCCCTGAAAATATCATTCATGAAGGATTAGAAGATGGAAGGAACATTAGTGAGCCCAAAGGGCATCACTAGGTACTCAAAATGCCCCTCTGGGGTATTAAACACCGTCTTCCATTCATCCCCGTGCTTAATACGAATAAGGTTATTCGCCCCCCTGAGGTCAAGCTTGGTAAACCAACTAGCACTTTTCACTCTGGAAAACAGGTCAGAAATCAAGGGTAACGGATATTGATACTTCACAGTGATCTTATTCAAGAAACGATAATCAATACACGGCCTCAATGAACCATCCTTTTTGGCCACAAAGAAAAAACCGGCACCCAAGGGTGAAGAGGATGGTCTGATATGACCCTTCTCCAAGGACTCCTTGATATAAGATCGCATAGCATCGTGTTCAGGTACAGACAAGATAAAAAGGCGACCTTTAGGAAATTTACCACCAGGCACTAATTCAATAGCGCAATCATAGCTCCTGTGAGGGGGCAAGGATGCAGATTTACTTTCACTAAATATGTCCGAAAAATCAGTCAAAAAGTCTGGAACATCCTGAGACTGGGGAGAGGCAGAAAAAACAGGAGTGTCAGTATTAACACATTGGCAGCCCCAACTGGTCACAGACACAGATTTCAAATCCAAAACAGGATTATGAGACTGTAACCAAGGGAAACCTAGTACAATAATGTCATGCAGATTATGCAGCACCAGAAATTTGCAACTCTCCTGATGATCTTGTTCAACCCTCATTATCACCTGAGTAGAAAACTGGGGTTTATTCTCCACCAAAGAAGTAGAATCAATGCCCAGTAGGGGAATAGACTTCCGCAGGGGTATCATGGGAAACCCACAACGTTTGGCAAAGTCAAAATCCATCAGGTTAATAGCTGCTCCTGAATCAACAAAAGCCTGAGCAGAAAATGTGGACAGGGAGCAAATCAGGGTAACAGTCAACAGAAATTTAGTCTGAACACTACCCAAGACAACTGAGCGTGCAAAACGTCTTCCCCGCTTAGGGCAGATGGAAATAGCATGAGAGGCGTCACCACAGTAGAAACATAACCCATTGCGCTTTCGAAACTCATGACGCTGAGCCCCAGAAGTCACTCCATCACACTGCATGGGCCCAGGAGCTGGCTCACAAGGCAACACCATCTCACGCATACCTCTGCGCTCACGCAAACGTCTGTCAATTTGAATAGCCAATGACATAGAATCATTGAGACCAGAGGGGACAGGGAATCCCACCATAACATCCTTTACAATCTCTGACAGCCCCTTCCGAAAAAGGGCTGCCAAAGCATCATCATTCCATTTGGTCAGGACTGCCCACTTTCGGAATTTCTGACAGTACAACTCAGCGTCTTCAAGACCCTAAGTTAATGCCAACAAGGTTTTTTCAGCTTGATCAGTGACATTAGGTTCATTGTACAATAACCCCAGAGCCAGAAAAAATACATCAATATCAATCAAAACAGGATCCCCAGGTGTCAGGGAAAAAGCCCAATCCTGAGAGTCGCGCAGGAGAGAGATGACAATTTGAACCTGCTGTGCTGCGCTCCCCGAGGACTTAGGTTTTTAGGCAAGAAACAACTTACAGTTATTTTTGAAATTCAGAAATTTAGCCCGATCCCTCAAAAACAAATCTGGCATGGGAATCCTAGGTTCCACAACCGGCAACCTAGCAAGATAGGTAGCAATACTCCGAACCTCAGTGGCAAGCTGATCCACACGGCCAGACAACTGTGCAAACTCCATTGAGAGAAAAAAAACCTCCTACTCAGCACCCAGAGAAAAAGAGGGAAAAAATGCAACAAACAGAAAAAAATAAAAAAATCTCTGACAACTCTTTTTTTTCTTTCCACATTATGTTTCCCTTCTGTGAGTACCATATAATTTTCAGTTTGGGTCGGTGATACTGTTATGTTTAGGTAGCTGAGGAGAAAAAGCAAAAACGGCAATACACCAGAGAGGCTGGAACCTATTGGACTGCAGTAACCTGAACTAACCACACAACTAGAGGTAGCCGTGGAGCGTTCCTACGTTGATCCTAGATGCCTCGTCACAGCCTGAGAGATAACTACACCTAAAGGCAGAAAGATGAAAGCTATCTGCCCCGGAGCAGATCCCCAAAGAATATAGGAAGCCCCTAAACATGTAATGGCGGTTAGACAAGAAGAAGCACGGACACAGACAGAAAATAGAACGAGCAAACGCTGGGGCCCAATCTGTCTAGACAGAAAAGTACAGGAAAGAATTCTGACTGCAATCCAACAAAAAACCCTAAAAAATACCAACTCTTCTGATTGCAAAAACACCTGAGATCACACGATCTCCACCACCTAAATCAGATCTCTGGTGTAACAAAAACTAAGCCGCAGCCACTGAAAAAACAGGAAAAAGCAAATGAACAAATAACAGTGGCTTCAGATAAACTGAGAGGAGCAAAGGCCCCAGGAGGGGACCCGGCTGACCTCCACAAAAGTGCAGAAAATTATGCAAAAGTAAGCACAAAAAGAAAAGCAGAAAATATCTTATCTGAAAGCAGCAGATGCATGCAAGACTCCAGCAAACTTCCAAATGAACCAGGAACCACAATTGAGACAAGGACAATTGATCACCGGTGACCATCATGGGAGGGAACCTCCCTTATATCAGTCCAGTCAGTGATCCCAGATTGCCATTCCTCGCTGTAAGGTTCAGTACTGTCTGTAACCACCAGAGGGAGCCTCTGCTCAGAAACCATCTCTAGCACATTCATAACACAAATCTATAATTAGATGCGCCCTTTCTGGCACTTAGCCCATCTATTCCCATTGCCCTGTAGCGGTGACTAATGGGTTAATAATGGTTTAAAGCCACCTTGCTACTGAAAGGTGACTTTAAGCCAGGTTAATAATTGAGAGCTGTCAATTAGACAACTATTAATTATTAATCCTATTGTATGAAATAAAAATAAAACACACACATGTTAATTAAAAATCATTTTAATGAAATAAACACAGTTTTTGACCATCTTTTATTTTACTGCCATTCCTTGCGAAGCCATTGTTCTCCTGTAATAAAAGTAAAATAATAAAGCAACATTATTCTTACCTATCCGGTGCTCTGTCAGGTCCCCCGATGTAATTCTTCTGAAAGGGTTAATGTGTACTGCAGGGACCGCAGCTAATGCTGCCAGCCTTGCAGTAAACCCCCGAATGAATCATCTCTTCTCCCAGCTGACAGGGAGGAAGTGATTAGTGTGGGAAGCTTAATTGATTGCTTCCCACTTTCACTTCAGGTCAATCGGGGACACCGCACAGCATCAGTGACGTCAGAGGGAATCCCGGCTGACCTGAAGTGAAAGTGGGAAGCAATCAATTAAGCTTCCCACACTAATCACTTCCTCACCTGTCGGCCGAGAGAGGAG
>JARQOD010000003.1:39913213-40038567 GCA_033576555.1 Oophaga sylvatica | reverse complement strand
TCGAGAACCGACAATAGGTGTCCGATTTTTTGATTTGGTCTCCAACACGCTCCAGCAAATAGTCAAAATTTTCTTTATTCATCCGAAGATAGGCAAAAAATTTCTGTGGATTTTCTCTCAGCTCCATGTTTAGTGTACTATACACACCACGGGTTAATCTCTGTGCTGTGATGGGGTGGATCCACATACGGCGTCGTCTTCACTGGTGCTGACGCATAATGCGCTGCTTGATCTTTCTCTCCTTCTCCATAACTATAAACCTCAAGCGATTCGCCTCCGCAGTAAAATCAACAAGATTCTTGAAGATATTGCAAATAATCACATCCATGTTCGCCAGTCACTTGCTACTTGCTCTTCTCTCCAACCTGCACTTGCTCCTCTACAACCTGTCAAAGATGGGATGTAGGAACAGTGTATATATAGGATTACAGTAGCCAGACATGTTTGGAACCCCAAAAAAGGGCGTTTTTAAAAACCTGATCGGGAGCATTCCGTCGAAAACGGATACAAAACCGGATACACCGGATGAGACGGATACGTTTTTTTTTTACGGTGGACAGAAACGGATCCGGCGAAAAACCGGATACGTCTCATCCGGTTTTACATACTAGTTGCCCAGATGCGGCGATCCGGCAAAATGCCGGGGGCGCCGTCAGGCGCAAAACGGATGTGTGAAAGAGGCCTTAAGCTTATCATCAGGAGACCCTTTTTACGACTGCAGCTCTATGACACTTGAAGGCTTCAGCAGCCATAAGATAGGGATTATAATTTTTACTCCTACCCGCATGATTCATCTAGTAGGTTGGATTATATCCTCCTCCAATAAAATGCCTTATGTTGGCTCTTGGATTCTAATATTGGAAGCATTTTATGGTCTGATCATGCCTCCGTAAATTGTTCATTAACCCCTTCATAACGAAGCCTAGTTTGACCTTAATGAGCGGGCCATTTTTTGCAATTCTGACCAGTGTCCCTTTATAAGGTAATAACTCAGGAATGCTTTAACACAGGGTTCCCCAACTCCAGTCCTCAAGGCCCACCAACAGGTCATGTTTTCAGAATTTCCTTTGTATTGCACAGGTGATGCATTTAGCAGCTGAGCAATACTAAAGAAATCCTGAAAACATGATCTGTTGGTGGGCCTTGAGGACTGGAGTTGGGGAACCCTGCTTTAACGGATCCTAGCGATTCTGACACTGTTTTTTCGTGGCATAATGGTCTTCATGTTAGTGGTAAATTTAGGTCAATAATTTTTGCATTTATTTGTGAAAACACTGGAAATTTGTAGAAAATTTTGAAAATTTCACAATTTTCAAATTTTGAAGTTTTATTCTGTTAAACCAGAGAGTTATGTGACACAAAATAGTTAATAAATAACATTTTCCACATGTCTACTTAACATCAGCACAATTTTGGAAACATTTTTTTTTGTTAGGAAGCTATAAAGGGTTATAAGTTGACCAGCGATTTCTCATTTTTACAACAAAATTTACAAAGCCATTTTTTTTTTTTAGAGACCACCCCATATTTGAAGTCAGTTTGAGGGGTCTATATGGCTGAAAATACCCAAAAGTGACACCATTCTAAAAACTGCACCCCTCAAGCTGATCAAAACCACATTCAAGAAGTTTATTAACCCTTCAGGTGCTTCACAGGAGCTGAAGCAACGTGGAAGGAAAAAATTACCATTTAACTTTTTTGCCACATTAATGATCTTTTACAAACATTTTTTTTAATTTTTACAAGAGTAAAAGGAGAAAATTGACAGATAAAGTTGTTTTGCAATTTCTCCTGAGTACACTGATACCCCCCCCCCCCATATGTGGGGGAAAACCACTGTCTGGGCGCACGGAAGGGAAAAAGCACCGTTTGACTTTTTCAAACCAAAATTGGCTGGAATTGAGATTGGATGCCATGTTGCGTTTGAAGTGTATAGAAAAACTGGGCACACTCGTACTGGTGTATTAAGTGAAGATTTTAATACATGCAGTGGTCACTTAGCTAAAGCAAACGTTTCGGTCCAAAGACCTTCATCAGTGTGCTAGTAACAGTGTTGTTAATAGATAGAGCATGACTTGCATATAGAACTGCATGGAGTCGCAGGTAACAATAGTGATCAGTGTATATCTCCAGTGATCGCGGTCTCATGTTGCGTTTGAAGAGCCCCTGATGTGCCTAAACAGTGGAAACCCCCCACAAGTGACACCATTTTGGATACTAGACCCCCTAAGGAACTTCTGTAGATCTGTGGTGAGCACTTTGAACCAAGTGTTTCACTAAAGTTTATAAAGCCTGGGTGTGAAAAAAAAATTACACAAAAATTATTTTTAGTCCCAATTTTTTATTTTTCCCAAGGAAATTGGACCCCAAAAGTTGTTGTCCAAATTGTCCTGAGTATGCTGATACCCTATATGTGGGGGGGAAACTGTTTGGGCACGCGGCAGGGCTCGGAAAGGAAGCAATGATATTTTGGAATGCAGACTTTGATGGGTGTCATGTTCAGTTTGCAGAGCCCCTGATGTGCCTAAACAGTGGAAACCCCCCCAAGTGACCCCGTTTTGGAAACTCGACCACCTAAGGAACTTATCTAGATCTGTGGTGAGCACTTTGAACCCCCAAATGCTTCACAGAAGTTTATAATGTCACCAATTTTTTTTTTCCCAAGGGTAACAGGAGAAATTATGTGGGAGGGAACCACTGTTTGGGGGCACGGCAGAGCTCGGAAGGGAAGGAGCGCCATTTGATTTTTTCAAACTAAAATTGGCTCGAATCGAGATTGGACGCCATGTCGCATTTGGAGAGCCCCTGATGTGCGTAAACAGTGGAAACCCCCAACAAGTGACCCCATTTTAGAATCTAGACCCCCCTAAGGAACTTATCTAGATCTGTGGTGAGCACTTTGAACCCCCAAGTGCTTCACACAACTTTATAACGTAGAGCCGTAAAACTAAAAAATCATATTTTCCCACAAAAATGATCTTTTCACCCCAATTTTTATTTTCCCATTGGTAACAAGACCCCAAAAGTTATTGTGCAATTTGTCCTGAGTATGCTGATACCCCATATGTGGTGGTAAAAAACGGTTTGGGTGCATGGCAGAGCTTGGAAGGGAAGGAGCGCCGTTTGACTTTTTCAACGCAGAATTGGCTGGATCCCATGTCGCGTTTGGAGAGCCCCTGATGTGCCTAAACAGTGCAAACCCCCAACAAATGACACTATTTTGGAAACTAGACCCCTCAAGGAACTTATCTAGATGTGTGGTGAGAACTTTGAACCCCCAGGTGTTACACTAAAGTTTATAACGCCCGAGCGTGAAAATAAAAAAAATCATTTTTTCCTCAAAAAATAATATTTTAGCCCGTAATTTTTTATTTTCACAAGGGTAACAGGAGAAATCGGAACCCAAAAGTTGTTGTCCAGTTTGTCCTGAGTACGTTTGTTCCCCATATGTGGGGGGAACCACTGTTTGGGCACACGTTGGGGCTCGGAAGGGAAGTAGTGTCATTTTGAAATGCAGACTTTGATGGAATGGTCAGCGGCGTCATGTTACGTTTGCAGAGCCCCTAATGTGCCTAAACAGTGGAAAACCCCCACAAGTGACCCCATTTTGGAAACTAGACCCCCCAATGAACTTATCTAAATGTGTGGTGAGCACTTTGAACCCCCAAGTGCTTCACAGAAGTTTATAACGCAGAGCCATGAAAATAAAACTTTTTTTTTCCACAAAAATAATTTTTTAGCCCCCAATTTTTTATTTTCCCAAGGGTAACAGGAGAAATTAGACCTCCAAAGTTGTAAAATTTTTCCTAAGTACGCCGATACCCCATATGTTGGGGTAAACCACCATTTGGGCACACTTTGGGGCTTGGAAGGGAGGGATCACCATTTGACTTTTTGAACGCAAAATTGGCTGGAATCAATTGTGGCACCATGTCACGTTTGGAGACCCCCTGATGTGCCTAAACCATGGAAACCCCTTAATTCTAACCCTAACCCCAACACAACCCTAACCATAATCCCAACCCTAACCATAACCCTAATCCCAACCCTAACCAAAAGCCTAACCCTAATCCGAACCTAACTCCAACACACCCCTAACCCTAATCTTAACCCCAATTCCAACCCTAACCCTAATTCCAACCCTAACCCTAATTCCAACCCCAACCCTAATTGCAACCCTAACCCTAATTGCAACCCTAACCCTAATTGCAACCCTAACCCTAATTCCAACACTAGCCCTAATCCTAACCCTAATCCTAGTCCTAATTCTAACCCTAATGGAAAAATAAAAATATTTTCTATATTTTATTATTGTTCCCTACCTATGGGGGTGATAGGAGGGGGTTATTTACTATTTTTTTTTTATTTTGATCACTGTGATAGGGTCTATCACAGTGATCAAAATGTACTTTCAATGAATGAATGAATGAATGAATCTGCCGACTGGCAGATTCGGCGGGCACACTGCGCATGCGCTCGCCAATTTGGAAGATGGCAGCGCCCATGGACCGGGCACGAGGGACGCCGGGAGGGACACAGGGATTCCGGAGGGGATCGGAAGCCGGGGGGAGCGGAATGAAGAGGAGGGGGAGCAGATGCTGACGATGGCGGCAGATTACCGCCATCAGTCGGTGGCGGGGGCAGATTGCCCCTGTCAGTCACTGTGGGGGGTCAGTTTAGTGTCTACAGCCATAGCCGATGGTATTTCAGCATCGGCCATGGCTGGAAAGTAATATTTCACCAAGATTCATTGGTGAAATATTAATATCGCTCTGATTGGATGATGAAAGTGAAACAGCCAATCAGAGCGATCGTAGCCATGGGATGGGCAAAGCCACCCCCCCGGGGTGAAGCACAAAGCCTCCTGTCCCTGCGGGTCGGGTGACCTTTCAGTGACCCCGGTCACCCGACCCGCAGGAACGCGATCATTCTGTGACACAGCATATGCGTCACAAATCGGATTGGCACCGACTTTCATGACACATATGCTGTGTCAAAGGTCGGGAAGGGGTTAAGGTGCAGGCCATTCATACCGTAAAGTCTACAGCCGACAGAGAAGTTGGCCCATTTCTCCATGAACCCAAACCCTTCTTGCACCAATCTTAAGTCTCTTATTTACCTCCCTAAGCTCCCGTTGTCTTTCTGGTGACATTCGTGGCACTGGCAGTATTTCTGAAAACACCACCTTGGAAATCATGACCTTCAGCTTCTTTCCTAGTTCCCTGCTATAAAAAATTGATACATTTTATTAATCACCAAATATAAACAATGTATGAAACATATTATGAAGCAGAAACAGTCAAAAAACAAAGTAACTAGAAACCAAACTAAAAGATAAAAAGGGTAAACACCACTAAACTGTATGACCTATTAATGATGTCAATATCGCCCAGATTAGATGCCAAAGAGTGCTATCGCTGCCAAGGTGTATAACACACTCATCGGTTAACAACATGTACAGTGGCAGCTAAAATAGAAATGAAAGCACACAAACAGTGGGCACTTACATGCAGGATGGTCAGTACAGCGTGACATTCCCTTGGCGCCCCAACGCGCATTTCATCCCTGACAAAGCAACTGATCATTGTCTGCATTAGCTGTGAATATGTATATAGGTTTCATACAGGAGTATACATGCAAGTGAGATCTACCTGATATACATGAAATACATACGTATATATTTCAATTACAATCCACCCTTAGATATCACTTGCCCTAAAAACCTGCTCCTGTCCCAAAGCACTGCAACTCTTTTGTGCTGCCAGTGGGCTGACACATGCCTAGTACATGCACCCCCCACCGTTACAGACTTTTCACAAATGGGTGGTCAGGAGATCTGTCCCTAACAGGGGTTCATGATTTTGCAATCATAGTCTCTTTATTCAACTGCATGCTCAGAAAAAGGTGTGTATTCTTCATCAGGTAGGTCATCTATCCGGTCAGGCAGGGCATCCACAGCATCATTCTGGCTTAGATATATCTTCTGGTACGGGAGCTTTCTTGCAATGCAATGCGTGGATCCAAGTAGGCTTTCCCTCTAGTTTCACAGAGGTTGGGGTCATCTGGGGCACTTGGAAAGGATCATCAAATCTAGAATCGAGTGTTCTCCTTTCAAACTTTTTTACCAACACCCAGTCTCCTGGCTTCAAGGAGTGCGTACCGGAAACTGAGTCTGCATCTGGCAATGAAGAGAAAAACTCGAGAATGGACATTAGTTTTTGATCAGTTCAATTACATAAGCAGACAAGATATCATTTTGCATAGTCAGCTGCTGAGGGAAGAATACCCCTAACCTGGGACTAGACCCAAACAAAATTTCATATGGCGACAGCTTTTCTTGGCCTCTGGGAGTGTGCCTCACTCTAAACAGTGCAATTGGGAGTGTCTCATGCCATAGTTTGCATCTCTTGGGCAACTTTCAAAAACCTGTTCTTAAGTGTCCCATTTAGCCTTTCTACTTTCTCGCTGCTTTGGGGGTGGTATGGAGTGTGTAGTCCTAAGTCTGACCCTACTGCTGACCAGATCTCCCATGTCAGATTTGCTGTGGATGTGGGTCCCTGATTACTTTCTATCACTTCTGAAACCCCGTATCTGCACACTATTTTTGAAAGTAGCTTCTTTGCAGTAGTTTTTGCTGACTGGTTCCTCACTGGGAAAGCTTCTGGCCATCCTGAGAACACATCTTTGACCACAAGGGTGTACTCAAATCCTCCACTTGGCGACATCTGGATGTGGTCTATCTGGATCCTCTGGAAGGGGTAGAGTGGTCTGGCCAGATGATGTGGGGGGACTTTATCCACACGTCCAGGCTTGCATTTGCCACAGGTCAGACTTCTGCTAGTGAATTTGGCTGTTAGGGTGGAGATCCCTAGAGCGAACCAGTAAGCACCAATCAGATCATTCATCTGTGTCTTCGATCTGTGTGTGTGGGTCCATGCACCCATTGAACCATAGGTAGGCAGGGTTTGGAGTCAATTGCAGATATCCTTCCTTCTTCACGTGTTGCTTCTTCCGCATTCAGCTCTCCTTCTCCTTTGGAGCTTGGTCTTGCAACTTCTTGAGCAGATCCCAGGACGTCATTTTGTCAGGTTTCCTGTCTTTAGTCGTCATGTAGTAGCCGTCCGGCTCTACGACCTCTCCCACTTCTCCATGTTGTCTTCCTTTTGCCGCTTCTTCAGCTGCCATGTCCGCCATGTTATTGCCTCATGCCTCTTCTGTATTCGGTTTTCCATGTGCTTTGACTTTCAAATTTGCCACCATTTTTGGAAGTTGGAGTGCATCCAGCAGGTCCCTGATGGCTCCATGATGCTTCACGGTTGTTCCGCTTGCTATGATGAAGTCCCTCGCAGTCCAGATGGGTCCAAAATCGTGTGCTATGCCATGCGGGTACCTGGAGTCGGTGTAGATGTTCGCAGTTTTGCCTTTTGCCATCTGGTAGGCCTTTGTCAGCGCTATCAGTTCTGCTTCCCGGGCTGACAGGCTAGGTGGCAGACTTCTGGACCACAGAATTTCTTGATTGCTGTTCACTGCACTTCCAGTGTGGAATCTTCCTTCATTATCTGCGAATCTGGAGCCATCCACATAGAGAATCAACTCTGGGTTGTTCAGTGGCTCGTCTGCCACATTGGGTAATCCTGCTGTTTCCTGTTGCATGATGCTGAAACAATCATGGTCGTCAGTCCGGAGCAAATCCAGATCCTTGTGAAAGGTATCTTGCAGATTTTGTTCTGAAGAGTCCATATCCGCATCCCCCCTTTTTGTTCTGAAGAGTCCATATCCACATCCCCCTTGGGAATGGGAGTAGAGTGGCCGGGTTGAGGACTGTAGACCTGGAGATGGTGACATTGTGAGACAAAAACAGAGAGCACTGGAGGAGATGCCTGGTGGTGGAGAGATTATTTGGCTGAGCTTGATTAAGGATTGCTGAGATGTCGTGTGGAGCGAGAGTTTCCAGTGGCTTGTCCAAGAATGATGTCAGCAGTCTTGTCCAGGAAGGTGTGTGCTGCAATTACTGCCTTCAGGTGGGAGGGTGCTCCTCTTGCAACTGAATCCAAGCGGGCTGAGATGTAACCTAAAAGTCTCTGTTTTCCCCCGTGAATCTGTGTCAGGACTCCAGTAGTATGACCTTCTTTTTTCCATCAGGTAGAGACGGAAGGGCTTCTCGTAGTCAGGTAGGCCTAGTGCTGGCGCTGAGACTATGAAGTCTTTCGATTTCCTGAACGAGTTGAAGGCTGCATTCGACAGAAGGAACAGGGTTACAATCGTACAGAGGCTGCATTAGGACTTAGGCATCAGGGATCCAGGTTCTGCAATACGACACTAGACCAAGGAAGGCCTGCAGCATCTTTGGAGTTGTTGAGGGAGCCATCTTCTCCACAATGGCCTTCCAGTCTTCTGTCAGGTGTTTCGCCTGGTGGGTAGTGTTGAGCGATACGATACTGTAAATATCGGGTATCGGCCGATATTAGCTGTATCGGCCTTTCGATTCCGAATACCGATATTTTCGTCATATCGAATACCGGAATCGGATTTGTCACTGTCACTGTGAGTGTCCGTCGGTCGGGTCTGTCAGGAGTCAGCGGCACTTACCTGGCAGAAGATCTCCGGCGGTCACGTCCTGGACTGCTTGATGGCCGCCATTATCTTCTCCCTGGCGGTCACATGCAGTTTTTCGCGATAACTGCAGTGACCGCAGGGTAATCCCGGCCGTAAACCAGTCCGATGACGTCACCGCCAGGGAAGCAGGTAATCAGCTGTGCTGCGCCGGTATGACAGGCTCTGCCTGCCTGCCTCTGATGTCATTCTGATGTAGCAGAGCTGGATCGTCGTGGGACACTCGTTACTATGGACTGCGTCGGTCAGGTGGTATACTTTTTTTTTTTTTTTCATTTTTTTTTACAGGAGATCGATGGCGTCGCAGGATGAGACTGTAATAAAAGTAATGAAAACTGTGTTTTTTTTTTTTTTATTAAATTAAAAAACTTTATGAACATTCACCCGTCCGGTACATCAACAATTTAACATCAACAATTTAACTATTTACATACAGGGACCCTGTCCGGGTTATTTATAATTCTTTGGCAGGGGTGTTCCAGGTACCATCTGATGCTTGCCAAACATCCGAGGCACCAAGGACCACCAGGACCTGACGACGTCGTGTGGCCTGTACAGTCAAGTCGTAACCCGCTATCTGGGTCTGTGTGGCCACCTCTTTCATCTCCCTCCGGGTCTGGAACCCTATGTCCCGGACTGAACAAACCCCAGGGGGCCTAACAGGCGCCGGGTACGGGCCAGCTATACTTATCATGTCCATAGCTGGGGCTGCTGAGGAGACCACTGAGGGAGGCTGGGGAGATTTACGGCGTGGGATGGGCACTTTTGCAGAGGCCTGGATGTGGGAGGCTGAAGGCTCCGAGGGTCTCACAGGTTCCTGACACTCTGGGGAGTAGGGGTCGCACCTGGTAACATTTAGGGCGTACCATCCATTGTAACCCCAGTGTCGGGGTGTAAGTCACCAAGTCTCCTGGCAACAGGTCCCTCCCCGGGTGTCCTTCTGGGAGGTGAGCCTCCACGTCCCGCCGGTTCACAAAAACTTCTAAATAAAGTCCAGGCTCCTGGATGAAGCCCCAACCACCTTTCAATTTAAAGCTCCGTACTGCACCCTTACGCCGCGGCTCCCACAGGGTTCCTTTATCTTTTCTCATCCGGTCCTTATCTGCCCGGTCCTTCTCCAGCTGACGTTGGCGAAGCTTTTGGGTTTCTCGCTGCTCCCTTTGTCGCTCTGCTTCCCGCTCCCAACGTCTCCACTCTTCCTCCTGACGCCGGTTGAAATTCTCCTCCACCAGCAGCTCCATGTCTCCACCATCAAACTGCAGCTTACAGTGTCCGGTTTGCGGCAGCTCTCCTGGCGCCCCCCAGTCCTGGCGGCGCTCACCTGCGGAGGAAGCAGCCGGCTCTGGAACAGATGACAGTCGGGGCTCCGGTACAGACAGGTAGACCTCTGGTGCCTGCGCGGCCTCCTCCATGAGGACGGGTGTCGCTTCTTCTGTCTCAGCGACGGGGCAGACAGCGGGATCTGGGGTGCTGCCGGTGCAGAGTTTTTGGCAGGAACGGGTGCCTCCACTGCGACAACGTCAACCGGATCACATTGCAAGGGCTGGGATGCCCGCACGGACTCCTCTACTAGAACGGGTGCCTCACCTTCCGGTACAGACACTTCAGGTAAGAGGGATTGGCGCCGCTCCAAGTTTAGTTTTAGGGCACGCCAGCTGGCTTCCATCCTGGCGACCTCCTCCCGGTGCCGGGCCAGGCCTCTTAGGGTATCCTCCGCTTCTTGCAGCGTAGGAGGGTTTCCAGGCCGGGTGCCCAACGGTGGTTCCGTGGCGATCGGGTCGCTTCCGTGGGGGAGAGCTCTGACTGCTCCATCCCTTCACACTTCTGCTCGTGTCCATTAGCCATCTCTGCCAAGTCACATGTGTCATTAGCATCTGGAGAGGGCCCCTCTTTTGTAGGGAGGCGGGACCTTCGTGTTAGTTTCCGCACACTGAGGAGGATGAGGAGGCGGAACTGAAGAGCTGTGGGGCACGATGTTACATTGCAGTACCATTTACAGTGGTCGGCCATCGTTTTCGCGCCACTGAGTGAGTGTACACCCACGAAGAGCACGCCCTTCTTCTTCACCAGTGCCTCGTCGTGACGCAGATATGGCTGAAAAATGGCAAATACATTCTCTGATGATTTTAGCAATTCTCAAGCACAAAACCAGTTCAATTCAGGCACACAGGACTCGCTTATAGCGAGCTACAGAATCCTGTTCGTGACGCCCAAGTTGAGTCGCACAGAGCCAGAGGTTTTGGGGGTACTCGGCACCGAGCCCGTCGACTTCTATGGGGTATGTCACGGCTTTACCCGGCAATTGAATCAGAGTCTATTTTACTATGTAGAAGTGTATAAACTATAAATATATGTATATATATATATATGTCACAATGACAAGTATATATATATATATATTATATATATATATATATATATATATATGTATTCTATGTGTGTATATTTTGTGTTTACAACGAAAGAAAGGGTTTTTTTTGTTGCGATATTTTGTTCCCATAGACTTACATGGGACTTCCGGTATCAGAATCGGATATCGACGATATTTAGTGATATCGGCGATACCATTTCGATACGATATTTTTAGATATCGAGCAGTGTGATGAACGGGCACGCGGTCTGCCACACGGTAGCCCGGGGTATCACGGCTTGTGATCCCACCGCTGCCACCAATATGTGATGAAACGGTGCACACACACGACGGCCGCTGCCGTCCGACCCAGTAAACTGCAGGGATTTTTAATTATCCCACTTCCACTTAGGAACTTGCAGCTCTCTGGCGCCCCCCTTACCCTCAGGTCAGTCAGGGAACTGCACCTAGGATAATCAGTCGCCAGACGGGTCACTTGGATGTGTGCTGGCTTTTGGGCACACTGCAGTGAGGGAATTATAATTACTCCGAGCCGCAGCCGGGTAATACACTTATAAAACCCGCTCCGTCACCGCCAACGCCACCCCATAGGTCAACACTTTACACCCCTTCTTTTTAGCTGCCACCAGCTACGGCTTTTGATGAACAATTTATCAAGCGGGTCCGTAGCAACCCCAAAACAGTAGCGTAGTGCTTCAGGCACGTGCAAATTCGTTTATAGAGCAGGAGAAACAAACTAATAAATTTATAGGTTTATTCCTAAAAAACAGGCAGTGCTTATACCATATAAAAAAAAGGATGTAACAAGCTGAGGCAATATAGTTATGTACAATATGGTTACAGAAAATAAAATAGGATTAAAGATGGAAGATCAACTTACAGTTCTTAGATCATAGTAGGCAAGCCATGCGGTCGGGGGATGGGAGACACATCACAATTCATCACAGAGCTGCTATGTATCTGGTGTCCAGGGCAGATCTCAGCCAGAATACCTGGCCCCTACCTTAGAGACCTGTGGCCGTGACATCATAAACGGGGTGGAGTTACCAGGGTCCTCCTCTTGCTGAAAGGTATGGTTGGAGTTCTGAAAGATTATCAGGAGCATAACTCATCCTGAGAACCTCGCAGAAGAATGGCAGACCTATCAATGATCTTACTTTGAAATGACTGTTCAAATGAGCCCACACGCGGGTGGGCTAGTTTATAGGGCATCCGAGAATTCCATTTCTCGGGTTCTGTTGGAGTTACGGGTTTACCAGTACCACGGGACCGTTGCCTGTCCGGCGCATGTTTCACAACAGTACTTTCGTGTTTCTAGCGGACGCTCCCACCGTGTTATTAACCAAAACCGAATGGAGTCTCCAAGATGGCTGCTAGGGTAAGAACAGCACACGTTGCTGACAATGGGACCCCTGCTGTGAAGCGGGAAAACTCTAGCACTGGCAGCTCACATTACACTGCCTGAGTGCAGGCTGGGAGGGGGTTGGTGAGAAGTATGAGAGCTGCAGAGAGAAGGAGGGGGGCTTTGCTTTGTGGGCTTTAGTTCTGCACAGCACAAGACATGGAGCTTACAGTATTATCACAAGCAGTATCGCTCAACACTACTGGTGGGCAATACAGTGTCCCAGGAACGTAACTCGCTTCTGACACCACTGGACTTTGTTCTTCGAGACCTTGCATTGCTGCTGCTCCAGGTAGAGTAGGAGAGGCAAGGTATGTGCTGTGCAGGTATTGATGTCAGCCACACAAAGGAGAAGGTCATCCACGTATTGTAGAAGAGTGACTTCTGCATGTTCTGCAATCCAGTTGATGAGGATGGAGGACATTGCCTTGGTGAACTGTGAGGTGCTGTTTTAAGCCCCTTGGGGCAACACTGTCCACGTGTACTGCACTGGTGCGTGAAGGCAAACAGGAACTGGTCATCCGGATGAAGGGGAACACTGAAGAAAGCGCTGGCCAGGTCGATCATCGTGAATACTGTTGGTGTGGCTGGCACATTTGAGAGCAGATTGTGCAGGTTCAGCACAGTTGGGGTTTTAAATACCGTAACCTCTTTCATGGCCTTCAGGTCTTGCCCATTCTGAACTCGGATGGTTCTCCTTTTACAGTCTTTTTCTTCACTGTGAAAAGCTGGGATTGATTCCTATGGGCGAGGCGGCCCAGTCTGGCCTTGTCCTTCACAATGCCGCAGGGGACTCCCATCTTCCGGCACAGAGCTAGCAGGAAAACAAGCCGTCTACTAGGATCCACATCATGAGAGATGATGACCAGCTGGCTTTCTTGTTCTCCACCAAGGCAGTCACTGTGTTAACACCTGCTCTGATCACAGGGGGTCTCTTTGTTGGGACGTCTCCTTTACCAGCTGCTTTCTGCTCAGCACGGGCCATCAGCCGTTTCTTTTTCTCCAGCTTGGTCTCAGGTCAGTATTTGTGCACCAGTTTGAAGAGCTGAGTGGCATTCTGCCAGTCCAGGGCCTGGGTGAACTGGTTGATTGCAGAGGACACCTTCAGATTCTTGTACAAGATGGACCTCTGGCGTTGGAGCCAGATGTGGTGCTGCCATTCCACGAAGCGGGTAGGGTCCGTTTTGAGTTGAATATCCTGGCCAATGTCAAAGTTCCTAGGCCGTCTTCTTAGGCGGGTTCACTTAGCACTTAGACCTTTAGTTGGTCAGAGACATCTTGACTCTGGGTGATGGACATGGGATACTGGGCCTTAAGGGGGTACGGGGTTCCAGACTTGGGTGACACCCGCACCATGGGCTTTCTGATACTATGTCCAGCACCTCCTGTGGCAGGCCTGCAGCGGTTCTTCGAGGCTCCTGTAGGGCTGGCAGCATGATTGATTCTTCTTGGGTCAGGGGTGAAGAAAGTGTCATGGTCACGTCTTCCTGGAACACTATGGTCGCCTTCAGCTTCTGCAGTAGGTCCACTCCCAACAGATCGAGGGTGCAGGTCTTTGACACAACAAATAGGGACAGGATAGAGTGTCCTGGCTGAGTCCACACGCTCAGGGGCTTCATAACCTGGAAATGTCTGACTTGACCATCAATCCCCATGCAGGACACAGAAGATTCTGATAGACAGGTGAGGTTGGAGAGTTCCACATGTCTCATCACACTTCTGGTTGCACTAGTGTCCACAAGAAAAGATCTGACTATGCCATCCACTTCCAGGGAATTGGTCCCACTGTTGGGGTTTCCATATTAGGAACGTGGTTTCTTACGGTCCTGTCTTGCTCCTGTCCTAAGGATGGGGCTCTTCACTGCTTTCTGTGTTTCTTCTTTGACCTGTTCCTCTGGGCAACGTCTTGGGTTGTGGAGGTGTTCTGCACCGGTTCTGGAAATGGCCAAACTCGCCACAGTTGTAACACTTCACATTTCTTCTGTCCTGGTGGGGCGGCTCCTCTTCCAGGTCAGTGGACAGAAGGGTCTGTCTTCCGCAGTCCTGGTTGGGACTCAAGCCTTTTTGCTACTGTGAGCAGGGTATCCATTGCTATTGACGTGTACTCAGGCCTGGCTACTATCAGTGGTTTCCTGATTGGTTCTCTCAGTCCATGCACAAAGGCCTGTGCCAACATCTGTCTGTGTATCTGATCATGGGTAGTGAAGCCCAAATCTTGGAATACTTGCATCACTCTGTCATGAAACTTCTCTACAGACTCTGTCTTGTCTTGGCTCATGTCATGTTGGCTGAGAGCTTGTCCTGCCAGTCTGCCTTTGGCCCACTCTCTAAGCTTTTCAATTAGCTTTGGTCCTGACTCCCAGGCGTACACATCTAATTCTGCTGGAAGCTTGAAATGTTCCCTCATGATTGGCCAGAATGCATAACCTGCTTTTATTTCCATTGCAGCCCAGAGTTCAATCCAGGTTGCTGCATACGTTCGCTGGATCTGCTGCATTTTTTGGCAAAATGGCATGGCGTGTATCTCTGGGTCTGGCAGAATACTGATCACCTAACTTGGGGTGAAGGGCACATAGTGTAAGTATGGTGCCTCTATCTGCCCCTGCTTTCTTGGTGCTTGTGGGTTTCCTTTCCTAGTATTGGGCAGCATGTATGACGTTGCATCTTCATCAAATGAGAAGTGACATGGTGTGCTTGGTGCATACACTGGTTGATATTTGGACTCAGTTGTCTTGCTGCATGGGGATGTCCCCCCCTTTGCTGAAACTGCAGTGTATCAGGGTTATAGTTCCATGTTGGTAGCTCTGCTTGGTACTGAGGTTCCTCATTAGTGTCTGCAGCTACACTACTTCCCCCTCGAACCTCGAGCTGTGGGCTCTGCTGGCTGTTGTATTTGAGGGATACCTGCGGTGTTTTGTGCAGGGAGATTTTCACTTTCTTCTCCTGATATCACAACTGGCAATGGTTGTACTGTACTTGGGACAGAGATGGTGCCTTGTGCTGCAGGCACTGAATACAAGGACACCACATTGCTTTGATTAGGCGTTGGCCAAGCTGGTAACGAAGGAAATGGAGGAGAAAAAGGGAGGTGTGAGGGAGAATGAGAAGGGTGTGATATAATGGGAGGAGAGAAAGAAGGAGGGAGTGCTAGAGAGGAAGGAGGAGAGAAGTTTGAAGATGAGGGAGAAGAGGGACTTGGAGAAAAGGAAGGAGAAAGGAGTGATAGAGGAGAAGAGAGAGATTGAGAGGAGAGAGAAGTGGAGAAAGGGAAGGAGAAAGGGGTGATAGAGGGAGAGATTTGAGAGATGGAGAGGAAGCAGAGGGGAGTGGTAGAGGGAGAGAGAAATGTGAAAGAATGTGAGGGAGGAGGAGAAAGGAATAACAGGGAAAGAGGGAGAGAGAGGAGTGGCAGAGAAAAAGGAGGAGAGAAGTTTGAAGGAAGAGAAAGATGAAAGGTGCTGAGAAAAGGAGGAATTCCCCCCCTGTGCAGTTTGAGAGGGCACTGTTGGAACAATAATGACTTCTCCCTGTAGGGAGGGGCGGGGAGCGCCACACTCTGCGCAAGTCCCCCTATTCAATGAGAGCAGACTGCACATGTCCAGTGTCTCTACAGGATGGATATCTGATGTGTGAGACCCTAAATGCTGCTTTTGTAACATGTCCGTGATCATCTCCACATGGATGGCTTCAACACTTTAACACCTTTCAATGTTATACACATAAAAATCACTTCCTGGTCCGTAAACATAACTTGCTGTACCTCCTAAACGATGCAAGACTACCACTGCTCTATTCCAGCAGTCAGCAACCTAACTTCAAGTAACTTCCCTTTTTTTCCTTTTCAATACATTATTCCATTCTGAAGCTTAAAGTCTGCCTTTCTAGTGGATTCATGTACTCTAACCTTCAATTCACATGCTTAGCCCTTCCTGTTTATCTACTGTGCCTATTCCAAAACCTATCAAAGATTACAAAATGGTTGATAAAAAAAAACTTTAAAAAGTTGATTAAAACTCTTAAAAATGTAATTAAAAAGAAATTTTAAAAACAAAAATGTTGATTATGAAAAAAAAACCTCATTAATAGATACGGCCAATTAAAAAGAGAAAAAAGTGGAAAAAATGATTGATTAAAACAAAAAGGAAAAAAAACTTTTAAGACTTTTGTCTGTACTCAATGTAACGAATGGAAGCGGAGGCAGAGATGGTGAAGTTCACATTCGTTTTTATTTTTTAATGTGGAACCTCGAGACCGCGGTCCAGGGGGCTCCGAAGGGGGCGTAACTAGTGAGCCCCGGGTACCCGTAGTAAGGTCCCTCGAACAGGACCAGAATGGAATACCCGGAGGACACAGGTGCTACCTCCAGTTAGACCCCGGACACGTGGCAGCTGTCCCAGAGGGACCAAAAGGATAACAGGTATATACAGAGTCCGTGGAGGGTTCTTGACGGAGAAGGGTAAGGTCCTGGTCCAGAATGGATGGTGGCAGGCTGGCTTCAGTGACCTTGTCACGGTCCACGGGTACGGATGGCTGATGGCGGAACGGGATGACACTTGCGCCAGCAATAGCCGAGATTGTCCAGGTTAGCCAGATACGGGTTAGCAATGATCTGAGGAGACAAACAGTATCAGCGAAGCACAGAGACTGCAGACGCAGCGCAGACAGATCAGGAACAGAACCGGATGTAGCAATGATAGAACACGTTGCTCCGGCACTCCCCTTATGGTGGAGTTACCAGATATAGTACTGAGTGCGCTGCCATTGGTTAATTAGCTATTTCAAAAAATGCACGCTGCCCCTTTAAGAGAGACGGTGGGTGCGGACTCGCGTCCTAAGCAATCTATCTGGAGGCCTGCTAGCAGCGTGCCAGGAAGTGGAGGAGGACACAGGACGCCGAGGAGCAGATGGGACAGGAGAACCCAGCCTGCGCGCAGACTGCTGCAGAGGGACAGCCAGAGGAACAGGTGAGTGACCAGGATGGAGTGCAGAGCCAGCGCGGGGACCGAGTGTAACAGTATCCCCCTCTTTACTCCCCCTCTTTTTCAAGCCTGCGTGAAATCTTTTAAGAAGAGGACCCTGGATGTTCTCTTTAGGTTCCCAAGACCTCTCCTCAGGACCAAAACCTTTCCAGTCCACCAGGTAATAGATCCTACCTCTTAGGCCGGAGTCACACACAACCACAAAAAATCGGTCCGTTTTAGACGGTCGACAATCGGATCAAAATAAAAACATCACACATCCTTCTGGCATCCGATTTTCCTTCAAAGATGCGATTTAGTCGCATGTGTGTGTACCTTGTAACATCCGATTTTCATCCGACTTGCGAGATTTTCTCGCAGGCTTGCAAAACTGACATATAATGGATCCAAAAGAATAGTATTTAAATGCCAAAAGAAAGAATAGATATATACACATAGAGCACAATTATATAATATATATATATATATATATATATATATATATATTATATATATATATGTCATTGTGACATATATATATACATATATTTATAATTCTTACACTTCTACATACTGTAATAGCCGCTAATTCAATTGCCGGCTTCAGTGAAATCACAGAAGCCGACATGAAATGATACATTGTTTCCACACATTTAACCATGTAATTTCATGTATTTTTATATATGTTTGAAACATACAATTACATGAGTATATGTGTGCTAAATTTCAGACATGTAGGGGTTAATTAAAGGTGTAAATTCGTTGAAAAAAAATGCGTGGGCTCCCGCTGTATTTTCTCCACCAGACAGACAAAGCAAAGCGAGTGAGGGCAGATAATAATAGCCTAGGGAGGGTACATTTTTTTTGTGCCCCCCCTGGCTACTAACATCTGCCCCCAGACACCCCAGAAAGGGCAAATCTATAATTAGATTCGCCCTTTCTGGCACTTTGCCCGTCTATTCCCATTGCCCTGTAGCGGTGGCGAATGGGTTAATAATCTGGCGTTAATGTCACCTTACTATTGAAAGGTGACCTTAAGGCAGGTTAATAATTGAGAGCTGTCAATTAGACAACTATCAATTATTAATCCTATTGTATGAAAGAAAAATCAAACACACACAGTTTAATAAAAAATAAGTTTAATGAAATAATCACACAGTTTTTGACCATATTTTATTTTCCTGCTAAAACCATTTCCTGTAATAAAAATAAAATAAAAAAGCAAAATTATACTTACCAATCCGATGTACAGTCAGGTCCCACGCTGTAATCCATCAGAAAGGGTTAACAGGTTACAGGTCGCAGAGAGCTAATAATGCTGTCTCAGACCTGTATTCCCCTGAATGAATCAGTTACTCTCCCAGCGAAAGTAGAGGAATAGATTCATGAATGGAGCTTAATTGATTTATTGCCAATTTAACTGTAGTGACCTGACCTAAAGGGAAAGTGGACACAATCAATTAAGCTTCATTCATGAAACACATCCTCTCCTGTCGCCAGGAGAGGAACTTATTCATTCAGGAGCTTTGAGCTGAGCATGCAGGATTACTTGCACTGCTTGGCTCAAAGCTAGTTAACCCTTTGTGAAGGATTACAGCGTGGGACGTGACAGATCGGCGGAATAGGTAAGAATAATGTTTTTTTATTTTTTTTCTTTATTTTATGAGATCAATGGCTTCGCACGGATTAAGTGTAAAATAAAATATGGTCAAAAAAATGTGTTTTTATTTCATTAAAATTATTTATTCTTAAAGTGTGTGTGTTTTTTTATTTACTTCAATAGGATTAATAATTGATAGTTGTCTAATTGACAGCTATCAATTATTAACCTGCCTTAAGGTCACCTTTCAATACTAAGGTGACAGTAAGGTGAGATTAACCCATTCGCCACCGCTACAGGGCAATGGGAATAGACGGGCAAAGTGCCAGAAAGGGCGAATCTAATTATAGATTTGCCCTTTCTGGGGTGTCTGGGGGCAGATGTTAGTAGCCAGGGGGGGCACAAAAAAAATGTACCCTCCCTAGGCTATTATCTGCCCCCACTCGCTTTGCTTTGTCTGTCTGGTGGAGAAAATACAGCGGGAGCCCACGCATTTTTTTTCAACGAAATTACACCTTTAATTAACCCCTACATGTCTGAAATTTTGCACAAATACACTCATGTAATTGTATGTTTCAAACATATATAAAAATACATGAAATTACATGGTTAAATGTGTGGAAACAATGTATCATTTCATGTCGGCTTCTGTGATTTCACAAAACCCGGCAATTGAATTAGCGGCTATTACAGTATGTAGAAGTCTAGGAACTATAAATATATGTATATGTACATGTCACAATGACATGTATATATATATATAATATATATATATATATATATATATATATATTATATATATGTGTTCTATGTGTATATATCTATTCTTTCTAGTCTTTATTAAAGCTGTCAGTGTGATTTTACAGTATAGCGGGGGATGAATTGCCGGCTTTTCTAAAGGACACCGATGCGATTTCATCGCAAGTCACACAGTGTGGTCCGTTTGTAATCCGATTTTTCATCGCTCCCATAGACTTGCATTGGCGATTGTCGACCGACAATCGGTGACAATCGCAGCATGCTGCGATTGTACACGGACGTTTAAAACGGACCACAAAAAATCTGATACTGGGAGCTGCTCCATAGATTAACATAGGTCCGACTGCAATGCGATATTTCATCGCATTGCAGTCGTCCGATTTTGTCGCCAGTGTGACTCCAGCCTTACTCTCTTAGAGGCCAAGATATGTTTTACCTCAAAAACATCATCCTCAGAAACCGGATCAGGAGTGGTACCCGGGTCCTTAAAGAAGGAGCTCAACACTACTGGTTTGAGGAGGGAAACATGAAAGGAGTTAGGTACTTGTAGAGAATTAGGCAATTTCAGTTTATAAGAGACCGGGTTGATTTGTCTCAAGACTTCAAAGGGACCAATGAAACGGGGACCCAATTTGTACGATGGTAACTTCAGACGGATGTACTTGGAGGCGAGCCATACCTTGTCTCCTGGACGAAAGATGGGAGCCTCCAAACGTCTTTTGTCCGCATGCGTTTTCATACGTTGAGAGGCTTTCGCCAAAGCCGACCTGGTCTCTCTCCAAATGTTCGAGAAATTCTTAGACAAGGTATCGACTGCCGGAACATCAGACAATCCCGAGACAGGAAGAGGAATTCCGGGTTGAAGTCCAAACACAATCTGAAAGGGAGACTTTCCAGAAGATTCACTTACCGTATATACTCATGTATAAGCCGACATGTGTATAAGCCGACCCCCCTAATTTTGCCACAAAAAACTGGGAAAACTTATTGACTCGCGTATAAGCCTAGGTTGAAAAATGATTATGCCCCCATATGATGCTCCACAGATTATGCCCAATATGCTCCACAGATTATGGGCAGCACGGTGGCTCAGTGGATAGCACTACAGCCTTGCAGCGCTGGGGTCCTGGGTTCGAATCCCACCTAGGACAACATCTGCAAGGAGTTTGTATGTTCTCCCCGTGTTTGCGTGGGTTTCCTCCGGGTACTCCGGTTTCCTCCCACACTCCAAAAACATACTGATAGGGAATCTAGAATGTGAGCCCCATCGGGGACAGCAACGATAATGTGTGCAAAACTGTAAAGCGCTGCGGAATATGTTAGCGCTATATAAAAATAAAGATTATTATTATTATTATTATGCCCCCATATGCTCCAGATTATGCCCCCATATATTCCACAGATTATGCCCCCATATGCTCCATATTATGCCCCATATTATGCCCCCATATGCTCCAGATTATGCCCCATATGTTCCACAGCTTATGCCCCCATATGCTCCAGATTATGCCCCATATGTTCCACAGCTTATGCCCCCATATGCTCCATGTTATGCCCCCATATGCTCCAGATTATGCCCCATATGTTCCACAGCTTATGCCCTCATATGCTCCATATTATGTCCCCATATGCTCCAGATTATGCCCCATATGTTCCACAGCTTATGCCCCCATATGCTCCATATTATGCCCCCATATGCTCCAGATTATGCCCCATATGTTCCACAGCTTATGCCCCCATATGCTCCATATTATGCCCCCAGATGCTCCATATTATGCCCCATATGCTCCATATTATGCCCCCATATGCTCCATATTATGCCCCATATGCTCCATATTATGCCCCATATGCTCCATATTATGCCCCATATGCTCCATATTATGCCCCATATGCTCCATATTATGCCCCCATATGCTCCATATTATGCCCCATATTCTGCACAATTATGCCCCATAGTATAGGCCTCATATGCTGCTGCTGAAAAAAAAAAAAAAAAAAAATGACATACTCACCTCTCGTCGCTGGGGGCCAGGTGCCGGTGTCCTGAGCAGGCGGGGGGTGTCACCGCTCGCTCAGGACCCCGGCACCTGAGATATTTACCTGTCCCACGGTCCACCGCAGCGCACTAATCCCTCGGTCCGACTCCTCTGTGTGTGAGATTGATCAGGCAGGGGCGGGGCGCACACTAACGACATCATCGCGCCCTCTGCCTCATCATTCACACACAGAGGAGTCGGACCCAGGGATTAGTGCGCTGTGGTGGACCGAGGGAAAGGTAAATATAGCATATACTCACCCCTCCGCCGCGCGTCCCTGCAGTGTCTCCTCTTCTCCCGGCGCTCTCCGCAGCGCTTCTGTCCTGCAGCGGTCACGTGCTACCGCTCATTAAAGTCATGAATATGTGCATATTCATGACTTTAATGAGCGGTGCCATGTGACCGCTGCAGGAAGGAGCCGGAGATCGTGGGAGAAGCAGGGGGGCTGCAGAGACCGCGGCCACGGAGAGGTGAGTATAATCCGACACCCCACTCCCCCTCCCCGCCGACCCCCGTATATGACCCGCGTATAAGCCGAGAGGGGGACTTTCAGCCCTAAAAAATGGGCTGAAAATCTCGGCTTATACATGGGTATATACGGTACTTGGTTGTTGTAGGAGAATTCCGCCCAGGGCAGTAATTCTACCCAGTCATTATGATGAGCGTTGATGAAGTGACGCAGGTATCCAGCCAGGATTTGATTGATCCTCTCCACTTGCCCATTAGACTGGGGATGGTATGCAGAAGAAAAATCTAGTTCAATTTTTACCATTTTACAGAGTCCTCTCCAGAACTTAAAGGTGAACTGGACGCCCCTGTCGGACACGATGTGGAGAGGAAATCCATGTAAACGGAAGATGTGCTTAATGAAGTGAGCGGCCAGTTCTGGAGCAGACGGGAGGCCAGATAGCGGAACAAAGTGGGCCATTTTAGAGAAGCGGTCCACCACAACCCATACCACTGAGCAGCCAGAAGAAATGGGAAGATCCGTGATGAAATCCATCGCGATGTGCTGCCAGGGAGCGGACGGAATCGGAAGAGGCAGAAGCCTGCCGGCTGGTAGATGTTTAACAGTTTTGTTACGGGCACATGAAGGACAGGCTGCGACGAACTCCTGGATATGCTTGCCCATGGTAGGCCACCAGTAATAACGGGAGATGAGTTGCTGCGTCTTTTTCTGACCAGCATGGCCAGCCAACTTAGAAGAATGACCCCAGCGCAGAACACGACTACGATCAGAAGCGGACACGAGAGTCTTCCCTGGAGGAAGCCGGGCCAGATCAGTGGAGGCAACAGAGACTAACTTAGAAGGTTCAATAATGTGCTGAGGTTCTTCCTCCAGTTCAGGAGGCAAGAAGGCTCTAGAGAGTGCGTCTGCCTTGATGTTCTTGTCAGCTGGACGGAAATGAAGTACAAAATTGAAACGGGCAAAAAATAATGCCCAACGGGCCTGACGGGGATTCAGTCTTAAAGCAGATTGGAGATAGGCAAGGTTTTTATGGTCGGTGAATATGATTACCTGGTGATGAGCTCCCTCAAGAAGATGTCTCCATTCTTGCAGAGCCAATTTGATGGCCAACAGTTCGCGATCACCGACAGAGTAGTTCCTTTCTGCAGGAGAAAAAACCTTGGAGAAAAAACCACACGAGATCATCCGCCCGGTAGACGACTTCTGGGTCAGAACTGCTCCTGCACCTATGGAAGAAGCGTCAACCTCAAAAAAAAATTGCTCATTTGAATTAGGACGATGGAGAACGGGTGCGGAAGCGAAGGCTTTTTTGAGAGAAACAAAAGCCTCTTCTGCCTCGGAGGACCATTCCTTAGAGTTTACACCTTTCCGGGTTAAGGCTGTGATTGGAGCCACTCAGGTGGAAAAGTGTGGAATGAATTGCCGGTAGTAATTGGCGAACCCTAGGAACTTTGTATGGCTTTTAGCCCAGACGGACGAGGCCAGTTGAGAACTGCAGACAACTTCTCCGGATCCATCTTTAATCCTGTGGAAGATACAATGTACACAAGGAAAGGCAAGGAAGACTGCTCAAAGAGGCATTTCTCATATTTGGCATATAGCCTGTTCTCTCTCAGTCTTTGTAAGACCAGGCGTACTTGCCTCCGGTGTGACGTCAAGTCAGCAGAGAAAATCAAAATATTGTCCAGGTAGACCACGACACAAGTATAGAGCAAGTCCCTGAAAATGTCATTAACAAATTCCTGAAAGACCGCAGGTGCATTGCTTAGGCCAAATGGCATTACCAGGTATTCATAGTGGCCGTCACGGGTGTTGAAGGCTGTTTTCCATTCGTCTCCCTCTCTGATTCGGATCAGGTTGTAGGCCCCTCTGAGATCCAATTTGGTGAAGATCTTGGCCCCTCGGAGACGATCAAACAGCTCTGAAAAAAGAGGTAATGGATACCTGTTTTTTACCGTGATCTGATTTAGACCCCGATAGTCGATACAGGGCCGCAAGGATCCATCCTTCTTCTTCACAAAGAAGAATCCAGCTCCTGCCGGTGACGATGACTTTCGGATAAATCCTCTAGCCAGATTCTCTTGGATGTAGTCCGACATAGCCTGAGTCTCTGCCTGTGAAAGGGGATAAACTCTCCCGCGAGGAGGAGATACTCCAGGAAGAAGCTCTATCTGACAGTCATACGACCTGTGTGGAGGTAGTCTCTCAGCCTCCTTTTTCCCAAAGACGTCAGAGAAGGACCAATAGGCGGAAGGCAACCCTGGCAGGGTATCAGGCTGGACTGGAGGCGAAACAGGTTGAATCCGGGTTAAGCAACGATTCATGCAGGTATCTCCCCAACGCAGAACTTCTCCAGTTTTCCAATTAAGGACTGGTTCATGCATCTGGAACCAAGGTAAACCTAAAAGCATGGGATGGGACAAACCGGGATATACATAAAATCGCATTTGTTCAGCATGCATTAGACCTACCCGGAGTTCCACCAACTCAGTTTGAAACTGGACGGGCTCGGTCAGTGGTTTGCCATCCACGGCGGACACCTGCAACGGATCAGGAAGACGCTGGACTGGTAAGCGGTAATGATCCACAACCGCCTGCTGGATGAAGTTCCCTGCAGCTCCAGAATCCAGTAAACAATGTTCGGAGAATTTTATTGCTCCATAGGACACGGAGGCTGAGATGTGTAAAGAGGGAGAAGACTGTTCTCTACCTAGGTTGGCCCCTCCTACCGGACCTAGGCACTGGAGTTTCCAGACTTTTTAGGACAGAAATGGATCAAATGTTCAGAATTACTGCAGTAGTAACAACTTCCCTCCTTGCGACATGCCTCCCGGCGGCGGGTGGCCAAACTTACATGGTCTACCTCCATGGCCTCGGAGGAGGAAGGCGAGGTACCTGTTTTGTACAAACTAGAGTCCAGGTGATAGGACCTTTTGTCCCGCTTGATCTCCATGGAACGCTCCTGAAAACGCAGGTCAATTCGGGTTGCCAAGGATATTAGCTCTTCCAAGAGGGTAGGTCTGTCCCGTCCCGCCAGCTCATCCTTGATTCTTCCGGATAGGCCTTCCCAGAAGTTAGCAACCAGGGCCTCATTGTTCCACGATAATTCAGACGAGAGGGTGCGGAATTTAACAGCATACTGAGCTACCGTGAGAGTACCTTGGCGCAGGCGGAGCAAAGCTGAGGCAGTCGAAGTGGTGCGACCAGGTTCATCGAAAGTCCTGCGAAAAGCCTCTAGGAAAGATTGAAAATCATTAACCAGCGGATCCCCTCTCTCCCATAGCGGGTTTAGCCAGGCGAGGGCCTCTCCTCCCAGGTGTGACATGATGAAGCCCACCTTGGTTCGGTCAGAAGCAAACATATGCCCCAAGATTTCGAAGTGTAGAGTGCACTGATTGAGAAAACCCCGACACTGAGTAGGATCACCCTGGAAACGGGTAGGAGCCGCCAGGCGGGGACCTTGACTTGCCATGGGAACTGGTACCTGAATATTGATAGAAGAGTCAGGTGCAGACAAGGACCCCAAGGAATCCATGCAGGTAGACAAGCTGCGTAGATAAGTCGTGATCTTGTCCTGTTGAACTCCCAAACGGGTCACCTCCTGGCACAGATCCGTGGTCGGAGATCTCTGGGATCCAGCGGGTTCCATGGCCGGAGCAATCTGTAACGAATGGAAGCGGAGGCAGAGATGGTGAAGTTCACATTCGTTTTTATTTTTTAATGTGGAACCTCGAGACCGCGGTCCAGGGGGCTCCGAAGGGAGCGTAACTAGTGAGCCCCTGGTACCCGTAGTAAGGCCCCTCGAACAGGACCAGAATGGAATACCCGGAGTACACAGGTGCTACCTCCAGTTAGACCCCGGACACGTGGCAGCTGTCCCAGAGGGACCAAAAGGATAACAGGTATATACAGAGTCCGTGGAGGGTTCTTGACGGAGAAGGGTAAGGTCCTGGTCCAGAATGGATGGTGGCAGGCTGGCTTCAGTGACCTTGTCACGGTCCACGGGTATGGAGGGCTGATGGCGGAACGGGATGACACTTGCGCCAGTAATAGCCGAGATTGTCCAGGTTAGCCAGATACGGGTTAGCAATGATCTGAGGAGACAAACAGTATCAGCGAAGCACAGAGACTGCAGACGCAGCGCAGACAGATCAGGAACAGAACCGGATGTAGCAATGATAGAACACGTTGCTCCGGCACTCCCCTTATGGTGGAGTGACCAGATATAGTACTGAGTGCGCTGCCATTGGTTAATTAGCTATTTCAAAAAATGCACGCTGCCCCTTTAAGAGAGACGGTGGGCGCGGCCTCACGTCCTAAGCAATCTATCTGGAGGCCTGCTAGCAGCGTGCCAGGAAGTGGAGGAGGACACAGGACGCCGAGGGGCAGATGGGACAGGAGAACCCAGCCTGCGCGCAGACTGCTGCAGAGGGACAGTCAGAGGAACAGGTGAGTGACCAGGACGGAGTGCAGAGCCAGCGCGGGGACCGAGTGTAACACTCAAAAGGCATTCAGAAAGATGAATTCAGACATATACACACTTCCTCTTTTTCACTGCTGGCACTTCCCCTATTCCCCTGCTCGCGTATCTATACTCACTGAAATCACATATCTAAAAAAGGTACCACACAGCAGAGAAATGGATACAGCTCAGTTTCAGTTGCTCAAAATTTCTATGCTACACTCGCAGCTAGAAGCCAGCTCAGAACACAAAAACCAGGAAACAGAGGAAAAAACAGAAAAAAAACAGATGTGACGTGACAATCTGATTGACCCTCATGGGGAAGTATCAAGATCGCAGAACAGTGATTCATTTTGCGATCGTTCTTTTGTTAGTCTGCAGTTTAGCCCACAATTTGGAGAAATAAAAAAGATTATCAACAAATTTATACCGATCTTATATGAAGATGACACTTTATGTGAAATTTTACAACCAGGTGTAAACATCATAGCCAGAAAAGCCCCATCCATAGGCAATAGGGTCTCGCCCAGTATGTTTCATGCTCAAATCAAAAATGACACATGGTTAAAATTCAAAGGTTTTTTTAAGTGTGGCGTAAATAATTGTAGGACATGTAAACACGCACTAATCACTAAAACTTTTAGTAACAATAATCAATCTGTCAGTTATGATATTAAACAGTATATTAATTGTAATTCGACGCATGTGGTCTACAAAATTAATTGTACTTTTTGTAGCCTATCATACGTGGGGTGTACAACTAGAAAATTAAAAACAAGGATTTCGGAGCATCTATCTGATATTGGAAATACCACTAATCCTAATCGAAATGTATCGGCAGCTGCTAAACATTTTATTCTATCTCACGATCGCAATACTACGTCTTTCCAGGTTAGCGCCATAGAAAGAGTCACAAAATTTGTGCGAGGTGGTGACATCGGTAGACATCTGCTGACTAGGGAGGCCTTTTGGATCTTTTCCTTAAACACGAGATACCCAAATGGATTAAATAAAAGAAACGAGCTTATGTACCATTATAATTATTGATTATATCTCTTACCATATTGTGTTCATGGGTTTTTTCTTTTTTATTATTTTTTTGTAATTTTAATGATGTCAGTTCACTGTTTTATAAGGACCTGTGATTATTTGTGATCGCAACTTACCTTCCAGGACCTTCAGTCTATCATGTGATTGTCAATCTGAATATTCATTGGTCCGTGAGTTGTATATAGGTTTGTATGTTTCACATATGTATAGCAGCCTTGATGAAGATCGACTGATCGAAACGCGTTGCTGTTTGCGGCTTCCTCAATGGAGCATTTACCACTTTGTATTTTATATCGAATGGACGAATAAAATTTTGGAATTTTAAGGAGCTGGAACATCTCTTTTCTCTGGACTTCTTTGGACGTTCGTCAGATGTCTTTCCGTGCACCTGCCGTGGTAGTTGGTGAGCTGGTTTGCCTTTTCTATTTGGAAAGGGTGACAGGAAATCACATTTTAAATAATTGATTCTCTTCCTCATTGGTTAAATCAAGGTTATCAGCAAAACTCTCAAATATCTCTGAATTTCTACACACATGGAGTCTTTCACCATCTGGAGCTAGGCCTCTGCGGCTTTTAATTTCTCTTTCTATTTCTAGTGACCTTCCTGCATTAGTTCCTCCTATATCACTTCTTCCTATGTCTCCTCATATGTCACTTCTACTCACGTCACTTCCTATGTCACCAGGCACAAGGTCACCTTCAGCAGAGACTACAGACATGTTTCACATCTTGTTGATTTTCCATATTACAATCAATATCACTGACATCAGTAGTATTCTTTGACACTATACAATCATGTTTAGATTTCTCTGACACAAACTTGTGAAATATGTCAATCAACTGTAAAATGTTTTTCAATTTCTCTTTTTCTCTATTAAAAGCCACCAGCTTAGAATCTACAGATTTTCCATTACACATATAAGCTGAGCCAGAAAACTTTTAATTTAGATTTATCTGAAGATGTAAATCTTAGTACACTTTGCTTAGAAAAAGAAGTAATAACATCCATTTTTCTTACCTTGAAATTACTTTGCTTGTAGCTTCTCTTTGACTTTGCTACCCTTGGCTCTGGTCATCAGCACGTCTGTTCTCAGCACGTCCCTCACTTGTAGTACATCTTGCAATTCTGAATACATCTGGCACTTCTTACTCTACATTAGAAAATTCTAGATTCACCCGATAACCCAAAGGTATGAACTGGGATATAAACTGGTGTGCATACAGTGTGTAAGCGCACATTCACACTGGCTACTGAGCAGAAGAAAACCAAAGACAAAAATATAAAGATTGAATATCCTGTAGTAAATACACAGCAATAGTGCATGAAAGTAGGAATTAGTCCTACCGGTAATGGTGTTTCCATCATGACAGCACCACCAGGAGGTTGTCCTTCTTATCCTTGATAGGGACAGGAACACAGAAGTGGTTAAATAGCCCCTCCCCACCACCACCTTTCAGTGATTTTCCCAAGTACCACACCAGGATGAATGCAACAACTACTTTATTAAACTTCCTCTCTACACATGTTCATATCACATATCAGACAGGAAATTCAAGGGAGGGTATATAAGGTTTGCTGTCATGATGGACTCCTGGAAACACCATTACCGGTAGGACTAATTCCTACTTTCCAGGATGTCCTTCCTGACAGCACCACCACCAGAAATACCAAATAACTCCTATTAGGGCGGGATTACTGCTTGGAGGACTTTCCTCCCAAAAGGCCATCTGTTGATTTGACAGAACGTCCAACTTATAGTGTCTGCAAAGGGTATTTAAATTCGACCAAGTTGCGGCCCTACAGATCTTTTCCATGGATGCCCCAGCTCTCTGCCCATGAAGCCGAGATCGCTCTCAGCGCGTGAGTCCTGAGGTGTTCTGGCAAAGTCTTTCCCGCCGAGACATATGCTGCGCTAATGGTTGACTTTATCCATCTGGCTAGATTAGCTTTGGAAGCTTTCTTCCCCTTGTTCTTTCCGGCCATCTGGATGAAGAGATTTGAGTCCATTCTCCAGTCCTCTGTGAGCTTTAAGTTTAGCAGAACTGTCCTTTTCACATCCAAGGAGTGAAGAGAGTTCTTCCTCTTTGTTGTAGTTTTGGCAGAAAGTGGGTAACACGATCTCTTGATTTCTGTGGAAGTCAGTAAACACTTTGGGGAGAAAAGCAGTATCCAATTTTAAGATGATACAGTCCTCCTGGATCTTTAAATATGGGTCTCTTATGGAAAGGGCCTGAATCTCGCCTATACGCCTCGCCGAAGTTATTGCTACTAGGAAGACTGTTTTGAATGTTACAGACCTTAGGTCTGTCTGGTCTAGAGGCTCATATGGGTTTTTCCATAGTTCGTTTAGAGCCAAGTTGAGATCCCAGGGGGACCCTGAGCTACGTAATGTGGGCCTAATACGCTGAGTAGCTTTAAAGAATCTTACCACCCAGGATAATCGGCCAGTGGATAGTTAAAAAAGAACCCAGGGCTGAAATCTGTACCTTTAACATACTAGGCCTAAAACCCCTATCAAAGTCAGCCTGAAGGAAGTCTAGAACCTGAGGAATATTTGGACCCTGAATTATGAATACTGGACCTGTGCTTTGTGAACAGAATTTCTTCCAGACCTTTAGATATATAGCGGAGGTATCCAGTTTTCTACTCTTTTGCAAGGTAGAAATGACTGGTTCTGACAAACCCTTTAATCTCAGGATCTCCTTCTCAGGATCCAAGCTGACAGCTGTAACATCTCTAGATTTTGAAGAAAAGAGGGCCCTGCATCAGAAGATCCTGTCTTGATGGTAGGAGAATTGGCTCTTCCAACATCATCTGCTTTAATAGGGAGAACCAGCTCCTTTTGGGCCAGTAGGGGACTATTAGATTACCGATGCCCGACTCTCCGGATCTTCCTTAGAACTCTTGATATTAGAGCGAGTGGTGGGAAAGCGTAAGAGAGCTCCATATCCCAGCTCTGTGCCAAGGTGTCTACCCCAGTTGGATTGTCTCCTGGATTTAACTAGGAGAATTCTTTTGTCTTTGTATTTTTCCTTGAGGCGAATAAGTCTATTTCTGGTGTACCCCAGTGCCGGGTCAGCTGAACAAAGACTTCTTCTTTTAGAGACCATTCCAAGGGTTACACCTTCTCCTTGCTGAGAAAGTCTGCTACCTGAGTTTTTGAGCCTTTCAGGTGTACTGCCATGATGGATTTTACCGTGAGTTCTGCCCAGGAAAATATTGTCTCTGCTAATTCCTGCAAGTGACGGTGCCTCAGACCTCCCTGTTGTAGTAGAAAGGATACTGTGGACGAGTTGTCCGAGAAGATCCTGACATGACGATTCTTTAGCTCTTCTTGGCATCTCCTCAGTGCTTCAAAAACTGCTCTGAGTTCCCTGTGGTTTGAGGAACTGTTGCGCACTGATGTGGGCCATGTTCCCTAGAGGTAATGTCCTTCTTTGTTGGCTCCCCAACCCCTGAGGCTTGCATCCGTAGTGATGTTTATGCATGGGAACACTCTCAAGGGTTTTTCTTTCTCGAGGTTTGCTATACTGGTCCACCATGACAGAGACTGTTTTACCACTCCGGATATTAACATCCTGTTGTCCAAGGATGCCTCTTTGCCATCCCATGCTGAAAGGACTTCCTGTTGTAGGATCCTTGAATGAAACTGACTCGATTGGAAGCTGGGAATACACAAAGTCATTAGACCCAGAACTCTCATGGCTTTCCTGATGGAGATGTATTTTCGCTTTTGTAGAGTAACCACCCCAGCCTCTCCAGGAATGACATGGTTGTTGTTAAACATTCTTCCATCTGTTGTGGTGAGTCTGCCACTAGCAGTAGGTCATCCTAGTACAGGATGATGAGAATGTTCTTTCCTCTTAAGAAAGCCATAACTTCTGCGATGAGTTTTGTGAAGATTCAGGGAGAGGAGGAGAGACCGAATGGCAGGCACCAGAACTTGAAATGTACCATCCCTTGGTCTTTTATCGCGAACCTGAGGTACTTTTGATGCAAGGCATGGATAGGTACATGGTAATAAGCACCCTTGAGATCTAGCGTGCTCATTACCGAGTCCTTTCTTATCAACGGTATGACTGATCTGAGACTCCATTTTGAACTGCTTGTTTAGTGGTTTATTATTGTTCGGTATTCCCCTCCTGGCTTCTTTATGGAAAACAGATTGGAATAATGTCCATGGAACTGTTGGGAATGAGGCACCTGACTTATGACCCGCAATTCTATAAGCTCCTGTATATCTTAGAAGTCTTTGATGGACCGCTGGAGACTGGGTATGGGTTAGCCAGTATCTCTTGGGAGGTAACTGGGTGAGCTCTATCCTGTACCCCTGAGCGACTGTTTGCAGAATCCACGGATTATGGGTAATATCCTGCCAACCTTCCAGGAAGTACTGGAGTCTCCTGATGCCTCTGGCGTCATTGTCTGCCGGGTCTTGGCCCTTGGTCCTGAAAGAAGCCTCTACCCTTGCCACCCTTGGGGTAGCTCCACCTCCCGGACTTCCCCTTTCCTTTATAGTCCTGCCTGGGGTGAGAGCGAGTCCTTCGAAAGGACGGCATTCTCTTTGGTTTTTCTTCAGGAAAGCCATTCTTTTTATCCAATATTTTCTCAAGCAACTCGTCTAGAATTGGTCAAATACGTGTAGGTCAGAGAAAGGTATCGAGCAAAGCTTGTTTTTTGACTGGGTATCCCCCCGTTCATGACTACAGCCACAGAATCCGCCTTGCTGCGTTTGATATGAAAATTAATGGTGTGCACTCGGTCTAAGTAAGTCGAGGTGCAGGTATAGTGGACTGAACATCCTCAATACTAAGAATACAGAATATACCGCACACTCTATGGAATTCTATGCAAAATAATGAATTTATTTGTGACAACACAGGGAGCAAAGTATAAAGCGATTTAACGGAATGGTTGACGTTTCGACTCTCCCGAGTCTTAATCATAACATCGCTAAAAAGACAAAACAAGGTGTAAGTATATTGGTTGTACACGTCAAAGCAAAGAAAATAAGAGCAAAATAACGTAAAATAACACTTCAATATAGGTGAAATTTCAAAAAAATAATAACATAGAACACAACAGGCACCAATTGATTGATAGAAAAATTATAAAAGGGGGAAGAGGAAGGAAATGGTGAGTGCCCAAGCTAATATATGCAAGAAAAAGTATATAAGGCAAAGGTAAGTATGTACATGGAGAAAACAGGATTACCTTAAAAATATCAAAGTAGATTCCTATAGGAAAATGAAGAGAGATTCTATGGAAGAAAGTGTAATGTTAGAATCAAAGTGAAAGTCCAAAATTAGATAGCTCAGGGCTGAGTATTAAAATACCTTGAGAATACACAGTAAATACCAGAAAATCCAAGTGAGGATAATAATGTAATTTCCAGAAGTATTAGTACACCTATAATTAGAAATGCCAGTAGAAAAAGGAAAGTCATTATATTCATGTACTCAAAGGTTGATATGACATTAAGGATATCATGTAGTCATAGGATGAGGTAAATCTTAATATTTTGGGTTTGAGGGCTGTAGCTGTGTATAGTTAATGGGTATATTAACCTGTGCTATCTATTAATATGCAGGGCATTGTAGCCTAGAAATATGGACATCATAACAACCACATGTTTCTATAGTAAGAATAGCCATTAGGTTACCATGTGTGCTTTAGCTGGTAAGGCAGCGCTAATATTTCGTTGGGGTATAGTGGATGATAGTTACGTTGTGTTTTCTTAGACACTCTAGCCACAGGTATGTCAATCTTCAGTTTCCCATACCTTGGTCTCTTCCGGATCGAAGAGAAGGCAGTACTTAAAATTAGTTGGAATCACAAGCTTTTTCCCCACGTCTTTCCATTCTTTCAGTATCGTTGCCGTTACGTGATTATTAAAGGGAATCTGTCACTTTTTTGGCATATCATGTAAAAATATCATTCAATTTAGTGTCAGCTCTGCATTATACAAGTACTTTTTATACACCTTGACTCCTCACCAATGATACATAAATACAGTTTTTATTCCTCCAGCAGTGTATGTAAATATGCTTGGTCCGGTCCGATGGGCGGGGCTTATTGTCAGTCACTCCCCCCTCCTGGCTTGCTCTACGCATTCCTTTCGAGTAATTTCTGCGTTCGCGTAGTTACCGCGCATGCGCATTCAAATGGTCCCTCGCACGTGCGTAGTATGCTTTGCCCAACTGTGGGCAAAGCCGAAAAAACAGTACTGCGCATGCGCAGGCATACGCCATGGCGTTCTATGACCCGGAAGTATACTTGTGTACTTCCAGGCCATGGAACGCCATGGCATATGCCGGTGCATGCGCAATACTGTTTTTTGACTTTGCCCAGTTGGGCAAAGCATACTGCGCACGCGAGGGATCATTTGAATGCTCACGTGCGGTAACTCTACACTATCTGTGATATTCACAGAAACGAATACGTACAGCAAGACGAGAGGGGTGGAGACTGACAATAAGCCCCGCCCATCGGACCGAGCATATTTACATACACCGCGGGAGGAATAAAAACGGTATTTATGTATCATTGGTGAGGAGTCAAGGGGTATAAAAAGTACTTGTATAATGTAGAGCTGACACTAAATTAAATTATATTTTCACATGATATGACAAAAAAGTGGTGACAGATTCCCTTCAACTGGACATACTCTATTTTTACGAGCTCTCAGGCCGCCAAACATTTCATCCTGAATTGTCAATGGTTCCGTGGAGTGCTCAACCTTCATGGTACTCTTGACAGCCTGCAGGAGCATGTAGGTGTTCTCTGACGAAAACAGGTATCATCTCCTTTCTTCCGGGAGCCTAACCTTCACCAGAGTCCGGATCAGAATAGCCAGATACTTCTCCTTCATCTGAACTCGGATCCTTGTCCCATCTGGGTCTCTTAGGACAGGGAGACTGGGATGGTACTAATGCTGAGACCGTAGTCTGTACTTCCTCTCTGATCATGGTCTTTATATTGGCCAGTAAAGAGGTCTGCTCCTCCTTAAGCAATTTGGCAAAGCATGCTTCACATAGCTTTTTCTCATATCCCTCTGGAAGTCTGGCCGTGCATAAGGGACATCTGTTAGCCTTCTTTTTGGCTGCTGAAGTGGATCGCTTAGGCGTCTCCTTGTCCTAAAAGGCAACATATAAAGAAGGCCCTGTAGCTATTGGATCTAGTGCCCAGCTAAGAGACCCCTACTATGATTTACTCACATGGTCCACGGATGGCTTTAAGGACTGGATGTCAGGACGGCTAGCACTCTCCATCTTTACTAAATAAATTGTGCTGTCAGCTGTCCATCTTTAAGTAGTCCGCCTTACCCAGCTTCAAGACATTTGATTTGTCCTCCTTCCAAGCACAGCTGCTGTCAATGCCGGTGCTGAAGGTATCTGGCCGAGCAGCGCATGCCCCTTCTAGAATGCACGCCGACCGGTATAAAAACACCTGCACCCACACCATGTTCTCCTGGGGATCCTGAAGACACGCCCCCAGGCCTTGGCCCGGCTCACCCTGACGATACGGAGCGCCGGAAGTCATGCTCCTGGACTGGTCCCGGGATCCTGTGGTCGCCCGCTGGGTCTCGTCACCAGTGCGCCTCCTGATGACGCAGCACGCCGAAGTCCAGGAGCAAGACACCAGCCGGTAATCACTTTCCCGGCCCGGACCCGGGATCCTAAGGCCACGTCCACCAAATCTCGTAACCAGCGTGCCTTCTGATGACGCAGCGCGCCGGATATCTAAGCCAGAGACGCCGGCAGCATGGGAAGCCGTAGCAGCAGCTGCTGCCCAGAGCTCCCTGGGGAGGGATGCGGCAGATGCCGGGAGCGCACAGCTTAACTGGACGCTGAGGGACCTCCTCCAGTATCAGCGATGCTGTGCAGTATGCCCGCCCGACCGAGCCTCCACCACCACAGAGCCCCTAGGGAGGGATGTGGCTGTTCCAGGAGTCTCCTGCTCAACCGGACTCCGACACCCGTCGGCACGCAGGTACTTTATTTTCGCACCTCTGTGCTTCGCTTATGTGTCTGTCCCTGATAGGGACAGGAAAAACACTGAAGGTTGGTCGTGGGGAGAGGCTATTTAACCTCTTCTGTGTTCCTGTCCCTATCAAGAACAAAAAGGACAACCTCCTGGTGGTGCTGTCAGGAGGGATGTCCTGGAAAATAATATAGGGTACTTAGTTAACATTTTTTTTTTTTTATAAAAAAAGATGCAAAAGCCATCCCACAACTTCACGGTGACCCTTATTGGGACAGTCCTAAGTCTAATATTAAAAACCTTACCGTTTGTCAAGTGACATGCATGTGGATAAGGCCTGAGAAGGACTGGGCCCAGACAGTGGACACACGGACATGGGAAACCACATCAATATAATGCCCAGCTCAAAGAAAAGGTAGGCCACACTTTTATATGCACATGATGAAAACAGACTGAAAAAAACTCCAAAGATATGAACTGTGACAAACTGGTGTGCATGCAGCGTGTAAACGCACATTCACACTGGCCACTGAACAGAAGAAAAGCAAAGACAGAAACATAATGATTAAATACCCTGCAGTAATTAAAGACATATAAAGGTGTGCCCTGCCGTTCCTTTGAGTTAGGCATAATATTTATGTGGTTTCCCATGACTGTGTGTCCACTAGCTGGGTCCAATCCTTCTCATCCCTTATCCACATGCATGTCACTCAACAAATAGTAAGGTTTTTAATATTAGAGTTAGGACTGTCCCATTTAGGGTCACCGTGAAGTGGTGGGATGGCTTTTGCATTTTTTTTAATCAAAAAAACATGATAAGTACCCTAGATTATTTTTATGCACTATTGCTGTTTATTTACAGAAGGGTATTCAATCATTATGTTTTTGGTTTTGGTATTCACCTGATAAAGTAGAATCTTGATTATTTACTTTCCCCTTGAGTACTGCAGAAATTCTTTTAAAACCTTGGCCAGATGTGTGCCTCGCCACAATTCTGTCTCTGAGCTCCTTGGCCAGTTTCTTTGACCTCATGATTCTCATTTGGTCTGACATGCACTGTGAGCTGTGAGGTCTTATATAGACAGATGTGTGCCTTTACAAATCAAGTCCTATCAGTTTAATTAAACAGCTGGACTCCAATGAAGGAGTATGTAACGGGTCTGGTAGGTGAAACCACTGAGCTTTATTATACAAGACAGTATACTTGTAAGAGAGCAGGTGGCGCCCGGGAATACGGACAGGAATTCACGGGAAGTGACCAGGGCAGTCTCTGGGTAGGCAGGTTGTCACGGCAAGTGACCAGGGCAGTCTCTGGGTAGGCAGGTTGTCACGGCAAGTGACCAGGGCAGTCTCTGGGTAGGCAGGTTGTCACGGCAAGTGACCAGGGCAGTCTCTGGGTAGGCAGGTTGTCACGGCAAGTGACCAGGGCAGTCTCTGGGCAGGCAGGTTGTCACAGCAAGTGACCGGGGCAGTCTCTGGGCAGGCAGGTTGTCACAGCAAGTGACCGGGGCAGTCTCTGGACAGGCAGGTTGTCACAGCAAGTGACCAGGGCAGTCTCTGGACAGGCAGGTTGTCACAGCAAGTGACCAGGGCAGTCTATGAATATAAAGGCTTATACGACCTGAGCTGTTGGAGCCTCCTGGTAGGCTGCAGTCTGATGGCAGATGATCGCTCCCAAGCGAGCAGGCAGGAATCTCTGGAGTAGCCGGTGATCACTGCTGGAGATGTCTGAACCTTCGGATAAAGCTGCAGTCGGATGGCAGATGATCGCTCCCAAGTGAGCAGGCAAGAGTCTCTGAAGTAGCCGGTGATCACTGCTGATGAAGTCCGAACCTTCGGATAGAGCTGCAGTCGGATGGCAGATGATCGCTCCCAAGTGAGCAGGCAAGAGTCTCTGTAATCGCCGGGGATCACTGCAGGTGATGTCCGAACCTCCGGGAGGGCTGCAGTCAGATGGCAGACAGCAAACAGACGGGTAACAGGCAGGCAACTGGAAACAGGAGCTGAGGGCTGAAGCAGAGTTATACAGTGCAACAACAACATTGCTCGGGCACCTCCATTAAGGAGGAAGCCCTTAATATAGGGTGGAGTCCTCCGGCATTGGCCGGAGACTAATTTGGAAAATGCGCGCGGCTCCTTTAAGAGCGGGGGAGGGCGCGGGCACGCGCCCTAAGTCCAGCAGCAGGGAAGGAGCGCGCGGGCCCAGCAGGCGGAATGAGGACGCCGAGGATGCTGGGGGTGCTGAGGACGCTGGGGGGCGCTGGGGCGCTGAGGACGCAGAGCGCTGGTAAGGGGAACGGCGTCCCTGCCTGGCAGAGGGCCGGGACGCCGATGCTACAGTACCCCCCCCCTCTAGGCCCCCCCCTCTTTAGGCCAGAAAGAAATTTAGCTAGGATGAGAGGGCATGGATGTTCTCCCGAGGCTCCCACGTTCTCTCCTCAGGACCAAACCCCTTCCAATCCACCAAAAAATAAGTCTTTCTTCCTACCCTTTTTGTGGCCAGAATGTTCTCTACCTCAAATTCATCATCAGCAGACACTGGAGCAGGAGGTGTACCTGTAGACTTGAAAAAAGAGTTAAGTACCACAGGTTTGAGGAGAGACACATGAAAAGAGTTAGGAATTCGCAAATTGGCCGGGAGTTTCAGTTTATAGGACACTGGGTTGATCTGCCTGATGACCTCAAAAGGACCGATAAACCGAGGACCTAACTTGTAGGAAGGAATTTTGAGCCGAACATATTTGGACGAAAGCCAGACTTTGTCCCCAGGACGGAATTGAGGAGGATCCAGACGTTTCTTGTCAGCATGTCTTTTCATGCGCTCGGATGACTGAATGAGTGCGGACCGGGTACTCTCCCAGATGGAGGAGAATTCTCTAACCAGAGATTCCGCAGCTGGATTGTCCACAGAGATGGAAACGGGGACAGGAATCCGAGGGTGCTGACCGAAGACTATAAAAAACGGAGACTTGGTGGACGATTCGCTCTCGTGATTATTGTAAGAGAATTCGGCCCAAGGCAGGAGCTCCACCCAATCAGAATGATGAGCATTAACGAAGTGTCGGAGATAGCTGGTCAGATTCTGATTTATTCGCTCAACTTGTCCATTGGACTGTGGGTGGTAAGCGGAGGAGAAATCCAAGGTGACGTCTAGTAACTTACAAGTAGCTCTCCAGAAACGTGAAGTGAACTGTACCCCACGATCCGACACAATGTGACGAGGCAAACCATGGAGACGGAAGATGTGGCGGATAAAGTCTTTAGCCAACTCGGGTGCAGACGGAAGACCTGGCAGAGGAATGAAGTGAGCCATCTTGGAAAAGCGGTCAGCGACCACCCAAATGACCGTACAACCGGCAGAGACGGGCAGATCCGTAATGAAGTCCATGGCTATATGTTGCCAGGGAGCAGCGGGTACAGGAAGCGGAAGAAGACGGCCGGCAGGCAGGTGTCTCGGAACTTTGTTGCGGGCACAGGAGACACAGGCAGAAACAAAGTCTATTACGTCTTTGTGCAGGGTAGGCCACCAATAATGCCGGGTAATGAGTTGGAGGGTCTTTTTCTGACCAGCGTGGCCAGCGAGTTTAGACGAATGACCCCAATGTAGAATTCTCTTCCGATCAGTCTCTGATACGAACGTCTTACCAGGAGGGAGACGGTTTAGACTCACGGGAGCCACCTGCATCACTCTGGCGGGATCGATGATATGTTTAGGCTCATCTTCGAGATCCGACACCAGGAAGGACCGGGACAAGGCATCCGCCTTGATGTTTTTGTCAGCCGGGCGAAAATGCAAGAGAAAATCAAAACGGGCAAAAAACAAGGACCACCGGGCTTGGCGAGGGTTAAGTCTCTGAGCATGCTGAAGGTAAGACAGATTTTTGTGGTCCGTGTAGATGATTACCGGATGAAGAGCCCCCTCGAGTAGGTAACGCCACTCCTCCAATGCCAATCTAATGGCCAATAACTCTCGATCTCCTATGGAGTAGTTGCGCTCGGAGGAGGAGAAGAGTTTGGAGAAGAAACCACAGGAAACCATCTTCCCGGATGAAGATTTTTGAGTAAGTACCGCTCCGGCTCCAGCAGAGGAAGCGTCCACCTCCAGGAAGAACTGCTTGTTGCCGTCCGGGCGATGCAGCACTGGAGCGGAAGAGAAGGCTTGTTTCAAGGAAAGAAAGGCCTCCTCTGCTTCGGGCGTCCACTGTTTGGGGTTAGCATCCTTGCGGGTGAGCGCTGAGATTGGAGCAGTCCTGGAAGAGAAGTGCGGTATGAAGAGACGGTAATAGTTAGCGAATCCCAGGAACCGCTGAATGGCCTTCAACCCCTCTGGTCGGGGCCACTTCTCGATGGCAGACAGTTTCTCCGGATCCATTCGTAGGCCTGTCTGAGAGATAATGTAGCCCAGAAACGGAAGCGAGGTCTGCTCAAAGAGGCACTTCTCATATTTGGCGAAGAGGTGATTCTGCCTGAGCCTGAGCAGAACCTGACGAACATCCCTCCGGTGAGACTGGAGATCCGGAGAGAAGACCAAGATGTCGTCAAGGTACACCACAACGCAGGAGTAGAGGAGGTCCCGGAAGATGTCATTGACCAACTCCTGAAAGACTGCTGGAGCATTACAGAGACCAAAGGGCATAACCAGATACTCGTAGTGGCCATCCAGGGTGTTGAATGCCGTCTTCCATTCATCTCCTCGACGGATACGAACCAGGTTGTATGCTCCACGAAGATCCAGTTTAGTGAAGACTCTAGCCCCTCTAAGACGATCAAACAACTCCGGAATGAGCGGAAGAGGGTACTTATTCTTCACTGTGATCAAATTTAGGCCTCTGTAGTCAATACAGGGACGGAGAGATAGATCCGTCTTTCTTTTTTACAAAAAAGAAACCTGCTCCCGCGGGGGAGGTAGATTTACGGATGAATCCTTTCGCTAAATTCTCCTCGATATATTCTGACATCGACCTGGTCTCTGCAGCGGACAATGGGTAAATACGCCCACGGGGAGGCGTAGTACCGGGTAGCAGGTCGATCGGGCAATCATATGGTCTATGCGGGGGTAATGTCTCTGCTTCCTTTTTATTAAAGACATCCGCGAATGACCAATATGGAATCGGGAGTCCAGGTAGATTAGCAGGTGTAGGAGAAGAACGGACGGGATGGACAGGCACCAGACACGTTTTATGACAGTCCTGTCCCCAGCGAAGAATCTCTCCATTCTGCCAGTCGAGCACGGGTGCATGTTTTTGGAGCCAAGGCAGACCTAGTAAGAAAGCATGAGAGAGTCCAGGTAAAACATGAAACGAGATGCTCTCAGAATGCAACATTCCCACCTGCAGGGTTATGGCTTCGGTGATAAGTTGGATGGGACGAGGTAGGAGACCCCCATCCACAGCAGCAACAGATACTGGTTCAACCAGAGGTTTGGTGGGAATGCGATACTTCTCTACTAGAGCCTGTGAAACAAGATTCCCAGCTGCTCCAGAATCAAGTTGGGCCAGTTCGAAGTAACGGTTCTTACCGATGAGAATAGAGACAGACAGCAGCAGAGATGAAGAGGATTTATTCTGGTCTAGGTGGACCTCTCCGAGCGAACCTAGACACAGGCGTTTCCCGACTTCTCCGGACAGGTACGGATCCAGTGCTCCTTACTGCCACAGTAGAAGCAACTCCTCTCGGCACGGCGTGAGTCCTGACGGGCTTTGACCATCTTGGTCTGGTCGACCTGCATAGGCTCAGCAGTGTGCATCTGGGGAGAAACGGAAGGGGTTATAGGTCTCTGAAACGAGGGTGCAAGACGAGGAAACCCTCTCTCACGGGTGACCTCTTTGGCACGTTCCTGGAACCGTAGATCAATTCGATTGGCAAGATTTATTAAATCATCAAGGGAGGTTGGAATGTCCCGACCGGCAAGTTCATCTTTAATACGGCCGGACAGACCCTCCCAGAAGACCGAAATCAGGGCGTTATTGTCCCAAGCCAACTCTGAGGCTAGAGTACGGAACCGTATGGCATATTGACCAACGGTGAGACTCTCCTGACGGAGACGCAACAGAGATGATGCAGAGGAGGTCTTCCGTCCAGGTTCGTCGAATACCTTCCGGAAGGCCGAGAGAAAAGCAGGCAGGTCAGATACCAGAGGATCTTCTCTCTCCCAGAGAGGATTAAGCCAGGCCAGAGCCTCTCCGGTGAGATGGGACATGATGAAGGCAATTTTGGCCCGGTCAGAGTTAAACTGGTGTGCCAGGAGTTCGAAATGCAGAGTGCACTGGTTAATAAAGCCACGAGCCAGAGCAGGGTCGCCTCCAAACCTAGGAGGAGCTGAAAGTCGGGGTCCAGGAATGGAAACCACGGAATTGGGAAGCAGCGAGGCTGCCGGATTATGAGTCATGGCTCCAGCGGTGGTTGCTGGTGATGAATTCAGAGTGTCCAGGCGGGAATTGACGTTCCGCAGGTGACCCAGGATGGCCTCCTGTTGCGACCTCTGGCGAGATAGTTCATGACACAATTCCGGGATTGAAGGGGTTTGGGTGCCACCGGGTTCCATGGCCCGAGCAAACTGTAACGGGTCTGGTAGGTGAAACCACTGAGCTTTATTATACAAGACAGTATACTTGTAAGAGAGCAGGTGGCGCCCGGGGAATAAGGACAGGAATTCACGGGAAGTGACCAGGGCAGTCTCTGGGTAGGCAGGTTGTCACGGCAAGTGACCAGGGCAGTCTCTGGGTAGGCAGGTTGTCACGGCAAGTGACCAGGGCAGTCTCTGGGTAGGCAGGTTGTCACAGCAAGTGACCAGGGCAGTCTCTGGGCAGGCAGGTTGTCACAGCAAGTGACCGGGGCAGTCTCTGGGCAGGCAGGTTGTCACAGCAAGTGACCAGGGCAGTCTCTGGACAGGCAGGTTGTCACAGCAAGTGACCAGGGCAGTCTATGAATATAAAGGCTTATACGACCTGAGCTGTTGGAGCCTCCTGGTAGGCTGCAGTCTGATGGCAGATGATCGCTCCCAAGCGAGCAGGCAGGAATCTCTGGAGTAGCCGGTGATCACTGCTGGAGAAGTCCGAACCTTCGGATAAAGCTGCAGTCGGATGGCAGATGATCGCTCCCAAGTGAGCAGGCAAGAGTCTCTGAAGTAGCCGGTGATCACTGCTGATGAAGTCCGAACCTTCGGATAGAGCTGCAGTCGGATGGCAGATGATCGCTCCCAAGTGAGCAGGCAAGAGTCTCTGTAATCGCCGGGGATCACTGCAGGTGATGTCCGAACCTCCGGGGAGGCTGCAGTCAGATGGCAGACAGCAAACAGACGGGTAACAGGCAGGCAACTGGAAACAGGAGCTGAGGGCTGAAGCAGAGTTATACAGTGCAACAACAACATTGCTCGGGCACCTCCATTAAGGAGGAAGCCCTTAATATAGGGTGGAGTCCTCCGGCATTGGCCGGAGACTAATTTGGAAAATGCGCGCGGCTCCTTTAAGAGCGGGGGAGGGCGCGGGCGCGCGCCCTAAGTCCAGCAGCAGGGAAGGAGCGCGCGGGCCCAGCAGGGCGGAATGAGGACGCCGAGGATGCTGAGGACGCTGGGGGCGCTGAGGACGCTGGGGGCGCTGAGGACGCAGAGCGCTGGTAAGGGGAACGGCGTCCCTGCCTGGCAGAGGGCCGGGACGCCGATGCTACAGAGTAGTACCATCTCAAGGAGTATCACAAGGAAATTGACAGCATGTGACTTAAATATGAGTGTCTGAGGAAAGAGTCTGAATACTTATCACCATGTGATATTTCAGTTTTTCTTTTTTAATAAATTTTCAAAAATTTATACATTTCTGTTTTTTTTCAGTCAAGATGGGGTGCAGAGTGTACATTAATGAGAAAAAAATGAACTTTTTTGCATCTACCAAATGGCTGCAATGAAACAAAGAGTGAAAAAAATTAAAGGGGTCTGAATACTTTCTGAACCCACTGTATATGTATTTGGGTCTAGAAAAGGAAATCAGTTACCAGTGATGGTGAAAACCTACTATACATAGCACAGAAAGTGCTTTTAAAAAAATGGATCCCATCAGATGATCCCACCAAGAAGGAATGAATCATAGATGTAAGTAGTAACTTGCAACATGAATGTTTATTACTGTAATATACATAAACTATTATCCAAGAAGTATCGTTTCTCCTTGGGAGATCGACATGCTAAGCAAACGATACTTCTTGGATAATGGTCGGACTCCTCTCACACAGCCAAACCAGATCTCCGCTTTGCACTGACGAGGGACAGTACCCCGAAACACAGTGTCTGTAAATTGAGATTCTTGTTTGGCTATTATCCTAGGTCATGTGACAAGGCTCGTTAAAGTGTCAGCATTGACTTGTAGGATTGCTACCTTCCAATAGGTGGCACAAGAGTTCGAGCTCTCTTCCTCTCTGAAGAGACAATTTGCACAATTAGCATACATAAACTAAGGACATTTCTTCAGACATGGAGATTATGGATTTAAAGAAGTTGTAATGAATGGCAGATTACTAAAATTGGGCGTTAGAAAAAAAGGAGGTGGAAATGTTGGGTATTTATTTTTGTGGTGGGGGACAGTTGGGGGTTGCAATACACTTGAACATAGAGTGAATATATAAATATTTAACAATGTGAAATATTGAAATATTCAAAGCTAATGTTATATTGCTTTTTAGATAAGAGATATCTATTAGCAACTGCAAAAATTTTAATTTGATATAAGTTCTAAGTTGCTTTTCCTTCTCATTTACTTATTTGTCGTTACTTTTTCTGTTTTTTGATGGACAACTAAATGTGATTTATGTTTAAAACATTTTCCACATTCTAAACATGAATATCGCTTCTACCCTGTGTGAAGTTTCTGATGTTTAACAAGACGTGATTTCACTGCAAAACATTTCCCACATTCTGAACATGAAAAAGGTTTCTCCCCTGTGTGAATTCTCTGATGGATAACTAAAATTGATTTCTGATTAAAACATTTTCCACATTCTGAACACTGAAATGGCTTCTCCCCGGTGTGAAGTTTCTGATGCCTAACAAAATTTGATTTATCTGCAAAAGATTTCCCGCATTCTGAACATGAAAAGGGCTTCTCCCCTGTGTGAATTTTCTGATGAATAATAAGCCTTGATTGCTTTGCACAACATTTCCCACATTCTGAACATGAAAGGGGATTCTCCACTGTGTGAGTTTTCTGATGAATAACAAGCCTTGATTCGTTCACATAACATTTCCCACATTCTGAACATAAAAAAGGTTTCTCCACTGTGTGAGTTCTCTGATGGATAGGTAAATACGATTTCTGATTAAAACACTTCCCACATTCTAAACATGAAAAAGGTTTCTCCCCTGTGTGAGTTCTTTGATGGACAACTAAAATTGATTTCCGATTAAAACATTTCCCACATTCTGAACATGAAAAAGGTTTCTCCCCTGTGTGAATTCTCTGATGGATAACTAAAATTGATTTCTGATTAAAACATTTTCCACATTCTGAACACTGAAATGGCTTCTCCCCGGTGTGAAGTTTCTGATGCCTAACAAAATTTGATTTATCTGCAAAAGATTTCCCGCATTCTGAACATGAAAAGGGCTTCTCCCCTGTGTGAATTTTCTGATGAATAATAAGCCTTGATTGCTTTGCACAACATTTCCCACATTCTGAACATGAAAGGGGATTCTCCACTGTGTGAGTTTTCTGATGAATAACAAGCCTTGATTCGTTCACATAACATTTCCCACATTCTGAACATAAAAAAGGTTTCTCCACTGTGTGAGTTCTCTGATGGATAGGTAAATACGATTTCTGATTAAAACACTTCCCACATTCTAAACATGAAAAAGGTTTCTCCCCTGTGTGAGTTCTTTGATGGACAACTAAAATTGATTTCCGATTAAAACATTTCCCACATTCTGAACATGAATATGGCTTCTCCCCTGTGTGAGTTCTCTGGTGTTTAACAAGACTCGATTTCTCTGCAAAACAGTTCCCACATTCTGAACATGAAAAAGGCTTTTCCCCTGTGTGAGTTCTCTGATGGACAACTAAATGTGATTTATGATTAAAACATTTCCCACATTCTGAACATGAATATGGCTTCTTCCCTGTGTGAACTCTCTCATGTCTAACAAACTCAGATTTCTGGTTAAAATATTTCCCACACTGTAAACAAGATAATCTCCTTTCTTCTGTGTGAATTTGTTTATGAGTAACTAAAGACATTTTGAGGGAAAAATCATTTCTAATTTCTGCACTTGATAATGGTGTCCGTGCTTTAAGAGCTGTTTGATTTTTAATGTGTCTTTTATTTTCCTTAATAGTCTGTGATGAATCAGAAGTTTGGACCTGTTTAAAAGGATCAGATGATAGATCTTTGCTGTGAAGGGATGATGTATTATCTGGAGTAATGGCAGTCATTTCAGTTACATCTTGTGTGATATTAAGGTCATCTGATTTAAAAATTGCAGATGTCACTTGTCCCTGTGATCTCCTGGTACAGTCATCTGCCAAGAACAAAGAGTATTATTTTTAAATAAAATATCCTTAAAAATATATTTGTATAACATTTTTAAAATATAGATAGAAATTGCACGTTATGAAGATAAAACTAATTGACTATCAAACATTAGATCTAATTAGATTAAAATGTTTGGGGGCCTAAATAATACTAATGAAAACTTACAGTATTTTTCAGATTATGAGATGCACTTTTTTCACCCAAATTTGGGGGAAATTCGGGGTGCGTCTTATAATTTGGATATACCTTATCGGCATGCCGCTGCGGGTGTCCGGTGCTGCTGCTGCTCCTGATGCTGCTGCGGGGGCTCTGCCGACATTTTGTGAAAGGCCAGAGCCCCTGCAGTTCTGTGTTTTCCAGTGTGGTGGGCTCCGGGAAAATGGCAGCTGGGGGGCGATGCATGCGCAGATGGAGATCTCGGTACCAAGATCTCGCGAGATGAGATCTCAGCGCTGAGATCTCATCTCCAAAGCTGAGCGCTGAGAAGGCACTCTTTAGCCTTTTTTGCAATACAGTGAGGACATTGTGTGCATGACAAAAAAATGCGTCCTCCGCATAAAGTAGGGAAGGGGACAGCTTTCATAAGAAGAGAGGAAGTGCCGGCTCAAGAGAGGAATTGAGGTTGGAATCTCAGCACCAAAAAAGAAAATGAAATGAGATTGTGCTGCAGTGTTTATTTATTTTGATCTGGCAAAGATCTCTTTCATGTCAAGGAGGAGTTCAATAGCTTACACTCTGCTTACAGCATTTCCTGATTCCCGACTCCTGCTCCACACAGGTCCTTCTTAACAAGAAAGAGATCTTACAATTTACGTTATTGCTGTACTAGATTTCTGCCTACCTGCACCCGCAACAGATGTCCTTGGCAAAGACTGTGCATGGTCGAAATGTTGGATGAGATCCGTTTTGGACTCCTTGCTGTATCAAAATAAATTTACACTGCAGAAAGACACACAGTCTCATTTCAATTCATTTTCTGGTGCCGAGGTTCCAACCTCAATTAGTCTGGACCACAAGTTCCTTCCTCAAGAACACAATTCTTTCAAAAGGACAGTGTGCCGGTCTTTCTTCTTCTAATCAGCTCAAGAGAGGAAGCAACAGATCAAGACCAGAGACGCTGATGGAACCGGAACACACCGACCTTGAGTATAATAAAAGGTCTTTTTTGGCATCTGAATAGTGGATTGGGAACTTTTTTACAGAATTGTAGTATACTATAAGAGGCCCTAATAGTGGTGGCCGTAGTTTATATGGGCAAAACCTGGTGACAGATTGCCTTTAATTGCATCCCTTTTTTGTTTTGCTGACTAAATTTTATGAGACATTTAAAAAATTTCTTACAGTGCCATACTTTGGATAAAAAAAATTAAATACTGTATATACTCGAGTATAAGCCGACCCGAGTATAAGCCGTCCCCCCTAATTTTGCCACAATAAACTGGGAAAACTTACAAACTCGAGTATAAGCCTAGGGTGGAAAATGAGATTATGCCCTATATGCTGCCCCATGTATTATGCCCCCATATATGCTCCATAGATTATGCCCCCATAGATGCTCCATAGATTGTGCCCCCATAGATGCTCCATAGATTGTGCCCCCATAGATGCTCCATAGATTGTGCCCCCATAGATGCTCCATAGATTGTGCCCCCATAGATGCTCCATAGATTGTGCCCCCATAGATGATCCATAGATTGTGCCCCCATAGATGATCCATAGATTGTGCCCCCATAGATGATCCAAGATTGCCCATAGATCTAGATTGGCCCCATAGATGCTCCACAGATTGTGCCCCCATAGATGTCCATAGATTGTGCCCCCATAGATCCCAGATTGTGCCCCCATAGATGCTCCATAGATGTGCCCCATAGATTGTGCCTCCATAGATGCTCCACAGATTGTGCCCCCATAGATGATCTACAGATTGTGCCCCCATAGATGCTCCATAGATTGTGCCTCCATAGATGCTCCACAGATTGTGCCCCCATAGATGCTCCATAGATTGTGCCCCATAGATGCTCCATAGATTGTGCCCCATAGATGATCCATAGATTGTGCCCCATAGATGATCCATAGATTGTGCCCCATAGATGATCCATAGATTGTGGCCCATAGATGCTCCACAGATTGTGCCCCATAGATGCTCCACAGATTGTGCCCCCATAGATGCTCCATAGATTGTGCCCCCATAATGATCCACAGATTGTGCCCCCATTGATGCTCCATAGATTGTGCCCATGATCTCCATAATTGTGCCCCATAGATGATCCATAGATTGTGCCCCCATAGATTATGCTCCATAGTATAGGCCTCAATTGCTGCCGCTGCAACCGAAAAAAAAAAAAAAATGACACACTCACCTCTCCTCGCTGGGGGCCAGGTGCCGGTGTCCTGAGCAGGCGGGGACAGCGGCGCGCTATGGGGGACAGGTGCCGGTGTCACCGATCGCTCAGGGCCCCGGCACCTGCGATATTTACCTGTCACCGCTGCTCGCCGCTGTCTTCCGGGTCCTCCAGCAGTGAATGATCAGGCAGAGGGCGCGGCGCACAGTAACCACGTCATCGCGCCCTGTCTGAACATCGCAGCAAGAGGACCCGAGGACACAGCGGAACGGGACAGGTAAATATCGCTCATACTTACCCTTCCGCCGGCGCGTCTCTGCCCTCCTCTTCTCCCACGGTCCCGGCGCCTGTGTTCAGCGGTCACGTGTTACCGCTCATTAAAGTCATGAATATGTGCATATTCATGACTTTAATGAGCGGGACCGTGGGAGAAGAGCAGGGGCTGCAGAGACCGGGCCGGCGGAGAGGTGACTATACAGGACAGCTGCGCTCCTCCTCCCCCGCCGACCCCCTGGTATATGACTCGAATATAAGCCGAGAGGGGGACTTTCAGCCCTAAAAAATGGGCTGAAAATCTCGGCTTACATTCGAGCATATACGGTAATTACTGTTACAGATAATAAAAAATAAAACTTGTTACACAAGTAGGATTAGAGGATTCAAATTTCTTTCCTTATTTGCAGATAAGACGTTCTATTCTGTCTTAAATCTGGCTTTTAATTTTGGGGGAACATATCCTTTTATGGATTATTTATGGTCAACTGAAATCGGTAAAGGCAGAATTAGTTCCCTATAAAAACATTCGATTAATCGACTTTCAGAAGAGAATAAATTCTGGGAATCAGATCTTGCATTTATTTTACACAATGGGAAATAATTGTAAATTCTACTAAAGTTCTTCTCTACGTCACATGAGAGAATGTTCCAATTTATGGTTATTCATAGGCTGCATGGTCCCCGGCTTTTATGCAGAAGATTGGATATATTAAATATTCTAAATGTCTCAGATGTAAATCAGAGGCGTCAGATCTATTTCATATGTATTGGGACTGCAGGGAAATCAGGGAATTTTGGGAATCGGTTATCACATTTGTTGCTGATAGGCTGAATATTGTTTTGCCATTTAATTTTTTTTATAGGAGTCAAGACGGATTATCCTACTAAGGATCTAATTACCGTATATACTCGTGTATAAGCCGAGATTTTCAGCACCTTTTTTTGTGCTGAAAATGCCCCCTCGGCTTATACACGAGTCATAGGGCAGAAAACAGCGGGGGAGGGGATGCGGCGGCAGGAGCCGGTGGCTGGGACATCATACTCACCCTCCCCGTGCCATCGCTGAACGTCCCTGCAATCCTGCGTTCTCCCCGGCTTCCTGCAGCTCTCCCCGGCTTCCTGCAGCTCTCCAGCGCTGAGCGGTGACGTAATACCCACTCATTAAGGTCATGTAATATGACACCACTCCCATGGGCGTGGCCTCCATATTCATGGCCTTAATGAGCGGTGTTACGTAACCGCTCAGCACTGGAGAGCTGCAGGAAGCCGGGGAGAGCTGCAGAAAGCCGGGGAGAACGCAGGATTGCCGGCCGGGACGTTCAGCGATGGCACGGGGAGGGTGAGTATGATGGAGGAGGATGAGGGGAGCATGGAGGAGGACAAGGAGCATGGGGGGGGGGGGGGGGAGGACGGAGAGCACGGAGCAGAACGGGGGGGAGGACAGAGAGCATGGAGCAGAATGGGGGGGGAGGACGGAGAGCACGGAGCAGAACGGGGGAGGACGGAGCGCATGGAGCAGGACGGGGGTGGGCACAGAGGAGAATGGGGGAGTGCAGAGCTGGATGGGGGAGCACGGAGCAGGACGGGGGAGGATGGAAAGCATGAGCAGGACAGGATAATGGAGCAGGAGGAGGGGAGCACAGAGAAGAATGGGGACACACAGAGCTGGATGGGGGAGCACAGAGCAGGACGGCAACTTATACACCCGGCTTATACGTGAGTCAATAAGTTTTCCAAGTTTTTTGTGGCAAAATTAGGGGGTCGGCTTATACACGGGTCGGCTTATACTGTCAAGGTAAATATTCAGATACTGTTATTCTTTCATACATATGTATGCTTCGCTTCCATTTTGTTTCATCGCCGCCATTTTAAGAAACAATAAGTTTTTCCTTGTCGAGTGAAACCAGATATATCAAATATAACAATGCTTTAGCTAAGATTGCACTAGCATCGACCTACACCCACATCTGTTTCCTCTGAGGAAATGTCAAGACGTCTGGGCCAGACCACATCAAGGAGTCTTGCAAGGCTGAACCTTAATATGAAATGTCACACCTTTTGAGTGTTACATAGATGTAGAAATGAACCCACGCGGCTACATTTCCTGTCGTTACATTTTATAACCTGCTAGAATAAGACGTAATTAATCAGGGATGGTAGGTGCTAGACATAAACAGTTTGCCCATGATTGCAATTGCAAAGGACAATTATAATATGCCCAATGTCTAATGTCATATGTCCATTATTCTATTATATTTATATATATATATATATATATATATATATATATATATATATATATATATATATGCTTGTGTGCTCTGAAGAAAAGTATTTTTCTTACCTCGCATGATTCATATCGAAACTTAGTTCAAAGATAGCACCAGTATCCGCCAACATCTGTTCCTGAGACATTGACCCAGATCAACGCCTACTTCTGACAGACGAAGTTGAATCAAGCCATTGATGACGACCACAATGACATTTAACAATTGAAGACGACATCAACATCTGTCTGGAGACATGGGCCAATCAGGGCTGGCCGGATATTAGATGAATATAGCTTACCCCACGTGGGTCATCCTGTTTGTTATGTCTATATAATCCCGTGTATGCTAATAAAGACAGGACATTGCTGAGATCGGTGCTACTAGTACCATTCCTGAGCGTGCTCTAAGTTTGAACCAGCCTTGTGTCTGACTCATACTTTGATTGGTCGACCCATGCTCTTAATCTAATCTGGAGTGACTGGAGGACGAGTGTTTGACGAGACGACCCCGTCAATTGGCGCCACAACGTGGGGCGTGGCCAACGGCTCGCTGCCCGCCAGACCCGTCCAAGGACTTCCGGTGGTGCCCGCGGTGACTGACTTCGAGGACTGCAGCCTCCAGAACACGGTAAGTTGAGAACATATATCCTGTATATGTGTCCCACTTGCCTGTGTCTCAGTCACTGTGAGGCCCTACTGTGCTGTCTGTTTGGGTCTGAGTGGGTGACCGGTCGAGTGGTGAGACCGTGAGCGATCCTACGCCACGTCCCGAACCAGCACTGTCAGAACGAGTGATGTCGCGTGCCTGCGCGTACTCGTGTGCACCACTTCCTCCTCCTCCGGTCACTGTACTCTGTTCTAGATAGTTGCCTCCCGTGACAGTTTGAAAGTGTCCAAATTTCTAGTATCTTGTAGAGAATTGTGGTAGGGGTGCGCATATCCAAATTTCCTTAGGAGACGAATAGAGGAGGGCTCTTCGTCTGAGAAAGTGACAAATAGAGGAGGACTCTTTGTCTAACCTGGAAAGTCTCATTAGGAGAAGCCCAGGTGTCAGCACATCGAGGGGGACTCTGTGCTGTGTAGAGTGTCACGGTGAACTGTGCTGTAAAGTCACCATCCACAGTTAGGGAAGAGACAAATAGAGGAGGACTCTTTGTCTTGTCAGTGTATCGAGGGGGACTCTGCATTGACGGGTGGTGACCTGCAAGTGACGCCGGTGGTCTGAGTCGCGACAGATCATTGCACTCTGTTAATATCATGATGCGCATGTTTAAATTAAAAAAAAACCCACAAGTTAGAGGGTGGTGCTTTGGGAGTTGGTGAGATTGTTTCAGTCACGGGATGGCAAGAAGGCTGTTAAAAAAAATGTGAGGAGTTTATACAAAATGATGGGCCTACCCAGTACAGGGAGACTTCAGCCTTCAGTGTGGAAAGATTTTGTAAGCCAGAGAAAAGGAATGTTAAGTGATCAGGGACTCCTGCACCAAGCACAAGCACATCTCAGAGTAGCAAATGATTTGAAAGTTTAAGGCTGGAGAGAGGTAGACGGTGCAGGAGGTTCAGAAAATGCTGAGCCTTTGTTTGGATATATAAAATGTTCAGAATGTGACCTTGTTGATGTAATAAAAATGGCTGTCAGCCCCATAATGCCCGTCACTGTACCCAGTGCGCCCCAGCCACCGCCCTATAATGGAGTCGACACCAAATCACCGGAAGGGTGGGTGTGCCGTGTGTGTAGTGAACAGAACCCGCCCTGGGCGGAGTCCTGTCGTGTTTGTGGGGCTCCCCGCCGCTGGCTCTCACCAGGAAATGCCCCTCCCACTACACCCAGCAGCCATCTTGGGACACCCACTTCCTCTAGCAGCCATCTTGGCACACCCGTAAATGGTCCCTCCCCTTCCTCCAGCGGCCATCTTGCTGCACCTGGTGGCCATCTTAATACACCCGGAAATGACCAACACCCCATCTCCTCCGGCGGCCATCTTGAGACACCCAAGCACACCCAGTCAGGCCTATATCCCTTGCTGATACCAACCAGGGCCTACTACCAGCCCCCGCCCGCACCTGTGCAGGCCACAGCTCCCAATATGGCACCAGATGCAACACCATTGTTCCCTTTCACACACCCCAACCCGGCCATTGCTGCAATGCATGAATCTTCAGTTTTTCAAACAATGATCAGAAGCCGCCGCCATGATATTATGGGATCTAATGAAGGGGAGGAGGATCAGGAGATAGAAGAGGGGTGGGCCCCTCAACAGCCACCACTATCCCCAGCAGCCCCAGTATCTTTTCTTCCCTCCTCCATTCCCCCACCATCATTGTCAACCCCTGGTCCTAGGGCCTATTCCACCCCTACTCCAGAGATGGGGCACCTTCCTCTCCTTCACAAATCCTCAGAGAGGACAGTCGTTCTGTAAGATTCACGGAAACCCCGGTCAGGCCCCCAGCTCCCGGTGTACTTGAAAACTGGTATCCCAGCCATTCACAGCATTACACAGACCGCAACGGAAATCCAGTGACATTATCCATAGGGTACGGTGATATCCTGACACATCGGGTTGGTGCTATAGTTAGTCCTGCCAACTCCAACTGCTCCAATAAAGGGGGTCTGGCTCTATTAATAGCCCAAGTTGGTGGTCCCATCGTCACTGCAGAATGCATGGCTCATATACACACTTATGACCCTTTGCCACCTGGACAGACTCTGACAACCCATGCAGGGGACCTTCCCGCTGATATCATCATCCATGCAGTAGGTCCAGTCCATGATCCTCTAAATTCAAATGAGTCACGGGCCACCCTTCGGGCCACCATACATTCAATACTCCATCATGCTGGTATGTTAAAAATAGAAGACATTAGGCACCAGGAATTATTTGAAACCAATGATAAAGTAGTAAATTTGTGATTGCTTTGTCTAAAGAGTTAACTAACACCCACTCTGCAGTGTCTGCTTCTCTCCCAGAATTTACAGGTGACACGGTGTATGATTTCTCGCCTGATGACCATATATATATAAAAAAAATTTATGAGAAGAGACTGTCTCCAGCCCAGATTTGAGGGTCCCTACACTGTGGTCCTGTCCACCCAAGGACCCGAAGCTCGAGGGCAAGAGCACCTGGATTCACGCCTCCCACTACAAGAAGGACAAGATTAGCCAGCAGTCATGAACCTTCTGTTACATATCCTTTGAGCTATATCCTGACCTCGTGCCAGTATGCCCACCTTTGGGTTAATATTACAACCCTGTGGTTATCTTTAAGTTCGATTTCTATCAAATATTCAACTGTGATAGGAATGATTTCAAGGGATCAACACACTAAATTTAAGCAGGTTGTAAGCGTTAAAGGATAAACTGCAATTCTGTAAATCTTCAGTTATCTTTTTGGGACATTGCATTACACTGGGGGCGCGACATCTGACCAGCGCTCGCAAAGAAGCTGTACAGAACTTTCCTATGCCTGTTAATGTTGCCGCTCTTAGGACATTTCTTGGACTGGTTTCTATTGCAGACAGTGGATACATGCTGTGTCAATCCTCATGCAGCCTCTCTGTGACTGTATCACCATTGTGCCTTTTAAACTAACTCCTGAAGGTATAGACTGTTTTTTTATTCCCTCAAAAACAGGATTGTGGCAGCTCCAGCGCTAGGAACCCTCCACTATGAACTACCATTCACCCTGTATCTCCATGAACAGCAGGGACACGCGGCAGGAGTATTGACTCAGTTACATGGTGACAATCAAAGGCCAGTGGCCTGTTTCAGTGAAAGACTAGATGCAGTGGCTAGGGGTACCCCGTCCTGTGTACGGGCAGTATATGCTGTAGGACTATTGCTCCACAAATCATCAGATATCGTTCTTGATTATCCACTGACAGCACTTACACCTCATGATGTATATACCATACTGAACCAGGTGCAGTCGGCACATCTTTCAGCTGCACGTCATCTTCGATTGCAATGTGCACTTTTAATGCCTCCAAATGTTTCTTTGCAGAGATGTACCACACTTAGTCCTGTCACATTGTTACCTCTCTCGGATCTAGGGGGGAGGTCAGGTATTGTACGGTATTGTACAAAGAAGATCCAAGAGAGGAGATTCCTTATGATTGTGTTCAGCTTATGGCACAGGAAACAGCAGGCCTACCCACAGTGTTTGAAACTGAAAGACTTAATGTTGATTTTGAATCTTTTGTAGATGGATCTCGCCACCAAGATGACTCAGGTACCTTCCACACCAGGTATGCCATCGTCTCCCTGAATGCAGTGATCAAAGCAGAACCAATGCTCCCATATCAGTCGGCCCAGGAGGCTGAATTTAAGGCTCTGACCGAGGCCTGTAAGATAGTTGAAGGTAGAATTGTTAACATCTACACAGATTCTAGATACGCATTCGGTATAGCTCATGATTTTGGTCCAATTTGGAAGTCTAGAGGATTCCTGACGGCAGCAGGACATCCCATTAAAAATGCTGACGCAGTCCAGCAGTTAATTGATGCATTACAATTACCAAAAGAAGTAGCTGTCATAAAAGTTAAAGCACATACCAGATGCACTGATCAGGTGAGTAAAGGAAACGAAATGGCCGATGCAGCAGCAAAAACAGCAGCCAGTAGACCACTCCAAGGGGTAACGATGCCCCAAAGTAAGCGCTTCCCAAAAATCCCTTTGTGTCGGAGGATGCCTTATCCCAGATGCAGGCTCAGGTGCGCCAGGAGGAAGTAGAAAAGTGGGAAAAGAAGGTGCATGTCTGAATGCAGCAACTGGGGTATGGGGAAGAGGGATGCGCCGATGCCTTCCAAGAGCGTTGTACCCTGCGGTCGCCCAGATGTTACATGGGCCAACCCACCAGTCCAAAACTGCTGTAATGAGCGTCATGCAGAAGCATTGGATAGCACCAGGCTTTTCCACCTGTATAGAAGGTTTGATCCAGGGATGCATGGTATGTGCTACACATAATCAGAGAAGGGTAGTCAAGACACCACCCAAACACGCCCCTCGGCCCCTCTATCCTTTCCAGAGACTGCAGATTGATTATATTCAGCTGCCAAAATCAGGATCATGGGAGTACGTGTTGGTGTGTTTTGATTTATTCTCAGGTTGGCCGGAGGCTTTCCCGATTGCCAAGGCTACGGCTGCGGCGACCGCAAAGAAGCTGCTTGCGGAGGTGGTGTGCAGGTATGGAGTACCAGAGGTGATCGAAAGTGACAGAGGTACACATTTCACAGGTGAAATAATGAATGAAGTTTTGACAGCTCTGGGAATTCAACAAGCTTTCCACACCCCATATCATCCACAAAGCAGTGGAAAAGTAGAAGGACTAAATGGGACATTGAAGTTAAAAATCCAAAAGGCCATGGCTGAAACAGGGAAATCTTGGCCTGAATGTTTACCATTAGCCCTATATTCAGTAAGGTACACTCCAAATAGGAAAACTGGACTTTCTCCGTATGAAATACTATTTGGCAAAGTGCCTAGTTTAGGATGTTTCTTTCCCAAGCACTGGAAATGAGTGACCATGTATTAAGCTCATATGTAAGGGATTTGCATAAAAGACTCAAGAAAGTACATGATAATGTCTTCAGTTCTCTTCCAGATCCAAACCAGGATCCTGGGAGTCACAGCCTGCAGTCCGGAGACTGGGTAGTCATTAAAAGACACGTGAGAGAGAGTCTGGATCCGAGATTTGACAGACCTTTCCAAGTTCTACTGACGACAAATACCGCAGTCAAGCTACAAGGCAAGGAAACTTGGATCCACGCATCGCCTTGTAAGAAGGTCCTTGGAGAGCCTCCAGAAGAGGAATGATGCTACTAATGACATTTGCTTGCATCCTTGCAGTAACGGATGCTTGGAACAGACTTAGCCGTGTAGATGATGATGATAACAGGTTCATTAGACATCACTTAGCTTTAGTGGATGGTGCATGATGAGTAATATTTCAAAGTTTATAGATTTGGCACACCGATTAGTATTACAGTATTCAGCTCTGTGTTGTGTGGTACCCATATATAGGAAAGCTGTAACCAATGCAACCGACCCCTCAGGTATTTTCCTTTATCAAGAAGAGATGTATATGAATGTAGGGGATATGGAACAATATACCCCGCCTGATCCTCTTGGCAAAACCCTCTATGACGCGATACAATCAAAAGAGTTAGTTTAGGGACAGATGGGAGAACTCCATGTTTAACCAACATAGGGACTCAGCTGCCTGGGGGCGTCCCATAAGGGGGCAGTCTCTGAGGTAGCTGGGTGAAGAAATCCACCTCCCCTCTCCCCACACATGGACAGTCTCAAAGGTCACCACGCCAAGGGAAAAACTTAGTGTTTAGGGGGAATTGTCAAGGTAAATATTCAATACTGTTATTCTTTCATACATATGTATGCTTCGCTTCCATTTTGTTTCATCGCCGACCATTTTAAGAAACAATAAGTTTTTCCTTGTCGAGTGAAACCAGATATATCAAATATAACAATGCTTTAGCTAAGATTGCACTAGCATCGACCTACACCCAATCTGTTTCTCTGAGGAAATGTCAAGACGTCTGGGCCAGACCACATCAAGGAGTCTTGCAAGGCTGAACCTTAATATGAAATGTCACACCTTTTGAGTGTTACATAGATGTAGAAATGAACCCACGCGGCTACATTTCCTGTCGTTACATTTTATAACCTGCTAGAATAAGACGTAATTAATCAGGGATGGTAGGTGCTAGACATAAACAGTTTGCCCATGATTGCAATTGCAAAGGACAATTATAATATGCCCAATGTCTAATGTCATATGTCCATTTCTATATTCTTATATTTTCATATATATAATTATATATATATATATATATATATATATATATATATATATATATATAGCTTGTGTGCTCTGAAGAAAAGTATTTTTCTTACCTCGCATGATTCATATCGAAACTTAGTTCAAAGATAGCACCAGTATCCGCCAACATCTGTTCCTGAGACATTGACCCAGATCAACGCCTACTTCTGACAGACGAAGTTGAATCAAGCCATTGATGACGACCACAATGACATTTAACAATTGAAGACGACATCAACATCTGTCTGGAGACATGGGCCAATCAGGGCTGGCCGGATATTAGATGAATATAGCTTACCCCACGTGGGTCATCCTGTTTGTTATGTCTATATAATCCCGTGTATGCTAATAAAGACAGGACATTGCTGAGATCGGTGCTACTAGTACCATTCCTGAGCGTGCTCTAAGTTTGAACCAGCCTTGTGTCTGACTCATACTTTGATTGGTCGACCCATGCTCTTAATCTAATCTGGAGTGACTGGAGGACGAGTGTTTGACGAGACGACCCCGTCAATACATGGGTATATACGGTACTTTATCTGCGAAAGGAATTATTTTTAAGGACTGGATAACTTCTAAAGTATTAAGTTACTTACAGGTAACGGTATTTTTCGGAAGACCATGACAGCACCACGAGAGAGGGGATCCGCCCTTCGGGAACAGGAAACCTACAGATACAAAAAGGGCGGCTCCCTCACACGCATCAGTTGGATTACAGAGCCGAGAGGACCTCCATGGTTAATGACACAAAAATTATATACAAACTCTAAACAACCTAGTCTACGTGGACTTTATAATTAAAGGGAGTGTTCCATACACGTGCAAGGGAGGGAACTAAGGGTGCTGTCATGGTCTTCCGAAAAATACCGTTACCGGTAAGTAACTTAATACTTTATTCGGACTACCATGACAGCACCACGAGAGAATTACAGAGATGTAACACTATTCTAGGGAGGGACTACAGCCTGCAGCACCCTTAACCCGAAGGAGAGATCCGAGGAGGCACCCATGTCTAATCTATAATGATTAAAAAAGGTGTTAGGAGAAGACCATGTGGCCGCCTTACATATTTGGTCGATGGATACTCCAGATCTTTCCGCCCAAGAAGTTGCCATGGCTCGAGTGGAATGCGCCCTCAGATTCTGTGGAGCCGGACTGCCACCTGCTGAGTATGCTAGAGAAATAGCCTCCCTAATCCACCTTGCTAATGTGCATTTGGAAACTCTAAAGCCCTTCCTCTCACCCTGAAAACATATGAACAAGGCGCTGCCCTTCTTCCATGGATCAATTACTGACAGATAATGTAATAAACACCTCCTGACATCTAGGGTATGGAGTTTCTCCTCTTTTTGGTTAGTGGGGTTAGGAAGGAAGGAGGGGAGGACTATTTCCTGTGTTCTATGGAACCTAGAGGCAACTTTGGGTAAATATGCAGGGTCCGGTCTAATTATTACCCTGTCTTCCATAATCTGTGTGTAAGGAGGGTCCCTAGAGAGAGATTGTATATCTCCTATCCTTCGCGCAGACGTGATGGCTACCAAGAAGGCTAACTTGAGAGACAGATTTTTAATTGCGGAGGACACCATAGGTTCAAACGGAGCCTCTGTCAAAGCCGTAAGGACTAGGTTTAAGTCCCATGGTGCATACCTTGTTCTTTGTATAGGCCTCGTTCTATCTGCCGCTTTGATAAATCTGGATATCCAGTAATTTTTTGCAATCTCGCAGTTAAACAAGGCACCGAGGGCTGATACCTGTACTTTCAGGGTACTAGTGGCTAGACCTAGATCTAACCCTTTCTGCAGGAATTCTAAAATCTGCCCTATAGGGATTTCCCCCTCAGTCCCGAGGATAGCAGTGGCTAGAAATCTTTCCTAGGTCTTAGCGTAAATTTTTGTTGTGACTATCTTCCAGCTATTAAGCAGGGTATTAATGAGATTGTCAGAGAACCCTTATCTTTTAATAATGACCTTTCAAACTCCACGCCGTTAGATGGAGTCTGGCTATTTGTGGATGATTGACTGGGCCCTGGAAGAGAAGGTCCGGAAGATCTGGAAGAACCCAGGGGTCGAAGAGTGACATTTTCCTCGGCCATGCAAACCAGGCCCTTCTGGGCCAGAATGGGGCAATCAGTATGATACTTGCTCTGTCCTCCATGATCTTCCTTATTACTAAGGGTAACAGGGCTAGTGGGGGGAAAAGCATAGGCCAGGCCAAAGTTCCATTTTGTCAGGAAAGCGTCCACAACTAGAGGCCTCTCGGACGGATCTAGCGAACAGAATTTTTCTACCTTCCTGTTTCGTCTGGTAGCAAAGAGGTCCACCTCTGGCTGACCCCAGAGACTGACAATCTGTGTGAAAATGGCTGTATTTAGACACCACTCTCCCTGTCTTAGCATGTTGCGGACTTAGAAAGTCTGCTGTGGTGTTGTCTTTTCCCCTTATATGTAGCGCCGTCAGTGATAGAAAATGTCTCTCTGCTGTTTGAAAAATGTGTTCCGCCACTCTCATCAGGGCTTCGGACCGGGTTCCACCTTGGTGGTTGATATATGCCACTGTTACCCGGTTGTCTGAGAGGATTCTGACGTGATGACCCTGCAGGTATATAAGCAGTTCTTTAATTGACAATTCTACAGCCGATAGTTCTTTAAAGTTAGAGGAGCTCTCTATCAGGGGGTCCCACTGCCCTTGGACCATGATCTCCCCCATACAGGCCCCCCAACCTGAGGGACTGGCGTCTGTGGTTACAACCCGGGATATGTGATTTTTCCAGGGAACCCCAATTGATAAGTTAATGTTGTTACTCCACCAAGCTAAAGATTTTATTGTAGCAGGCCGTAAAGTTATCTTCCTATCTAGCGAGTCTAGGACCCTTTCATTATCCAGAATATCCCTCTGAAGGGTTCTGGTGTGAAGCTGCGCCCGTCTTACAGCTGGGATGCAAGCTGTTAAAGAGCCTACAAGGGACATGGCATGTCTAAGAGTCATGGTTGGCCTATTTACTGCTTGAACCACCTGCTGACGAATTTGGACAATCTTGCTGGTTGGAAGACGACATTCCTGAGCCTCCGAGTCTAAGATTAGTCCCAGAAACTGCTGGACTCTCAAGGGTTGTAAACGGGACTTTTCCCGATTTATCAACCAACCTAAGCGTTCTAGAATGGATATGGTTTTGTCCAACTGGGAGCGGCAATGGTCAGCTGAGGTTCCAATAATTAGGAAATCATCTAAGTATGGTACAATCAGGATGTCATACTCTCTTAGATAATAAAAATAATAATAAATAATACATGACTATACACGTCATCCCCCGACCTTACCCCCGCTGTTCTACAGAACACCACCGACTGTCTGTCCGCAGTCTCCAACATCATGTCCGCTCTCTATCTGAAACTTAACCTCTCCAAGACTGAACTCCTTCTGCTCCCGCCGTCTACTAACCTCCCTAAATCTGACATTTCCCGCTCTGTGGGCGGCACCATAATAACACCCCGGCAGCAGGCTCGCTGTCTGGGTGTTATGTTTGACACCAATCTCTCCTTCACCTCCCATATACAATCTCTTGCCCGCTCTTGCCGTCTACACCTAAAGAACATCTCTAGAATCCGCCCTTTTCTCACCATGGAAACAACAAAAACCCTCACTGTAGCATTGATCCACTCCCGCCTGGACTACTGCAACGCTCTATTACTTGGCCTCCCCATTACTCGACTATCCCCTCTCCAGTCCATCCTTAATGCAGCAGCCAGGGTCATCCATCTGGCTAATCGGTACTCGGACGCGTCCGCTCTTCGCCAGTCCTTACACTGGCTGCCCATTCATTATAGGATCCAATTCAAAGTACTGGTTCTCACCCACAAAGCTCTCCACAGTGCAGCACCCCCCTACATCTCCTCCCTCATTTCTATCTATCGGCCTAATCGACTGCTGCGCTGGCTGGACCATCATTGTAAATGCACCATTGTATATACACACCTGTACTTTGTATCTCCCCCACCTCATTGTAGATTGTAAGCTCTCACGAGCAGGGTCGGCTTATTTTGCTTTAATTATTGTATTGTTAACGTTGTTACTTATGACTTGTGTTTTGAAACTGTTAAACTGTAAAGCGCTGCGGAATATGTTGGCGCTATATAAATAAAGATTATTATTATTTATTATTACATGGTAGTACGCATCTTTTAAATAAAACAGTTTTGAAACAACAACTTTATTGCTGACCCCACTGTTTCCATTTTAAAGGGTCGAGCTATCAAAAATTTATTCAGATCCCGAAGATTAATGATGGTTCGGTACGACTTATCTGGTTTCTTAACCAAAAATAAGGTAGAGTAAAACCCTTTACCCTCTTCTAACGCTGGTACTGGGCACAGAACATTTTTGTGGCACAACTCTGCTATCTCTGCCTCTAGAGCAACTTGTTCATTCTGAGAGGAGCGTATGGGAGTCATTTTAAATTTATCCACAGGAACTGAACAAAAGTCCAGCCTCAGTCCCTGTAATATAACCCCTTTCACCCAACTGCTGTTGGTGATCTGGGCCCAGGACAGATAATAAGTTGACAATCTACCCCCTACGGGGGCTGCTAGTCATTGACGTGTTCTCTTCCTTTCTCCAGAAGAATGTCCGAACATGAATCCGGTACCTTTCATTCTCCTGTCTTCCGATTTGGGACAGTCTCTAGCCGGCTTCCTCTGGCCAAACTTTCTCCTATTAAACGGTCGTTGACATGCTGAGGCTGCTAGGCTGGGAAATTTCTTTTTCTCATCGCCTGCTTTTTCCAGCAGCTCGTCCAGGACAGGGCCAAAGAGATATTCCCCTTCACAGGGTATGGCACACAGTTTAGATTTTGTCTGTATGTCACTAGGCCAGCACTTAAGCCACAGTGCCCTACGGGCCGCATTCGAGAGGCCCGCCGCCCTATCTGCCATTCTGACGGAGTCTACTGATGCATCTGAGAGAAAAGCTGCAGCCTCCTGAATAATTGACAGGGCACCTGAGATTGAGTCCCTGGGAGCCCCTTCTTTTAGCTGAGTCTCTAACTGGTCTAACCAGACCATCACGGATCTAGCCATGCACGTAGATGCTACTGCCGGTCTTAAGGAGCCTGCCGCCATCTCCCAGGTTCCTTTAAGGAAGATGTCCGCTTTCCTATCCAGGGGATCTTTAAGGGCCCCCATATCCTCAAAGGGTAAGCCGCTTTTTTCGAGGCCTTGGCCACCGCGGCATCTAATTTTGGAGCTTTATCCCAAACACTAGTACCTGGCTCGTCAAAAGGATATCTACGCTTAAGGGCCGGTGGTAGAGAGCCCTTCTTTTCCGGTTTTCTCCATTCATGGAGGATTAGATCCTTGATTTTTTTATTCAAGGGAAAGGCTCTTCTCTTCTTTTGGTCCAAACCTTTGAACATCCTATCTTCTACGGACATTTCTGGTTTGGTCTCTACTATCCCCATCATACCCCTGACTGCTTTAACTAGCTTGTCCACTCGGTCTGGGGGCAGACAAAAGCGGCTGGAGTCTTCCTCAGACGAGGAAGCCGACACGGATGAATTAGGGGATTTTTCATCTCTCTTCCAGTCTACCGATGAGTCTGAGTCTGAACTACTTCTTCGTCTGGGACTTCCCGCAGGTGTCATTGATCTCAGGGAATCCCTTACTTCGGACCTGAAGAGATCCTTCAGATTTAGGGTGAAGTTGGGGGTCTCCTCCGCCACCTGAGAATATATCAAACGGGGGAGTCTAGACTGTTCTCGGCTAGAGCTACTCCCTCCTCCCCACTACCTGAGACCTTACCGTCTGCTGGATACAGGGGGAGCATAATCTTTTCGGACAATCCGGAAGGGGGCATCCACAGAGGGCGCATTCCCTGTGCCTTGTTTTTTCTGTGCATTTCTTCCCCTATAATGATAGCATAAGGGGGAGCTCCGTCACTGAGTGACCTTTCACGAAGATCACTTACCAGCGTCTGCCGAAATTAGGTACCAGAACGTGAGGAAGAGATGTCCTGGATGACGCAGTCCCCTGCCGACTGGAAGGGGTCTTCCAACCTGACTGGTTCCAGCTGGTGTCCCTCTGGGACATCTGAGACTTCTTTACCGAAGTCTGCTTTGGGGCTTCGTCCTGCTGCACAAGCTGCAGCTGCTCATCCTCAATTATGATGAATGGGCCAAAAGCATGGGTCCCCCTGCTTGGCCACCTTATATCTTCCTCCATCCGGTTTACAGCGTTCATGCTCCGCCTCCCCCTCAGCCTCCCCTGCCCTGCATTGCTTTGTCAGGGTTTCTGTCCCCTAGGATGGCGGCCGCCATTTTTTTGGAATCTGCACATGCTCAGATCACCACTGGCACTTGCGACCCGGAAGTGACTGCTGGCTTCAGCCCCAAGATGGTGCTTCACAGCGTCCACAGGGGGAAACCATGCCAGCACTCCAGGTGCTGCTGCCCCCACCGCCCACGGTGCTAACCAGGAAGCATCCCGGGGAATTTATACAGGAGGGGGAGCATTTACTACCGCTGCCTGCCGCCAGCCTGTAGGACACTTTCGGGGAGGCTGGAGATATACTTACCCCGGCGTTGCTCTGGAGGCAGCAATCCGCTGGACCCTGCTCCCTGCTGTCTCACCACAGTCGTGCCAACCAGCCAGGAGCACCGTGGCGCTTCAGGACACCGCACCGGCCGATGTAGGAGACCCCCCCGCTACCTGAGCCGACCGGCCGGGCCTGGGACATCCTTCATCTGTAGGATCCGGTCTCCAGGAACAGGAAACCAACTGATGCGTGTGAGGGAGCCGCCCTTTTTGTATCTGTAGATTTCCTGTTCCCGAAGGGCGGATCCCCTCTCTCGTGGTGCTGTCATGGTAGTCCGAATAAAAATACATTTTTCTAACAACAGCTTGGGCCAAGTTACACATCACAATAAATTAATTCCTGAGATAAGTAGAAGCAAAGAGTTTAGGAAATATGGGTAACAATTATTGAATGAAGCAATTTCTCTTCTTTTATCTCTAATCTAAATGAGGGGGTGTCTGGGAAGCGTTTAAATGGAAAAAGAATGGAGAAAAAAAAAAGAAAACAGAATAACTGTATTATATTTCTTATGTTTATGTGTCTACTGTTTATATTTGAGCACATAAATAACTGCTGTCTCATCATAAAAGCAAGGCCTACCATAAGTATCATATTCTTCACCTGATTTTCTATGTTGTCAGTACATTCTACGTACACTGTCATTGGCCTTTGCAGTTTAGAAATCTGGGAAGGTAAGGGTCAGCATCTTCTAATTCAAGAGGGTAGGGTGGATCTTCTGGGCTGTAAGCACTGTCCGGAACGGGTCACACTCCAACAAAAGAACTTCCAATGGCCAAAGTATTTGGGACAATTTTCGTTTAGCAAGAGAATGGTGACTGCTTGATTGTGATATGGCCGGACTACACCGAAGATAAAGTAGCCACATCCAGTGACTGAGAAGAACCTGTGACTTCTCTGCATTTAGTGGTTACTACTCACCTGGGTAGTCATATGTAGGAATCTCCTCTTTACAGCACTCATCACCACTCATATATGTCTCTGTAGTATTACTATGGGTCAGATCTTCACCCTGAAACAAATTTAATAAGAGTCACAGACAGATGGAGAAGTGACATCTATTATCAGCTCTAATCCTGCCATCTCCACCATTCTCATTACACAAGTATAAAACATATAATACTGGTGGATAAAACAAGACTGAGCACAAGACCTTCACAGCCTTCTACACATCATAGGGGAGACCTCATGACACCTTCTCTCCATCTACCTGATGATCCTGAGGAACATTGGGATCTTCTTGTTTACAGTCCTGTGGAAGAGGACGGGGACATCTCTCTGGTGTTGTCGTCTTACTGGATAGAACTGGAGGAAACACATACAGTGTCTGAAGTCATTCTTTACATACAGATAATTATAGGCCGTGTGTATTTAGTCCTGTCTATTACCTGGTGATATGAGGGGCTGGGAAACCTCCATCATGATGTCCTTGTACAAATATTTGTGTCCTTCTAAATACTCCCACTCCTCCATGGAGAAATAGACGGTGACATCCTGACACCTTATAGGAACCTGACACATACAATGATACTGTCATCCCCCCCGATCCCTTCATAGTGTTACTGTATAATGTCCCAGCATTCCAAGCAGTGTCACCTCTCCAGTCAGCAGCTCAATCATCTTGTAGGTGAGTTCTAGGATCTTCTGGTCATTGATGTCCTCATGTATCAGGAAGTGAGGTGGAGGCCCTGTGATTGGGCTCAGGGGTCTTCCCCATCCCTCAGACACAGGGTCCTGACAGCGCTCACTAGAGGTCTTCTTCACTATTGTGTAATCCTGGTTATGGAGAGACACATTAATAAATCTCACTACAGACATTTCCAGGGTCCTCACCTCTCCAGTTCTGTCCATCTGTTATTCCCATAGTTAAGAATGATGTAATGTGATGTGATCAGAATCTCTCACCTCTCCAATAAGCCGGAAGAGGATCTCTAGGGTGAGGTGTAATATCCTCTCCGCCATCTTGTCCATGTCCTTAACCATCCTTGATGGGTCTATCAAGAAAATTCTCTTATACAGAAGATCTTAGATTAGAAGAAGATGAGAAAATTATAACAGTGATCAGAGTAATAAAAGTTAAAGTCACATAGAGGGAATAAATAACAATTTTAAAAAGTTTTAAAAATTGTAAAAAAATATATATAGAAAATAAAAAAAATATGAAACTAATAAATAGGTAAAAAATAGGTAAATAAGTAAAAAAAAAAACACATGTATAATATTGCCATATTCAGAAAGACCTGATTTATAAAACGCTCACTATTCAACCCCTTCAGTCAAAAACGAAATGAAAAAGTCGAATGTAAATAAAAATGATATTGTTGAAAAGTCGTCTTGTCCTGCAAAAAACAAGCTGTCAGCTAATAAAAGATTATAGCTCTCAGAATAAAGCGAAGCAAAAAAAAAATTTTTCTATAAAATAGTTTTTATTGTGTAAAAGCGCCAAAATGATATGAATGAGGTATTGCTGTAATCGTACTGACCCGACGAATAAAACCGCCTTATCAATTTTACCACACAATGAACGACAGTTAAAAAAAATTCCTGAATTGCTGGTTTCTGTTCATTCTGCCTCCCAAAAATCGCAATAGAAAGTGATAAAAAAAAATGTTACGTGCCCGAAAATGGTACCAATAATATTGTCCACTCATCCCACAAAAACAAGACCTCACATGACTGTCGGGAGAAATCTGGAAAAATTATAGCTCTCAAAATATGGCAATGAAATACGGATTTTTGTGTTACTCACCGTAAAATCCTTTTCTTCGAGACGCTCATTGGGGGACACAAGACTGTGGGTGTATGCTACTGCCGCTAGGAGCTGACACTAAGTAAACATAAAAAAAGGTTAGCTCCTCCTCCGCCGTATACACCTCAGCACTGGCCGCAGGCAAACCCAGTTTAGTGCAAAAAGCAGTAGGAGGCTAAAGAATAAATTAGTGTTAACACAGGTACAATATATCCAGAAGTAAATCTACTGACATAGACCCAAAAAAATAGAATTAACTCCAAAACGAAGCCATCCGGCTATTAGGGAGGGTGCTGTGTCCCCCAATGAGCGTCTCAGAGAAAAGGATTTTACTGTAAATTCTCTGTTTATTTCACGAAGAGAGTACAACAGTATAAAGCAAAAAGAAACAAACGTTACTTTACATCACGTATCAATCAGAGGTAAAAACAAATTAAAACCAAATGAATTAAACATCATAGAGAACAAGGAAAAAGAAGAAAACAGAGAAGGAAGAAAAATGAGAAAAAGAGCCCAACATATGGGAGAATAAGTCAAGGGCGACTTGAATACAAATCAGGGGAGACAGGATGAGTGAAGACATAGAAATGGAGAAGCAGTGGGGAGGGGGGTGGGGAAGGAATGAAGGAAAGGAGGTGAAGGAAAAGGGGGTGACGGGGTACGGTGATTACCACCCAACTATCCAGCTATCCAAGTTGCTCTGAATTCAGAACTAGTCTGAAGCCCTGTAGTCTACCCAAGGAGCCCAAAGTCTCTCAAACGCCGTATAACGTAATTCCAATCTGGCCGTGAGGTCTTCCAATTTGTATATGTCGTCCACTTTTGCAAGCCACATGTCTAGTGTCGGCGGAGCCACCGATCGCCATTGAAGAGGGATCAACCATCTGGCTGCCATCAGAAGGTGAGTGCTAAGTTTCTTTTTATGTGGGGTATAATCAGGGGTGTTACACCAAAGCAGTACCAAGTCCCTGGTGAGTGTAAAGTTCGGATCACAGATCCTGCGGATAGTATCTTCTACTGTTTTCCAAAAAGGGGCAACCGCAGCACAGTGCCACCAAATGTGACAAAGTACCTCTGTCAGACCTACACCTCCAGCATAACGCGTCAACAGTGAGGTCCCACCTCTGCAACATCTCCGGTGTTCTGTACCAACGGGTCAACAATTTAAACGAATTTTCTTTTAGCCGTACACAACGTGAGAATCCGTGTGAGCGGTTCAAGATCTGTTGTGTTGTTTCTTCTGAAAAGCAACAGCCCAACTCGCGTTCCCACTCAAGTAAGTAAGAAGGCTTAAACACTTCAGCAGGTGTTATCTGAGATGCGTACATAATAGAGAGAGAACGTCGGGGAAATGAGGCCTCAAGTAGCTGTTGTTCAAACTGGGTGGCACTGCGTGCGGTTGAATGATTTAAATTAAAGGTTGTACAATTTAATTGAAAATGTCTTCGTTGCAGGAAGTTTGGGACAAAAGGTAAGAGGTGTTCCAAGAGGAACGTCTCAGAGGGCTGCGAACCATGTGGCATGAAGAATGATATGGGAACTTGCAGTCGGGACCACAGGTCAAGGGTAATGGCGTCTATATCAGATGACGAATTAGCGAACGGGATAAGGCTGGCCGGCAACAGCGGAGAGGGGAAGGGCGACAGACGTGAGTCTGATCCATTGCGCTTCCATACAGTCATTATCCCCTTCAGCATCGGATTTCGTAGCACCTTAGTCGTATTTCCCAAGGCGGGAACCCAAAAAGCAGCCCTGTCCCTGTTCGACAATAATTCCAGATCTGTTATGGCTGAGTCCGAGTTCCCATCATGTCTGCAAATGTCTAACCAGCGCAAGAGCTGTATTGATTCATAATAGGTCTCCAAATCCGTGAGGTTAATACCTCCTGCTCTACGTGGTAGCCTCAAAATTTTATAAGCAACTCTACTTCTACCGCCCCTCCACAAAAAATTCAGAAAGAGGCTCCGTACCTTTTTAAAAAAGGACTTTGGCACAAACACAGGAGCAGCCTGGATAATGTACAGCAGTTTGGGCATTATATAAGAGACCAAATATGCTTTCCGGCCAAGCCAAGACATGAAGGGAACTCTTAGTGACTCAAGTCTCTTCCTAATCCCCTCCAGCGCCGGGATATGGTTATTCAGGTAGATCGCAGAAATATCTCTGCTCAACTTTATACCAAGATATATAATACCTCGCGACGGCCATTGGAAGGGAAACATACTGCGCAAAGTAGCAATGTGACGTGAGGGGACCGACACATTTAAAGCCTCAGATTTCTGGTAGTTGATTTTGAAATTCGAGACTTCACCGAACATCTCGAAGATCCTCATCAACTCGGGAAACGCCTGCTGTGGGTCAGAGAGGAACAATAATAGGTCGTCAGCATATGCAGCCGTTAGATGGTGTCGCCCCCCAACTGTGAGACCTCGCAACTGACTCCGAGTTCGGATCCATTGCAAAAGAGTCTCCATGCAAAGAACAAATAGGGATGGAGACAATTGGCATCCCTGCCTAGTTCCGTTGGCGACCGAGAACGAACGCGAGAAGGCACCGTTCACTTTGACTGAAGCCGTCGGTTGGTTATAGAGCGAGAAAATCGATGTCACAAAGTCCAGCGGCAGACCAAACCTCAGCAACACCAATCTCATGAAAGTCCAATCGATTCTATCAAATGCCTTCTCCGCGTCCGTCCCCAGCAACGCCAACGGAACTCCCCGACTCCCAGCATAATATATTAAACTAAGAACTCGGCACATGTTACTCTTGCCCTCTCTCCCAGGGACAAACCCCGTCTGGTCTGGGTGAATCAAGCGAGGTAGGAGATTCTGCAAGCGGGAAGACAATAATTTTGCCCACAATTTTACGTCTACATTTAGCAAGGAAATTGGTCTATAACTACTGCACAGGGCGGGGTCCTTCCCCTCTTTTGGTATCACAGCTATATGGGCCATCAGGGCCTGCGCCGGAAGCCCTTCACCCTGTGCTAGAGACCCGCACCATCGCTCCAATTGCGGCAATAATACCTGGCTAAATTTTTTGTAATAAGATATCGGGAGACCATCAGGACCTGGGCTCTTCCCCGATGGGATAGACTTAAGTACCTGCAAGATCTCCTCCCCGCTGAAGGGTTTCATAAGGGCTGCCTGTTCTTCCGAAGAGAGAGATGGCAGCTGCAATGAGTTTAAAAAGGATTCAACCTTTCCCAGATGTGTACGTTGTTGGGATGAGGATCTGTTAGGATGTAGACCATATAAGGTTTCATAGTAAGAACAAAACTGTTCTCCTATCAATTTAGAGGTGGACACCCGGGAACCATCCGGTTTGCGGATCGCGGAGATAAATGTGTTTGGCCTGGTGGCTCTCACATAAGCGGACATCAACTTACCACCGCGGTCCCCGTGAGCATACAGTCTCTGTCTCGCGTAGAGAAGGGACCTCGTGAATTTCAAAGACAAATATGTCTTAAGTTTGGTCCTGGCTGACAATAGTTCCTCCAATGTACTTTCCGCTTTGGATAACTTATGTGTTTGTTCAAGAGTGTTGATTGTGCGCAGCAGTTTATCAATCTCCTCGTTGCAATGTTTTTTCTTAAAGGAACCCAGAGACATAAACAAACCACGTACATAAGCCTTATGGGCTTCCCATTGTATCGGGATAGCGACTTCTTCATTGTCATTTAGGGTAAAATATTCTTTTATTCTTCCACTAAAGTCCCGTATAGTTCTTTCGTCATTTAAAAAGGATTCATTAAGTTTCCAAGTGAAAGGACGATTGAGCTCAGTAGGGAGGCGTAGCTTCAAAGTTACAGGAGCATGATCCGATACTGCTATATTACCAATGGAGACCCCTTCCACGCAAGACAGAGAACGCTTAGATAAAAAGACATAGTCCAAATGGTGGTAAGATCTATGTACCATAGAGTAAAAGGTGTAATCTCTCGCCAAAGGGTGGGCGGCTCTCCAGGTGTCCACCAGGTCCAAGGCCGCCAGGGCCCGCTTAACAGCAGAAAGTTTAGAGTTCCCCACGAGAGGTCTCCTGCTAGAGGAATCCACAAGGGGGCACAACGCCAGATTTAGGTCCCCACCCAACACAATCGTACCCTCCGCAAAGGCCCGAACCTTGGGGAGTACTGACAGAATCCAAGGAGTTTGGTTGGTGTTTGGAGCATATAAATTCACAATGGTCAGCGTCATGGGGCCTAGTTTACCTTTAACAAAAAGATATCGACCTTCACAGTCCGTCAGATGTGTCTGGGGAATAAAGGGGAGACCTGACCTGAAGGCAATACTAACCCCTCTTGCGGCCTTAGAACCAAAGTGGCTGTGAAACCAAGAGGAATAGCCAAATTTAGTGAGCTTAGGAATATTCGATTCTTTAAAATGGGTTTCCTGTAGAAGGAGAATTGCAGGTTTCTGCTTTTTCAATAGGGCAAAAATTTGTGAGCGCTTTTGTGCGGTATTGAGCCCCTTAACATTAAGGGAGCATACTGTTTTTAGGTCAGGCGTCATAATGTCTTTGCCATCCACAACTTAAATCACCAAGAGGATAGATCAGTAGAACATGAGTAACCGTATCACAGGACCCCGTCAAGGAAGGGAAGGAATAAGGTGGAGTAGAGAGGGGGAAGAAACAAAGAGAGTAAGAGACAGAAAAGGTAGAAGGAGAAGAGATAAATGCGTCCCGTATTGACCCACCAGATTCCCCCATATGAATACAGATGGGAGGGAGTGGGGGTCGGACACATAAAAACATCCCGCCTGGCGAACACCCTCGGGCCACCAGGAAGGGCCCGACTGCGCTGCCAGTAAGGACCAAGGGGGTATGAGTGCAATAGCCACCCAGGACACGAAGCCCCAGCTGCACCGCCCACCCCTAATAATGCAACATCACCCCAACATGGGCTATCTCTGAGAGCATATAGTGATTAAGCATAGCAATGCACATTCATAACATATAGATACGTAAAAACAACTGTATACCCACAAAACTGCCAGAGTATGATACAAAATCATACACTTCCCCGTTAATCAGTACCAAATGTACGCATTAGCGCTCAGAAGATCAAAACAGAACATTCCTTTATAGATACTGGAAGAGAACAAGAACATCATCTTCACCATTAGGGTACCTCCGTGACTTCCCCCAAATTAAATAACATCTTACGTCAACCAACAATAATTGGGATTGAAAATTAGATACACAACTGTTAGGGCAGTCAAGATGTAATAAAAGCATCTCATTGGTAATGCCAAACTCCAACAGTCATATGTAGCCACGGAGAGAGTCCAAGGAGGGAACCATAAATATATAACTCACGGTTCCAAAATATGAAAGCTTGGCAACCACTTCATCCAGCAGCTCAGTTAACAAGTGAAGAAGGGTCTGGGTTCCTAGTGATGACGTCCACGGGAAGTGTACAACGCGGACCATAAGAACAAAAGGACTGGCGAAGCTTCGCTTCCAAAGGATCAGGTTCACAGTCCAGGTAATCCAGGGACAAATCCGGACAGTAGAAGCAGATGATGACTGTACATAAGCAACCTCCAGATCCTGACTTCTCAGTCGTTTGTAGGTAAGTGGCAAATGTCAGACTACTAAGTGTCTTATAGGTGACAATAGATGACAGAAATCGTTGCACAGACACTGATACTCCGTGTAATCATAAAAAGGGAAGGAGTGCAGTGATATCCGACAAAGAAAGACTGCAGAAGGTCCGAGATGCAAATAAAGAGAGCATTAGAATTCACAGACGAGGAAGGAGGAAACCGCAAACCTGAATCAGGCAGTGTCGGAGCAGGGCTCAGTGCGAATACGTTCTGGAGCTGCCGCTAACTTACGTTTAGCTTTAGATGACTTGGATTTACCTGCAGCATTCACCCAAATGTCTGAATCTGGAAGCGGCGGCAGATCCTCGTCTAGGGGAATTGGAAGCCATGACGGTACCTCAATTGGAGGTATATCAAGCTTCTCCCAGGCTCCCAGTAAATCATCAGGGGTACGGATTGACACTTTGAGGCTGCCTTTACTGATTAACAAACCAAATGGGAACTGCCACCTGTAGACAAGGTTATGAGACCGTAGATGATCTAGGAGTGGTTTGACAATCCGTCTCTTGGCTAAAGTAGCTTGTGATAGGTCCGGATAGAGATCAATAATATGTTCTCTCAGTTTCGGAGAGCCATTTTTACGAGCCGCCGCCAGCAGCGCCGCTGCATCTACAAAGCGCAGGAGACCGCAAACCACATCACGTGGCGGGTTATCCTCATTAGGCTTGGGGCGGAGGGCCCTATGTACCCTCTGAATTTCAATCACAGTACCTTTGTCTTTGTCAGTGCCGATCAGCGAGCTGAATATCTTTTGCACCGTAGCCTCTAATTCAGCAGCGGTAACAGTCTCCGGGATGCCTTTGAGTCGGATGTTTGAGCGACAATTACGATTTTCAAGGTCTTCGACCATAGTGATCACCGTATTCATGTGGCGCTGTTGTTCTTGAAATTTAGCCCTCAGAGCTCGGCCAAAACGGACTACCGACGTCTGAGTCTTCTCCAGACAGTCCACTCTGGTCCCTAGTTTCTGAAGTTCTTGCTTAATGTCCTTCAGCTCAGACAAAATAGGAGCATGTGCTTGGTCAAGTAATTTCTTAAAGTTGCGCATTGTCATGCGGCTGGATCCTCTCGTGGAAGCTTGTGTGGAGCTGCCATCATCCGAGGAGTCCCCTGCACGCTCAGAGTCCGTGGCGGGAACCTCCGCCATTAAGTCCAGCGGTCGGCCAGAAGCAGAGTTGTGCTTTGTGATGTAAGAATCCATGCCTCTCTGGTTTTTGGTAGTCCTGGAGGAGTTCAAGGTATCTTTAGACTTATCACGAGTTGATTTGCCCATGTTGGGGTGAATAAATTGGCTGAAAAGGCTTTTAGAAGGAGCAGTACGGTGAGGAGCTCAGACCTAAGCTTCCTTCCCCATATGCAGCCAGGCTCCGCCCCGAGAAAAGGATTTTACGGTAACACAAAAATCCGTATTTCTCCTTCGTCTCATTGGGGGACAAGACTGTGGGACGTCCCAAAGCAGTCCCTTGGGTGGGAAACCGACTCCACAGTGTAATTTATAACCAGGCATTGCTTATAGGTGCGCTACCGCGCCCTGAAGAATCCTTCTACCCAGACTCGCATCCGCTGAGGCCTGAGTATGGACATTATAATGCTTGGAAAAGGTATGCAGACTGGACCAGGTTGCCGCCTTACAAACCTGTTCCGCCGAAGCCTGATGCCGAAGAGCCCAGGAGGCACCCACTGCTCTGGTGGAGTGAGCCCTGATTCCTGCGGGAACCACCGCGCCTCTGATGCGGTAGGCCTCCTGAATGGTTAACCGTATCCATCTAGCCAAAGTTGACCTAGAGGCAGCGAGTCCCTTCCTGCGACCTTCGGGAAGGATAAACAGCGTGTCCGTCTGCCGAAAGGATGCCGTCCGAGATACATATCTCCTGAGTGCTCTCACCAGATCCAGCGTATGGAGAGCCTTCTCCACCCGGTGCGTTGGAGCTGGGCAAAATGAGGGCAAAACAATGTCCTCATTGATATAAAATCACGATGGAAAAGTAAGTACGGAGCTCGGCAAGATAGTGCTGCCAGCTCCGAAACCCGCCTTATGGATGTTATGGCTACCAAAAACTCCACCTTCCAGGAAAGGTATGTCAGGGAAACCTCCTGAAGAGGCTCAAATGGAGATTCCTGCAGAACTCCCAGAACCAGATTGAGATCCCAAAGTCTAAGGAAGCTCTGTAGGGGGGCACTATGTGGACAACCCCTTGAATAAAGGTCTTAACCTGTAAATTAGACGCGATTTTTCGCTGAAAAATAACCGACAAGGCTGATATCTGACGTCTAAGAGTACTTGGAGCTAGGCCTGAATCTAGGCCCGCTTGGAGAAAAGACAGAATGTTGGGAATTGAAAACTGAAGTGGGGAATAACCCTGTTCCCTGCACCATGTAAAAAAGACCTTCCATGTACAGTGGTAGATACGAGCCGAGGCGGGTTTCCGGGCGCTAGCCATTGTAGCGGCGACCTTTTTAGAGAATCCAGCCCTGGTCAGGATCCAAGATTCAACGGCCAGGCCGTCAAACACAGGACCGCTGAGTTCTGATGGTAAACTGGGCCCTGGGAGAGAAGGTCTGTGCGTTCTGGCAGACCCAGGGTGCGTCGGCGAGCAACTGTACCAGCTCTGCGTACCATGAACGACGCGGCCAATCCAGAGCGATTAATATCGCTGGGACCCCCTCTAACCTGATCTTTCTGATCACCCTTGGGAGCAGAGCTATCGGTGGAAACAAGTATGGAAGATGAAACCGATTCCACGGTAGAACCAGGGCGTCCACTGCAATTGCCTGCGGATCCCGGTACCGGGAGACGAAGATGGGCACCTTGGCGTTTATCCTGGAGGCCATCAGGTCCACATCTGGGGTCCCCAGCGTAGGCATATCTGCTGAAAGACCTCGGGATGTAGCGACCATTCCCCTGACGCTATACCCTGACAGCTGAGGAAATCCGCTGCCCAGTTCTCCTCGCCTGGAATGTGGACCGCTGATATCACAGAGTGATTTCTTTCTGCCCAGGTCAGAATATGTTTTACCTCGTGCATGGCCGCCCTGCTGCGGGTACCCCCCTGATGATTTATGTATGCCACCGCCGTGGCATTGTCCGATTGTATTCGGACAGGGCGGCCAGCCAGATGATGGTGAAAACGCCTCAGAGCCAGCCGAACAGCTCGAATCTCTAAAATATTGATCGGGAGGGTCGATTCCTGCTGACACCAAGTCCCCTGGGCTGTGTAGTGACGAAACACTGCTCCCCATCCGAGAAGGCTGGCGTCCGTTGTGACTATCAGCCAATGGACTGGAGGAAAATATCGCCCTTGGTGAAGAGTGGTGCTCTTTGTCCACCACGTAAGTGTCTGTCTGACCTGCAGGAGCAGACGGAACCGAAGATTGAGTGAGTAAGGGCTCCCGTTCCATACTGCCAAGAGTGCATGCTGAAGGGAGCGGAGATGGAACTGGGCAAATGGAATGGCCTCGATTGCTGCCACCATCCTTCCTAGGACCCTCATGCAAAACCGGATAGTGTGAGGTATCGGTTGGCAAAGGATCCGTACCTCCTTTAGGAGAACTAGGGCCTTGTCCCGAGGAAGAGTTATCAACCCCTGAGCAGTGTCGAAAATCATCCCTAAAAAGGTGATCTTTCGAGATGGCACGAGAGATGATTTTTTCAGATTCACTAGCCACCCCAGGCGAGCAAGGGTGTCTAGCGTAATGCTGACACTTTCCTCGCAGGCCTGAAAGGACGGACCTTTGATGAGGAGATCGTCTAAGTATGGCAAGATGACTATCCCCCGGGAGTGCAGAATGGACACAACAGCGGCCATAACCTTTGTGAACACCCTGGGGGCTGTGGCTAGCCCGAAGGGCAAGGCTGCGAACTGAAAGTGAAGGTTGCCGATGGCAAACCGAAGAAACCTCTGATGAGGAGGGAATATGGGGATGTGAAGATAGGCATCCTGAATGTCTATTGATGCTAGAAATTCCCCCTTTTCCATGGCTGCAATGACCGAGCGGAGAGACTCCATTCGGAAATGTCGAATTCTGACAAATTGGTTCAGACGTTTTAGGTCCAAAATGGGCCTTACAGTGCCGTCCTTCTTGGGTACTATGAACAGATTGGAATAGAACCCTTGACCTTTTTCGACCTCTGGTACAGGAACAATGACCCCGCTGCGCCGAAGAGACTCGACCGCCTTGAATAAGGCGTGAACCCGGGATTCTTTTTTGGGAAGACGCGAGGGAAAAAAACTATTTGACGGAAGGCTGATAAATTCTATTTTGTACCCCGAGGAGACTAACTCCCTGACCCACTCGTCGTGAGTAATCGATAGCCAAGTGGGGTGAAACCAGAGTAAGCGGCCGCCAACTCTGGATAAATTGACCGAATTCTGCCTCCAGTCATTTGTCCGAATATCTTTGGGGTTTAGACCCTCTAGATCTTGGCTGTTGAGATCGCATTCTTCCCAAAGGATTGGTCTTGTAGGAGACCTGGCGATCTCTGGCCTGATTAGGTCGACCTGAGCCGCTGGAGGTGACTGCCGTGGCCCAACCTGGGTTACGAAAAGCCCTAAACCGAGGCTGAAGCTGTCGCCGATATGAGCTGATCTGTTGTGAATAGGCTGGAAATGAGTTCTGAGCAGAAGCTCCCTCTGGTGGTTACAAACGGTACTGGACTGTCCAGTGAAGATTGTGAGGATTGGGAATCAGGTGTTACTGACTGGTCTTATATAAGGGAGTCGCCTTCCCATCAGGGTTGCCGGTGATCAATTGTTCTGGTCTCAATCCTTGATTCCTGTTTCCTTGGTAGCCTGCTGTGTCGTGTCTGAATCTCCTGCTTACAGATAAGACATTTTCTTCTTTTTGTTTTTGTGCTTGATTTTTGCATTTTGTCCTGCACTTCTGTGGGGGCCTTCAGGGTCCTCTCGGGGGGCTTTTGCCCTCTCAGTTCAGTTCAGCCACTGATGTTTGTACATTTGCTTTTTCCAGTTTTTTCAGTGGCTGCTGTTTTGATTTTGGTTACACCAGAGAACTAATTTAGGTGGTAGAGGTCGTGTGATCTCAGGTGTTTTTGAAATTAGTAGAGTTGGTGCTTTTCAGGGTTTTTTGGGATTGCAGTAAGTGCCCTTCCTTTCCTATTTAGTAAGTTTGGGCCCCAACGTTTGCTCATACTATTTTCTGTCTGTGTCAGTATTTCTTCTTGTCTAACCGCCATTACATGTTTGGGGGCTTTCTATGTTCTTTGGGGATCTGCTCCGGGGCAGATAGCTTTCCTCTTTCTATCTTTAGGTGTAGTTAGTTTCTCAGGCTGTGACGAGGCGTCTAGGACCAACGTAGGAACGCTCCATGGCTGCCTCTAGTTGTGGTGGTTAGTCAGGGTACTGCAATCTCATAGTTTCCAACTGCTCTGGTGTATTGTCTTTTTTACCTGTACTCCTCTGTTACCGAAACATAACACTGATCCAGCTTCTCGCCAAATAACCGGCCGCTCTGATACGGTAAGGACGTAAGTGATTTTTTTGAGGTTGAGTCCGCTCGCCAAGTTCTCAACCACAAGGATCTCCTGATAGCAATCGCATTAGCTGCAGCTAGTGCTGCGCAATTTGCTGCATCCATGGAAGCATTAATTAAAAAGTCTCCTGCAAGAGCTATCTGACTAGAGATCTCAGTTACCTCAGACGGCACTTCTATACCGTGGAGAGCTCTATTTAGAGACTCCGACCAGGATATCATGGCCTTAGCAACCCAAGTCGCTGCAAAAGAAGGAGAGAGAGCAGAGCCTGATGCCTCAAACACCGAGCGGGCCAAGCTTTCAATCAGACGATCCGTTGGATCCTTGATCGAGGAACCGTTGGGAAGAGAGAGAAGAGTCTTAGACGCCAAACGCGACACAGGAGGGTCGACCGCAGGAGATTCCGCCCACTTCTTCAAAAGTTCGGGAGCAAAAGGATATCTTTTGTCCTGTGAAGCGCTTGTCCGGCTTTTCCCGGTGGCGCTGCACTAGCTCCTCAAACTCAGGATGAGCACCAAAAACCTTATGAGTTTGCCTGGCTCTTTTGAAGGACACCTTATGAGAGGCCAAGGTGGATTCATCGTCTACCCCCAGGGATTGATTGACAGCTTCAATCAGACTGTCAACTGTCTCCTGACAATTTGGTGCTTCTAAATTGAGGGACCCTTCAGAATCGGAATCCGAATATTGATCACTTGCCTCCAAAGGTGAGGGAGAGCGAGAAACTGAACTGAAGGATGCCGAGGCACTGGACGGCATAGGCGACGCAGTGTGGGTTCGCTTCCCCTGCGTCTGCCTGGTGAGAGCGCGGCCCCTGCAGGCCGGAGGTTCCTGAGACGTAGCCAAGACGGGTGAACCACTGTCCCGGCTCCTATTGGGAGCTTGAAGGGACTCGATTGCTCTTGTTAATGACGCCACAGATTGAGACAGAGACAGGGCCCATTCCGGGGGACCTGACGCACTGGGCTCGGCTATAGGTGAGGGCTCCTGAGCCCGTTCGGAGTCACAGGCTTCGCAGACCCGATTAGTTTGGGCGTGCGGAAAAGGGGACCTACAGGCAATGCATGCGGTATACAGCACCGTGTGAGCCTTAGCCCTTCTGGACATACTGGACCTGTCACAGAGTCCTTCCTGTCGCAATGATTTGGATGTGGCGGTCCGGGGTGTAGCGGAGCGAAGCGGAGCAACCAGGCTGCAGGTAGTAGCACTTACCCCAGTCCTGTATCCCCGAACGTCTTCTAACGGTGTGTAGAAGCCCACTGGGTTGTGTGGCGCAAAAGAGAAGACGGAGGCTCCAGACTTCCAAAAAACGCGCTCCCCTTTCAGGGAGGCGTGCCTAAAATAGCCGAGCCTCAGGGGGAGGGGTCGCGAGGCGCGGCCGAAACCGAGGACGCAATTTCCGGCCGCAGCCTAGTCTCTGGCCGAAGCCGGGGACTAAATTTCCGGCCGCGGCCTAGCGCTGGCCGAAGCCGCGGCCTAAATTTTTGGAGGTGGCCACCCGAGAATCAGGGGGCGGGCCCGCCGGAGGTGTCGCTCCCGGGGGCGGAGCCTGAGACCGCGGCCTATCTTCCGGCCGAAGCGGGCGCTAAATTACTCGCCGCGGTCTAGTCCCCGGCCGAAGCCGGGGACTAAATTTCCGCCCGCGGCCTAGCGCCGGCCGAAGCAGGGGGCTAAATTTTCGGCGGCGGCTGCCCAGGAGTCGGGCCGCCGGAAGATGATGCACTCTTAGGGGGTGGAGCTCAAGCCGGGACTCGCCTGTTCCTGGCTGAAGCCAGGCTGAATCCCCGACCACCTCAGAGTTATGGAATGCTTCACCGTCATCCTTGCACAGGTCTCCTTCGCTCCAGCAACATCTTCCGGCCCCCTCCTCAGCTACCGAAACATAACAAGTATTTTGTAATCAGAATTGTTCGATTTTTGTAGGGTTTTCTGGGTTGCAGAAAGTAATCTCTCCTGTCCTATCCTATTTAGTCAGCTTGTGGCCCCAGCGTTTGCTCAGTCTATTTTCTGCCTATGTTTGTGTTTTCATCTTGTCTAACCGCCATTATATGTTTGGGGGCTTCCTATTTTCTTTGGGGATCTGCTCCGGGACAGATAGCTTTCATCTTTCTGCCTTTAGGTGTAGTTATCTCTCAGGCTGTGACGAGGCGTCTAGGATCAACGTAGGAACGCTCCACGGCTACCTCTAGTTGTGTCGTTAGCTTAGGAATCTGCAACCCATCAGTTACCAACATCTCAGGTGTTCGGCTGCCCTGCTGTTGTTCCTGTCCTCCTCAGCTACTGAAACACAACAGCTTCCATGTTATTGGTAGCACAAAGGCTCTAGAAAAGCAAAATGGCTCCCCTGCCAAAGAATACCAGAGAATTCTGCGCTCCCAAATCTAAATGCACCCCCCTTCAGATCCCCACAATGTGCCCAAACCACATATATGGATATACCATTTCTGTAGCGATGAGAGCCTGCCTAATTTATGGGGTCCATGTCTCAAGGTGGTAAAAATAAAATTATTTTTTCTTCACTGCCCAATGGTATAAAATTCTGTGTCACACCTGTGGTGTCAATATGATCACTGAACCCTTGAATTAATTGAGAGGTGTTGTTAGTAAAATGGGGTCACTTATAGGGGGGTTCTGCTGTTGTGGCACCTCAGGGGCTCTCCCAGTGGGTCATGTCAGCCGCAAACCATAACAGTAAAATCTGCACTACAATATGACGCTCCTCCTCTTCTGAGCTTTGCACTGTGCTTGAAAAGTATTTCCCGATTACATGTAGGGTATTGGTGGAGAAATTGAACAACCAGTGGAGAGCCATTTTTTTCCATTAGCCCTTATAAGAATTAAAAACATGAGGCTAAAATAACATTTTAGTGGTAAAAATGTAATTATTCCTTCTTTACCTCCCAATGGTATAAAATGTTGTTCGGCACCTGTGGTGTCAACATACTCACTGCACTCATAGATGAATTCAACAAAGTGTACAGTTTGTAAAATGGGGTCATTTATTGGGGGGAGTGTTTGTTGTTGCGGCACCTCAGGGGCTTTGCCAATGTGGCATGCCCCCCCCAAACCATTCCAGCAAAATCTGCACTGCGATATGCTGCTTTGCGTAACAAATTGTACAGATCATTTTCTCCTGTTATTCCATTTGAAAATCAAAAACTTGAGCCCAAAGCAAGATTTTAGTGGAAAAATTTTTTAATTTTCCATTTACTCAGTCTAATGTTCTACCATTGTGTGAATCGCCTGAAGGTTAAAAATGCTCATTACACCCCAAAGTGAATTCCTTAGGAGCTGTAGTTTAAAAATGGGATCTGAAGGTTTCTGCTGTGTTGTCATGTCAGGGTTTCGCTCCTTTCTTCTGAGCCCTGCCGTGCATCCAAACAGTAGTTTTCCCCCACATATGGGGTATCAGCACACTCAGCAGAAATTGCACAACAACTTTTATGGGCCAATGTCTACTGAAAATTTTGGGGCAAAACCAATATTTTTTGCAAAAAAAAATATTTTTTCATTTACGCGGCTCAATGTTATATAAATTCTTTGAAGCACGTGGTTTCAAGATGCTCACTGCACCTCTTGATAAGTTCCTACTAGAGGGATGTAGCTTACATAATGGAGTCACTTGAGGGGGGGGGTTTCCACTGTTTAGGCATATCAGGGGATCTGCAAAAGCGTCATGGCTGTGCCTTCAAACAGCAGTTTTCCCCATATATGGGGTATCAGCGCCCAAAATGTTGTAAGGTCCATTTTCTCCTATGACCCTTGTGAAAATGAAAACTTTGGGGCTGAATCAACATTTTTGTGGGAATAAATAAAATTACATTTTTTTTCTTCCACATAGCTTTAACCCAGCTTATTTTGACCTTAATGACCAGGCCATTTTTTGCAATTCTGACGAGTGTCCCTTTATAAGGTAATAACTCAGGAACGCTTCAACGGACCTTAGCGATTTTGAGAATTTTTTTTTGTGATATATTGGGCTTCATGTTAGTGGTAAATTTAGGTCGATAATTTTTGCGCTTATTTGTGAAAAAAACGGAAATTTGGCGAAAATTTTGAAAATGTAGCAATTTTCAAATTTTGAATTTTTATTCTGTTAAACCAGAGAGTTATGTGACACAAAATAGTTAATAAATAACATTTCCCACATGTCTACTTTACATCAGTACAATTTTGGAAACATTTTTTTTTTTTGTTAGGAAGTTCTAAGGGTTAAAAATTGACCAGCGATTTCTCATTTTTAAAACAAAATTTACAAAACCATTTTTTTAGGGACCACCTCACATTTGAAGTCACTTTGAGGGGTCAATATGGCAGAAAATATCCAAAAGTTACACCATTCTAAAAACTGCACTCCTCAAGCTACTCAAAACTACATTCAAGAAGATTATTAACCCTTCAGGTGCTTCACAGGAACTAAAGCAACGTGGAAGGAAAAAATGGACATTTTAATTTTTCCAAAAAAATTTTTCTTTTAGCATCAATTTTTTCCTTTTCACATGGGCAACAGGATAAAATTGATCCTAAAATTTGTTGGGCAATTTCTCCTGAGTACACTGAAACCTCATATGTGGTCATAAACCACTGTTTGGGCGCACGGCAGGGCTCAGAAGGGAAGGGGAGCGCCATTTGACTTTTTGAATGGAAAATATGCTGGAATATTTAGCAGTTGCCATGTCGCATTTGGAGAACCCCTGTGTGCCTAAACATAGGCGCTCCCTCACAAGTGACCCCATTTTGGAAACTAGACCCCCCAAGGAATTAATCTATATGCATAGTGAGCACTTTGAACCCCAGGTGCTTCACAAATTGTACTTTTTTTTCCACAAAAAATTTCTTCTAGCCTCAGTTTTTTCATTTTCACATCGGCAACAGGATAAGATGGATCCCAAAATATGTTGGCCAATTTCTCCTGAGTACACCGATACCTCCTATGTGGTCATAAATCATCGTTTGGGCGCACGGCAGAACCCGGAAGGGAAGGAGCGCCATTTGACTTTTTGAAAAATTAGCTCCAACTGTTAGCGAACACCATGTCGCGTTTGAAGAACCCCTGTGTGCCTAAACATTGGAGCACCCCACAAGTTACCCCATTTTGGAAACTAGACCCCCCAAGGAATTTATAAAGATGTGTGGTGAGCACTTTGAACACCCAAGTGCTTCACAGAAGTTTATAACGCAGAGCCGTGAAAATAAAAAAATCATTTTTTTCCTCAAAAATTTTTTTTAGCCCGCAATTTTTTATTTTCACAAGGGTAACAGGAGAAATTGGACCCCAAAAGTTGTTGTCCAGTTTGTCCTGAGAACGCTGGTACCCAATATGTGGAGGGGAACCATTGTTTGGGTACACGTCAGGGATCAGAATGGAAGTAGTGATGTTTTGAAATGCCCACTTGATGGAATGGTCTTCGGGCGTCATGTTACGTTTGCAGAGTCCCTGATGTGCCTAAACAGTAGAAACCCCCACAAGTGACCCCATTTCGGAAACTAGATCCCCCAAGGAACTTCTGAAAATAAAAAAATCTTTTTTTTCCACAAAAATCATTTTTTAGCCCTCAATTTTTCATTTTCCCAAGGGTAACAGGAGAAATTAGACCCCCAAAGTTGTTGTGCAATTTTTCTTGAGTACGCTGATACCCCATATGTTGAGGTAAACCACAGTTTGGGCACACTTCGGGCTTGGAAGGGAGGGATCACCGTTTGACTATTTGAAAGCAAAGTTGGCTATAATAAATGGTGGCGCCAAGTCGCGTTTGGAGACCCCCTGATGTGCCTAAACAGTGGAAACCCCTCAATTCTAACTCCAACCTTAACCCCAACACACACCTAGCCACAACCCTAACCTCAACACACTCTTAACCCTAATCCCAACCCTAACCACAACACACCCCTAACCCTAATCCCAACCATAACCCTAACAAGACTAACCCTAATCCCAACCTTAACCCCAACACACCCCTAACCCTAATCTTAACCCTAATCCCAACCCTAACCCTAATTCCAACCCTAACCCTAATTCCAACCCTAATGTAAAAAAAAATATATTTTCTTTATTTTATTATTTGTCCCTACGTATGGGGTTGATAAGGGGGAGTATTTCCTTTTTTTTATTTTGATCACTGTGAAAGGGTCTATCACAGTGATCAAAATGTCCCTGAATGAATGAATGAATCTGCCGGCCGGCAGATTCGGAGGGCACACTGCGCATGCGCCCGCCATTTTGGAAGATGGCGGCGCCCATGGACCAGGGACACCGGAGGTACCGGGGTAGAGCGGAAGGCGGGGGGAGCGGAGGGAAGGGGAGGGGGAGCAGATGCTGACGGCGGCGGCAGATCGCCACCGTCAGTCGTTGGCGGGGGCAGATCACCCCCGTCAGTGTGGGGGGCTCAGATTACTGTCTCTCTCCATGGCCGATGATATTTCAGCATCGGCCATGGCTGGATTGTAATATTTCACCAAGTTTCGTTGGTGAAATATTACTATCGCTCTGATTGGCTGTTAAAAGTGAAACAGCCAATCAGAGCGATCGTAGACATGGGGGGGCAAAGCTACCCCCCCTGGGGTGAAGCACAAGTGTTCCTCTATCTGCGGGTCGGGTGACCTTTCAGTAACCTCGGTCACCTGACCCGCAGGAACGTGGCCTACGTAGGCGTCACAGGTCGGGAAGGCACAGGTTTTCATGACGCCTAAGTAGGCGTCACAGGTCGGGAAGGCACAGGTTTTCATGACGCCTAAGTAGGCGTCATAGGTCGGGAAGGCACAGGTTTTCATGACGCCTAAGTAGGCGTCATAGGTCGGGAAGGCACAGGTTTTCATGACGCCTAAGTAGGCGTCATAGGTCGGGAAGGGGTTTATTCCTGTGAAGCAGCTGAAAGGTTAATAAACGTATTGAATGTGGTTTTGAGTTTTTAGAATGGTGTCACTTTTGGGTATTTTCTGTCATATAGGGCCCTCAAAGTCACTTCAAATGTGATGTGGTCCTTAAAAAAAAGATTTTGTAAATTTTGTTGGAAAAATTAGAAATTGCTGGTCAACTGTTAACTCTTATAACTAAAAAAAAAATTATGTTTAAAAAATGACTCTGATGTAACCCGGAGGAGAATGACTGAAACCTGATGGAAAAAGGACAAAACCCGATAGGGAACGGCCGAACCTGGTGGAGCTTTGTCTGTTATCAGCCGATGTAACCCTGGCCTCTCACTGGGGATGAACTGGTCAAATTTAATGGAGCTGAAGGCCCACCCTAAGGAGAATGCTCAGCAATGGCTGCCTGAGGGGGACGGGGGAGCGACCACAACAGAATATGGAGATTATACCAAACATATGTGATTACCTGAGGGAGAACACATATTACATAGGGGTCCAACACAGCCGGACCACCCAGTATTAGTACTGAAGGGGTTACTGCCTCCTCCACCCACAGAGCCGCACTCCACATATATGGCTGTTCTGTGCCCAGTAATGGGGAATCTCCAGCACCTACCTCCACCTGCAGAGCCGCACACCACATGTATGGCTGCTCTGTGCCCAGTAATGGGGAATCTCCAGCACCTACCTCCACCTGCAGAGCCGCACTCCACATGTATGGCTGTTCTGTGCCCAGTAATGGGGAATCTCCAGCACCTACCTCCACCTGCAGAGCCGCACTCCACATGTATGGCTGTTCTGTGCCCAGTAATGGGGATCTCCAGCACCTACCTCCACCTGCAGAGCCGCACTCCACATATATGGCTGTTCTGTGCCCAGTAATGGGGAATCTCCAGCACCTACCTCCACCTGCAGAGCCGCACTCCACATATATGGCTGTTCTGTGCCCAGTAATGGGGAATCTCCAGCACCTACCTCCACCTGCAGAGCCGCACACCACATGTATGGCTGCTCTGTGCCCAGTAATGGGGAATCTCCAGCACCTACCTCCACCTGCAGAGCCGCACTCCACATGTATGGCTGTTCTGTGCCCAGTAATGGGGAATCTCCAGCACCTACCTCCACCTGCAGAGCCGCACACCACATGTATGGCTGTTCTGTGCCCAGTAATGGGGAATCTCCAGCACCTACCTCCACCTGCAGAGCCGCACTCCACATGTATGGCTGTTCTGTGCCCAGTAATGGGGAATCTCCAGCACCTACCTCCACCTGCAGAGCCGCACACCACATATATGGCTGTTCTGTGCCCAGTAATGGGGAATCTCCAGCACCTACCTCCACCTGCAGAGCCGCACTCCACATGTATGGCTGTTCTGTGCCCAGTAATGGGGAATCTCCAGCACCTACCTCCACCTGCAGAGCCGCACTCCACATGTATGGCTGTTCTGTGCCCAGTAATGGGGAATCTCCAGCACCTACCTCCACCTGCAGAGCCGCACACCACATATATGGCTGTTCTGTGCCCAGTAATGGGGAATCTCCAGCACCTACCTCCACCTGCAGAGCCGCACTCCACATGTATGGCTGTTCTGTGCCCAGTAATGGGGAATCTCCAGCACCTACCTCCACCTGCAGAGCCGCACTCCACATGTATGGCTGTTCTGCGCCCAGTAATGGGGAATCTCCAGCACCTACCTCCACCTGCAGAGCCGCACTCCACATGTATGGCTGTTCTGTGCCCAGTAATGGGGAATCTCCAGCACCTACCTCCACCTGCAGAGCCGCACTCCACATGTATGGCTGTTCTGTGCCCAGTAATGGGGAATCTCCAGCACCTACCTCCACCTGCAGAGCCGCACTCCACATATATGGCTGCTCTGTGCCCAGTAATGGGGAATCTCCAGCACCTACCTCCACCTGCAGAGCCGCACACCACATATATGGCTGTTCTGTGCCCAGTAATGGGGAATCTCCAGCACCTACCTCCACCTGCAGAGCCGCACCCACATATATGGCTGCTCTGTGCCCAGTAATGGGGAATCTCCAGCACCTACCTCCACCTGCAGAGCCGCACTCCACATGTATGGCTGTTCTGTGCCAGTAATGGGGAATCTCCAGCACCTACCTCCACCTGCAGAGCCGCACTCCACATGTATGGCTGTTCTGTGCCCAGTAATGGGGGATCTCCAGCACCTACCTCCACCTGCAGAGCCGCACTCCACATATATGGCTGTTCTGTGCCCAGTAATGGGGAATCTCCAGCACCTACCTCCACCTGCAGAGCCGCACTCCACATTATGGCTGTTCTGTGCCCAGTAATGGGGAATCTCCAGCACCTACCTCCACCTGCAGAGCCGCACTCCACATATATGGCTGTTCTGTGCCCAGTAATGGGGAATCTCCAGCACCTACCTCCACCTGCAGAGCTGCACTCCACATATATGGCTGTTCTGTGCCCAGTAATGGGGAATCTCCAGCACCTACCTCCACCTGCAGAGCCGCACACCACATATATGGCTGTTCTGTGCCCAGTAATGGGGGATCTCCAGCACCTACCTCCACCTGCAGAGCCGCACACCACATATATGGCTGTTCTGTGCCCAGTAATGGGGATCTCCAGCACCTACCTCCACCTGCAGAGCCGCACTCCACATATATGGCTGTTCTGTGCTCAGTAATGGGGAATCTCCAGCACCTACCTCCACCTGCAGAGCCGCACTCCACATATATGGCTGTTCTGTGCCCAGTAATGGGGGATCTCCAGCACCTACCTCCACCTGCAGAGCCGCACACCACATATATGGCTGTTCTGTGCCCAGTAATGGGGAATCTCCAGCACCTACCTCCACCTGCAGAGCCGCACTCCACATATATGGCTGTTCTGTGCCCAGTAATGGGGAATCTCCAGCACCTACCTCCACCTGCAGAGCCGCACACCACATATATGGCTGCTCTGTGCCCAGTAATGGGGAATCTCCAGCACCTACCTCCACCTGCAGAGCCGCACTCCACATATATGGCTGTTCTGTGCCCAGTAATGGGGAATCTCCAGCACCTACCTCCACCTGCAGAGCCGCACACCACATGTATGGCTGTTCTGTGCCCAGTAATGGGACTCTCCAGCACCTACCTCCACCTGCAGAGCCGCACCCACATATATGGCTGTTCTGTGCCCAGTAATGGGGAATCTCCAGCACCTACCTCCACCTGCAGAGCCGCACTCCACATATATGGCTGTTCTGTGCACACAGGACCTGTGATGAGGTCACAGGAGGGGAGGAGTCAGGGTTCACATGATCAGGGGCCTCAGTGTATGCCGGACTCTGCTGTGCTGGTTGTCATGGTGCTGGATGAGGGGTCAGGAGGGGTTTTCAGTGTGGATGTAGCAGAGTCGTGTGTGTATGAGGTGTACGGAGCGGAGCCGTGTGTGTACGAGGTGTACGGAGCGGAGCCGTGTGTGTACGAGGTGTACGGAGCAGAGCGGCATGTGTATGAGGTGTACGGAGCGGAGACGTGTGTGTACAAGGTGTACGGAGCGGAGACATGTGTGTACTGGGTGTATGGAGCGGAGCCGCGTGTGTACGGGGTGTACGGAGCGGAGCCGCGTGTGTACGAGGTGTACGGAGCGGAGCCGCGTGTGTACGAGGTGTACGGAGCGGAGCCGCGTGTGTACGAGGTGTATGGAGTGGAGCCGCGTGTGTACGAGGTGTACGGAACGGAGCTGCGTGTATACGAGGTGTACGGAATGGAGTCGCATGTGTACGAGGTGTGTAGAGCAGAGCCGCGTGTGTACGAGGTGTGCGGAGCCGCGTGAGTACGGGGGGGAAAGAGCGGAGCCGTGTGTGTATGAGGTGTACGGAGCGGAGCCGCGTGTGTATGAGGTGTAGGAAGCGGAGCCGCGTGTGTACGAGGTGTACGAAGCGGAGCTGCGTGTGTACGAGGTGTACGGAGCGGAGCCACGTGTGTACGGGGGGGAAAGAACGGAGCCGTGTGTGTACGAGGTGTACGGAGCGGAGCCGTGTGTGTACGGGGGGGAAAGAACGGAGCCGTGTGTGTACGAGGTGTACGGAGCGGAGCCGTGTGTGTATGAGGTGTACGAAGTGGAGCCACGTGTGTACGGGGTGTACGAAGCGGAGCCGCGTTTGTACGAAGCGGAGCTGCGTGTGTACGAGGTGTACGAAGCGGAGCCGCGTGTGTACGAGGTGTGTAGAGCAGAGCCGCGTGTGTACGAGGTGTGCGGAGCCGAGTGTGTACGAGGTGTATGTAGCGGAGCCGTGTGTGTGTGTGAGGTGTACGGAGCGGAGGCGTGTGTGTATGTCATATGTGGAGCATAGCCGTACGCGGAGCTGTGTGTACATTATTGTGTTTCCCCTCTCAGCACATCCAGTTTTCTTAATTACCATACACATAAACCCTTTATTAATTAATATGTAACAATCATTTTCTTACCTATAACACTATAATTACCAGCAGATACTACACCATCCAGGGTGCACACAGGGACAAGCACTGTGGAGGGGAACAGACCCTAGTAACTGTTCGCCTACCTGACCGTGGAGGTTGGCACCCTCAGGCTATGTGCACACGTTCAGGATTATTTGCGTTTTTTTCGTGGGAAAAAACGCATGATTTAAGCATCCTATCATTTAGAATGAATTCCGCAATTTTTGTGCACATGGTGCGTTTTTTTCCGCGAAAAAGAGGCATCTTGGAAAAAGAACCAACATGTTCATTAATTTCTCGGAATTCTAGCGTTTTTCCCGCTATATTATTGACCTAGAAAGTTCAGGAAAAAATTGCGGTAAAAACGCGCAAAATCCGCGCAAAAAAAACGTGTGTGCACTTAGCCTAAAGTCTACATGGCGCCCCCGCTCCACGCCGGCGGTCCCTGGGAGCCCTAGCACCACCTGTACTAACAGGTAATACACACAAGGTAAACATATACACCACACTACTGGGGAGCTCAGGTAACAAACTGGTGGCTATATGAGAAGATTCCATATGGGTGATGTCAAAACTCACATAAATCCTCCAGAACGCACATGACATATTGTACATAAGGTGTACATAAGTATTCTCTAGACAAACCATAGAATGAATTAGCCACCATAACTGAAAGACCCTAGATAATCGTACTTATCCTCAGGAAAAAGTCTTCTAACTTAATTCCCAAGGCCTCTGCAGTGCACGTACGCCGGGAAAGGTAAAAGAGCCCTGTTGCCTGCACACTTCAGTACTCTACTCCAGGGGTCCCCAACCGCCGGTCCGCGGCCCATTACCGGGCCGTAGCAGTTCTGTTGCCGGGCCGCGGAGCCACGGCACAGAACGCTGTCCACACTTGGAGCCGGCGGCTGCAGCACTGTAGTGACAGCTGCAGCCGCCGGCTTCAAGACATCGATACTTACCTTCCGTCGCTGCATCCCTGTCGGCCGCGCAGCTTCTCCTGTGCGCAGCGGTGACGTAATACCGCTCATTAAGGACATGAATATGGACGTGACGCCACTCCCATAGGCGTGGCGTCCATATTCATGCCCTTAATTAGCGGTATTACGTCACCGCTGCGCACAGGAGAAGCTGCCGCGGCCGACAGGGATGCAGGGACCTGCAGCGACGGAGCGAGGAGGGTAAGTATGATGGGGGGAGGGGACGGGGGAGCAGAGCCATGTATACAGGATGGGAGGGGGAGCGGAGCCATATATACAGGATGGGAGGGGGAGCGGAGCCATATATACAGGATGGGAGGGGGAGCGAAGCCATGTATACAGGATGGGAGGGGGAGCGGAGCCATGTATACAGGATGGGAGGTTGGGAGCGGAGCCATGTATACAGGATGGGAGGGTGGGAGCAGAGCCATGTATACAGGATGGGAGGGTGGGAGCAGAGCCATGTATACAGGATGGGAGGTTGGGAGCGGAGCCATGTATACAGGATGGGAGGATGAGCGGAGCCATGCATACAAGGGTGCGAGCGGAGCCATGCATACAAGGGTGGGAGCGGAGCCATGTATACAGGATGGGAGGTTGGGAGCGGAGCCATGTATACAGGATGGGAGGGTGGGAGCGGAGCCATGCATACAAGGGTGCGAGCGGAGCCATGCATACAAGGGTGGGAGCGGCGCCTTGTATACAAGGGAGTCACATTCACATTATAAATATTATAATTAAATGATGAGTATGCACTACTACTAAACTGCAACCCCGTCCATAGCCTCGCCCCCTTATGACCAAAGCCCCACCCCTGCCACACCTCCATCCCCGCCCTGCCGGGCCATGGAAGAATGGTCTTTCTTGAAGCCGGTCCCTGGTGCAAAAAAAGTTGGGGACCACTGCTCTACTCTGTCCTAGTCAGGGCAAATAAGTACGCCTGCGCAGGAGCGCGATGCTGGGGAGACTGTGTGACGTGTCATCCACATGAAGCAAGAAGGAGGGCTGCATCGAAAGAAGAAGGGAAGCGTCTGACCAAATCCAGAGACCCCCATCGGACTCGACTGCCCCACAGGTGAACATAATAAAAGGTGTTTTTTTTTGTTGCAGGTCAGATTGGGAGCATATATACAGCATATTAGAATGCTATATATGAGAGCTGAAAGATGGTGGTCTTACCTCATATGGGACAAACCTGCTGACAGCCACACATTTATCAACCAATGAGTATTAACTCGTATGGCCAACCTTTAAACCATAACCCAAAAGAAACAAGGGAACATGGAGTATATGTAGCCATACGGAAATGTTTTATTTATTTAACATCAATAAAACAAAAGACTAAAAAGATGCCTCATATCAGACTAATGGCACAACAACCGACAGTCCTTTATATGGTTACATGATTTTTACTACAAGCAATGTGGCCTCTTGGTATACTTTTATTTAGTCTATGCATTAATTATAATGACCACTGGATGCGGACTATTCAATAAACATTGGTACTGTGTAAAAGTACATTCATATAACATGTAACAATACATGTGCATGTAAATAGAGTGCATATACGAAATGTAAAGAAATACTCAGCAAGATTAAAGTGCCTACGTGCATATGTAAACCTAAACTGGTGCTGTAAAAGCTTTTCATCAATAGGGCATTGCAATAGGCGACTATTAAACCACATGAAAAGAATGTCACCATGTCCTCGGAAAAAGAATCGTCGAAATGCGCGTTGGGGTGAGAGATGCAGCAGCCTCAGACCCACAGTCCACGTACAGCAGAAGAATGGCAGAGGATCCCCAAATCCAGGTGTGAAAAACTTGTTGCATCATTCCCAAAAAGACTCATGGCCATACTAGCTCAAAAGGATGCTTCTACTGAGCAAAGGGTCTAAATACTTATGACCATGTGATATTTCAGTTTTTCTTTTTTAATAAATTTGCAAAAGTTTCTACATTTCTGGGTTTTATTCAGTCAAGATGGGGTGCAGAGTGTACATTAATGAGAAAAAAAAATGAACTTTTTTGCATTTACCAAATGGCTGCAATGAAACAAAGAGTGAAAAATTTAAAGGGGTCTGAATACTTTCCGTACCCACTGTATCACAGGGACAAACCCTCTAGTTCCCAAATGTTTGACCTACTGCATCTGGTCCAAAAATGGTTGCAGCCAGAGTCCTCTACACCTGCACAGATGGTAGAGCGAATGGCGATAGACCGGTTCATGAATTCCCTTCCAAGGCCAATACAGACTTTGGTTGCTGAGGGTGATCACAGGATCACCGATGAACTGGTCGGACTAGTCGAGAGGTATCGGGGTTGAGCGTTCCTTGGGAAAGCAGCCCACTCCATACTGGGAGTCCCAACAGGGGGTGGAGGCCCAAAGAACTGTGGTTGTTCAAGGTCCAAAGGGGCGGAGGAAAAAATGCTGAAGGTTGCTGCTGGCAACATTATTTGCTGAAATGAAAATGTCACAGCCCAGGCTATATAGCCGCCCATTGGCCCCTGAACTCTGAGCCAATGGACTGCAGCATAAGCCGGTGTTGCTCCTATTTTGCCTACCCTGCCTGCAGCGCTGTTCCTCAACTTGGCGAAGGCCCTCAGGCATGCTCAGTGTCTGTAAACTGGGTGTGAGAGACTGGACTGTTAGACTCAGGAAGTTTGGTGACTCTGATAAGGGCCACAATTCTTCATCGGCTGGTCCCTGGGAAGGTGGTGGGCATCCAGTGTATCCATGGGGACTCTAAGAACTATTGTGTGGTCCAGGTGGATGTTAGCATGTACTGTGGCACCATATCTCAGGAAGTGGCGAGACCACACCCTATAGACGCGTGATGGAGCATGTTGCCCAGAGGCAAGAATGGATTGCCAACGTGATGCCCATTGTGAAGGAGCACCTCCTCAAGGCACAGGAAGCACAGGCCAGGGTGTATAATGAACAAAAAATGCCCTAAATCATAAACATGGAGGGCCGTGATGACAACAAACACCTATGTAGAGCAAAAGGAAGTCCTCCAAACATAAAAATGTAAAAAATAAATTTTATTGAACCATACACTTAAAAATATTAAGAGAAAGTTTTTTGGAGATGTACACAGGCCATACAGAAAAAAAACAAGCAAAACACTGGGCTCAAAAAATGGATGGATAATACCAAAAGAGTAATTATATTTCTTCCATAATTATAAGTAATCTGCAACTTCCTGCATAATGAATTTTAGTTACAAGGTGCACTTATAAAGCAGTAGTCAGCAAAAATTATCTATAGAGAAAAGTGCAGAGTGCAAATTTTTTTTATAACAATAGGGTGCAATATAAGTAAATAAATAAATACACCTAGACACTACTGGGGTTATGTCCCTGTCTGCCTCTAATGAGGCTTGAATACTATGAATGCAATGGGTAAATACCTCTAAACATAAATCAAATCAGTAAACACCTCATGATGGAAGCCAGAGACAAGAGAAAAATGCATACCACGGCTCAAGGTGCAGAGTAGAAAAATCAGTATCAATCATAAGTATAAAATGAGGAGCCAGAAGGATGAATAGTTACCCAGAGTGTCAGAAGTCCCAGTGTACCCCTTAGTTATGGAGAGGCATCAATAAGACGACCCCATTACTAACCCCATAGTGATATTGTATAAAACACAGATTTCCAGAATAAAGTCCTTTATTTGAAATAATCACACAGACTCATTTATTGAATCTAAATTTACCATACTTACTGAGCGCCTAATCCCCGATGCCCTCGTCTCCTGCAAACAATCAAAAAATAATAAACCAACATATACTATCCTGTCTGATGTAGTCCATTTAATACCGAGTGTCCCACACTATCTCACATGTAGAACAGTCACATCGGGAGATGTGACTGATCTACCCAGCCTCCGGCAATACACTGCGGGAGCGATAACCTCCTGTCAGTGTATCACTGCGCTTCCGTGAGAGTTCACCAGAGTTCATCAGCTCCGGTGCTCTCACGGCACCGCTATGTGAGAATTTTCTCACCCAGCGGTCCTGCAAGTGAGAGCACCGGAGCTTATCAGCTGATGAACTCTGGTGAACTCTCACGACAGCGCAGTAATACACTGACAGGAGGTAATCGCTCCCACAGTGTATCGCCGAAGGCCGTGAGTATGTATATTGTATGTGAATATGTATGTAATTATGTAAATGTTTTGATTTTTTTTTTTTTTTTTTTACAATTGAACACAGGTGCCGGATGATGGGACTATTCTGCCATCATCAGTTCATGCTGTCTATGTTATTTGTGACAGTAGACATAGCCGTATGGGAGTAGCAGTCCCATCAGAAGACGCCATACAGAGACAGACACACGCAGACAGACACAGACAGACAGACGCACATATTCTACGCTCACACACGTATTCTCTGCCCACACACTCTTCCTCCTTCTGACATACGCAACAAATACGCAAACCTCTTTACACCTGCGTTTTTGATGCAGATTTGACTGACTCAATTGAAGTCAATGAGTTAAAAACGCTGCAGAAACGCAAAAAGAATTGACATGCTGCAGAAAATAAAACGCTACAAATAAGGACGGAAATTTACGGATCATGTGCACAACACTTCAGGATTGTCATTGAATTAACTTGCTTTAGTATTCCATTGCATTTTTGGAGCATTTCCACGAGTAAAAAAAGCCGCGAAAACGCCTCAACGCATCGTGTGCACATAGCCTTAAGGTGGCATACACCTTGTCTCGCTGTTCTGTAATGACTACAGGAAGAGCAATGAGGTCTTGAAGTTTGACACCTACCCTATGCCCAGGGTAGATGAACTGATTGAAAAGCTATTGCCGGCCAGGTACATTACCACCCTTGGCCTCATGAAAGGGTTTTGGCAAATCCATGTCACAAGATGAAAAGGAGAAGACTGCCTTTTCAACACCAGACTGTTGTTTCCCATACACAAGGATGCCGTTTGGGTCGCAAGGAGCTCTGGCTACCTTCCAGAGAGCCGTGGACCAGATTCTACCTCTCCCCAAGAAGTATGCAGTGGCCTACCTGGATTACATAAAATCTACAACCAGGATTGAGAAAGTCTTATGAGCAACGTTCAGGTGATACTTGATGCTCTACAGAAGGCGGGGTGTTCCATAAACCCAAAGAAATGTGCCACGAGCATAGAGGAAGCTAAAGGCCGGAGTCACACTACCGTACAATACGCATAGCACTAGGACCAGTGTTAATCTATGGGGCAGCTCCCATCACCAAATTTTTTCTCAGGCGTATTCAAAGTGCGTGTAAAATCGCAGCATGCTGCGATTCTATGCGTATATCATCCAAGACTTGTGAATGCAAGCCTATGGGTGCGAGAAAAACATCGGACGTCACACAGACCATTCATCTAGCTTGCGATAAATTCGCACACATTTTCCTCATTTCAGCCCAATAAGCAATTTAATTCAATGGGGAAAGTCAGTGAGAAATGGAAACCATACGGATGTCATACGGATCCATGGGTGGGAGAAAATTGCATCATCACATTTCAAACGCATTACACATGGATGACTATACGGAGAATACTTGTGCGACTCTCTGCAGGGAGACTCGAACCGATTTTCCATACGTTTAGTGTGACGCCGGCCAAATACTTAGGCTGTCATAGGAAGGGGCGAAATAAAGCCCCAAATAAAGTTGACGTGATCCAGAGTGGACCACAACTTCTCAAAGAAGCAGGTCAGGGCATTCATGGGCTACTACCTCCGGTTTATCCCTAACTTCGCCATGATAGCTGCCCCTTTGACGGGCTTCCTTAAAGGAACAAAGTCAACTATGGCTAAGTGGTCTCCAGATGCAAGACAACCTTCAAGGAGCTGAAGCTAGCACTATGTAAACTGCTAGTGCTAATGGCACCGATTTCTCTAAGGAGTTTGTTGTCCTGACGGACATGTGATATGTCGGGTTGGGAGCTGTCTTATCACATGAAGTGAATGGGAAAGAGCACCCCATAATGTATCTAAGTGGGAATCTGTCATCCTGCGAGAATTACTCCATAGTGAAGGAATGTTTGGCCATCAAGTGGGCGTTGGACACTCTAAGATACTACCTCTTAGGCAGGAAATTCAAGCTAGTGTCAAACCATGCCCCACTGAGGTGGATGAGGAAGAAGAAGGGGAACAGTGCCGGAGTGACCAAATGGTTCCTAGCACTCCAGGAAGTTAGCAGTCAGATAGAGCGTAGGCCCGGGAAACTGCATAGCAATGCTGATGCTCGGTTCAGGGTCCACTGTCTGATGGCGGAAGGTGACAAGCCCCCCGGCTTTGGGCAAAGGGGGTATGAAAAGTGGCAGCTGGACAGGTCAAGGATGTGTCCCTGATTTGCCAAACCTCGGTGATGTAAGACCCAGAGATGCAGGCTCCAGCACACAGTGCTGAGAGGTGTTTTAATGGGCACTGGATTATGGGTCCGGATTTTACGAGCAGCTGAGATGGGTGGGATCAGCTGTTCACTTACCTCCGTACTGGATTGTCTAATTTAAGGCAGCAGGTGCTCTCTCACTTGGTCTCTGCATGTGATGCTCAGACGCTGCTGGAGTCTAAGAGGAAGATAATGATATTTAAGTGGGTGAGACCATGTGTTCGCAGGACTGGTTATTTTCTAATTTTGTAGGGTTATACCTTTTTTGTACCTGGAAGAAGCTGCTTTATGTTGTAAACCTGACAGTATATGAACTTGTAATAAACCGCCTGTTAGCTTTTGCATCAATCTGAATCCTAAGTGTGAACCAGCGCTTACCACAGAGCCAATCCATTACACTCTGTAGAGATAATCTTACCCAAGCATTTTGGATTGTGAAAGGAGAGGGAGGCAGACATTTTCTTATTTCTATTATAAAATTAAGAACTGTAATAAAATATATTTGATTGCTTCTTGTATCTTACACCAGGAATGTTACTCTGGTCCCTATCTGTAGTACTATTTCTCGTGAGGAGCACGCCACTAATAAGATGAGCCAAATTCACTAAGTGGTATCTCTTAATGAATTTGGCACATCTTATGGCTGCACCTTCTTCATTAAGAATGGTGCATGAGCCACCAGTCTTAATGAATCCGGATCAAAGACTATGTTTTACAAAAATCCAAAAGGGTAGAATTTTGTAATTGTTCACTGTACATGAGATTTATTTAACACCAGAGGTATTGTCAAAGATGAATAACAAAAGGGAACCCCGATTGTCCCAAGTGTCAGATTAACCCATCGTATATTATTGTTATCCTATGAAGTGTACATTTTGGGGAGTTATGTTATTGTGACAATTGAGGAAGACTTTAAAATCAAATCCTCTTAAAACCAATAAAGTGTATTGGGGGATAGAAAAGGGAATCCGATCCTAATGATGGTGAAAAACGACGATACTTAGCACCGAAAGTGCTTTAAAAAATGGATCCCATCAGATGGTTTTACACTGAAGGAATAGATCATAGATGTAAATAATAAATTTGCAACATAAACATGTTTATTATTGTAATATACATAAACTAAAGACATTAGTTCAGACATGGAGATTGTGGATTTAAAGAACCCGTGATGAATGGCAGATCAATAAGATGGGGAGTTAGGAAAAAAACAGGAAAAAAAGTTGGGTTTCCTTGTCATTCTACAGCAGCACATAATGGGTTTACACTTTACCACTGGCTGGAACAGAAGATAGTCTAATAAGCAAATACATAATTAAACATGTTAAACTGACCACCCCCTAGTCCATCCCATAAAGGGAGTAAGGAAACACCACACCATGTATTTCTTCTTGTTGGTACAGAAGACTTATTTGTGTTGTAGTAGGTTTTGTATACTTTTACTGAGGTCTCTCGGCTGCTGCAGAGTACGGTATATTCCTCCCTGCATTCAAGAGGGGTTCTCATCCATAAGGGTAGAAGATTGGGCTGACTGTATAAAAGAAATTTGTCCCATCAGTTTATGTGCCCAGATTATAGGGGCTTATGGTATTGGTGCAAGGTACCATGCCCTCCATTGTGTGCCTCCCTTGGCTATTAATTTTTGCTACTGACCTGTCCCCACTCTTTTTCTGCAGCGAATTGTGCTGCGCTGAGTCTTGTATGCATGGTGGAGGGTGAAATGCTGACAGTGTCAGATAATCAGAGCAGGAGCCCATTATCTGTGGCTGACGAGCATCCTAGGGGAGAGATCCGGCATCATGTCTGCGCATGCATGGGCTATGACGTCAGCCGGGGGTCATATTTAAAGTGTCTTGGCCTGTTTAAGGAGTGTGCTCTTCCATCTGTTTGTGAAGGTATTATGGTGCCCATGGGAGGACTGGACTGTTGCTCAAAGAGCCTTGCTAATGGTTTGCTGCTTTTTTTCTTTCCTCTTGATATTCCATAGATGTCTGCTCCTTAGAAAAGGAAAAGAAAGTCTAGATATAGACTTTGCTCCTGCTGTGATTAGGCATTAGCCGAAGACTGCGTTAAAGACATGTGCACTGCTTGTTTTTCCCCGGAGCTGGTCGACCTCCGTTCAATCGGAAGCATCCATTTTTCTCAGCTGGTTTAAAAACAGATTTAAACCAGATTTAAAACTGTCTATAAGGTAAACGATAATCATACATCCTCCTGGGAGACTCTGCCTCAGGTGCATCTGACAGTAGCAAGGTTGACAAAGAAATAATTTTTTCCTTCGAAGGACAAAACGGACAGAAAAGCGGATTTGTTTAGCATAAGCCTCTATTTCTAAGATGGCTTTGTTCCAGACGCCAGTGCCATGAAAATATGGCTTAATCAGCTGTCAAATTACTTGCGGCAAGGGGTCTCTTGGGAAGAAATTCTGGAAAACTTACTAGTTATGAAGTAAGCTGCGTATTTTCTATGTGACGACTCTCTGGATGTGTGAAAATGCTCAAGCCACGCCCAAATCTGCAAGAAGAGCATTGTGGATGGAATAAGCAATTTAGCCCTCAAGTCTCTTTGGTCCACAGCTGGAGGAAATACTTAAATCTTTAGATGAAAATAAGGGTTCCTTTTTTCCACAACCTTCAAATTTTTCGGTCTCAAAGGAGAAACTACCCCAGATTTCGAAAGAGGTATTCAGGGAAAAAGCAATTAGAGCAAACCTGAAGTGACTTCTACAAGAAACAAGACATCCTTTCATAAATTTTCACAGTTTTGATGCTGGGAATCGGCTACCGGTAGGAGGAAGATTATCCAGGGTTTTCTTTTCCAGCATAGTCACCTAATTCCTCGTATCTCTGGGTGTTATTAGTTATAGGTCACGTTAGGTATTTGGTCAGTACTTTACTTCAATATTTGTAAGCCAAAATCAGGAGTGGGTGAAAAATACAGAAGTGCTGCACGTGTTTCTGTCATACTTTCCCTCTGATTGTTCCACTCCTGATTTTGGCTTACAAATACTGATGTAAAATACTGACCAAGGACTGAACGTGTGAATGTGGCCTTAAGGGCTCATACTCACTGGCGCCGAAAACGGATGATATTCAGGCGAAAAAAAATCGGATTCAAATCTGACCAATGTTATTCAATAGGTGACATCTCATTTGCAATTTTTTTCTCATCAGAAATTGGTGTGAGAAAAAAATCGCAGCAAGCTTTGATGCGATTTTGGGATGATAATCGCCAATGCAAGTCAATGGGTGCGAGAAATCATCGCACAGCACTCGCACCATGCAAGTGCTGTCCAATTTATACGCACCAGTTTCCTTTGAAAAGCCGGCAATTCATCCCCGGCTACTGTAAAATCACACTGACAGCTCACAAAACACTAGATACATACACATAGAATACATATATATATATATATATATATACAATGTATTGTGTCATTTACATATATATATATATTTATAGTTCATACACTTCTACATACTGTAATAGCCGCTAATTCAATTGCCGGCTTTTGTGAAATCACAGAAGCCGACATGAAATGATACATTGTTTCCACACAGTTAACCATGTCATTTCATGTATTTTGATATATAGTTTTAACTTACAATTACATAAGTGTATGTTTGCAAAATTTCTGACATGTAGGGGTTAATTAAAGGTGTAAATTCGTTGAAAAAAATGTGTGGGCTCCCGCTGTATTTTCTCCACCAGACAGACAAAGCAAGCAAGTGGGGGCAATAATAATAGCCTAGGGAGGGTACATTTTTTTTGTGCCCCCCCTGGCTACTAACATCTGCCCCCAGACACCCCAGAAAGGGCAAATCTCTAATTAGATTCGCCCTTTCTGGCACTTTGCCCGTCTATTCCCATTGCCCTGTAGCGGTGGCGAATGGGTTAATAAGGGGTTAAAGCCACCTTGCAATTGAAAGGTGACTGTAAGCCAGGTTAATAATTGAGAGCTGTCAATTAGACAACTATCAATTATTAATCCTATTGTATGAAAGAAAAATCAAACACACACACTTTAATAAAAAGAAGTTTAATGAAATAATCACACAGTTTTTTGACCATATTTTATTTTCCTGCTAAAACCATATCCTGTAATAAAAATAAAATAAAAAAGCAAAATTATTCTTACCAATCCGATGCACAGTCAGGTCCCACGCTGTAATCCATCAGAAAGGGTTAACAGGTTACAGCTAGCAGTGAGCTAATGCTGCCTGCTAGCTGTAACACCCTGAATGAATAAGTTCCTCTCCCAGGGAAAGGAGAGGAAGTGATTAATGAGTGGAAGCTTAATTGATTTATTGCCACTTTCACTTCAGTGACCTGACCTAAAGTGAAAGTGGGACGCAATCAATTAAGCTTCCCACAGTAATCACATCCTCTCCTGTCGCCGGGAGAGGAAGTTATTCATTCAGGAGCTTTCGGCTGAGCAGGCAGAATTACTTGCGCTGCTTAGCTGAAAGCTAGTTAACCCTTAGTGAAGGATTACATCGTGGGACGTCACAGATCGCCAGATAGGTAAGAATAATGTTGTTTTATTATTTTTTCTTTATTTTAGGAGATCAAGGGCTTCCACGGATTAAGAGTAAAATAAAAGATGGTCAAAAAAATGTGTTTTTATTTCATTAAAATAATTTATTCTTAAAGTGTGTGTGTTTTTTAATTTACTTCAATAGGATTAATAATTGATAGTTGTCTAATTGACAGCTCTCAATTATTAACCTGGCTTAAAGTGACCTTTCAATTGCAAGGTGGCTTTAACCCCTTATTAACCCATTCGCCACCGCTACAGGGCAATGGGAATAGACGGGCAAAGTGCCAGAAAGGGCGAATCTAATTAGAGATTTGCCCTTTCTGGGGTCTCTGGGGGCAGATGTTAGTAGCCAGGGGAGGCACAAAAAAAATGTACCCTCCCTAGGCTATTATTATCTGCCCCACTCGCTTGCTTTGTCTGTCTGGTGGAGAAAATACAGCGTGAGCCCACGCATTTTTTTTCAACGAATTTACACCTTTAATTAACCCTACATGTCAGAAATTTTGCACACATACACTTATGTAATTGTAAGTTAAAACCATATATCAAAATACATGAAATGACATGGTTAACTGTGTCTAAATGTATCATTTCATGTCGGCTTTTGTGATTTCACAAAAGCCGGCAATTGAATTAGCGGCTATTACAGTATTATGAACAATGTGAATTTTTAATGATCTATTTTAACATCTTAGTAGATAAAACATGCGTAACTATGTTAAACATTACTTTAGACATGTATTTACATACTTTAATAGAGTACTGCTTATGTAAAACTTCATGTTAATCGCATGCATACAGATGGAAAACTGATGGAAAACGCATGGTGCGATTTAAAATCGCATGCATATCGCATGCCTTTTTACAACAATTGTACCGTTTTTTCCCTGCAGAAAACGGACCGATTTTTTTCCAGCCAGTGAGTATGAGCCCTAAATAGTATATTCTCTGGAACCAAAAGAATTTCCACCCAATAGTTTTCATTTGCATCAGAGCAAATAACTGATAGTCTGGCATCTGATACAAGACTTCCCTCAGAACGGAGACCTGAAACAAGTCTCAGTCCAAAAAAAAGGGTCATGGATTCTCTCCCAGTTTTTCCAGTCCCCAAATCAGAGGTAAAATGGCATCTGGCTAATAGATCTTACCTTTCAGAATGGTTTTCTGGAAAAGAAAAAATTCTAGATGGAGACCATTCATTCTGTGACAATTTTTCAGAAAGATGACTTCCTGTCAACCATAGATCTTCAGAATGCATATCTGTACATTACAATTTTACCAGCCTATTAAAAATGTCTTAAAATGGTCGTTCAAGTGAGGTCCAAAATAATCTGTTTCCAGTTTAACTGTCTTCCATTCTGTCATCTCCAAGAGTTTTCACCAAGGTCTTAGTAGTACTTGCAGCAGCCCTGAGGTTGAGGGAATATATGTAGTTCCATATCTAGATGACTGGTTAGTCATTCAAGAAGGTGCTATTGGGTTACCTTCAGGTAACCCTACAGTTAATCAGATCCCATGGGTTTCTAATCAATCAAGCCAAGTCCCATCTCTTGCCTTTTAAAGTAGAGAAACTCCTGGAGTTTATCATCAATTCACACCTTCCTTCAATGAGGTTATATGATGAGAGAATCCACAAGCTGCAGTCCAGTGTGAGGCATCTTATCCACAGCTCTTAAATCACCATCCAATCAGCAAATACGTGTTCTAGGAACCCCAACCTCCACAAAAAAGGCAGTGCCTTGGGCTCGGGTGCATTACTGTCTTCTCCTGAGAGAGCTTTTGAACAATTTGAACAAGAGCCTCACTTCACCAAATTCTAAGATGATTCTTCTGACAGCCACCAATCAGAATCTTCATTCATCTCCAAGCAGCTTGTGGAGGGCAAGTCTCTGACGCTTCATCAAGCGATGACTCTCACATCGGATGCATCAATCTCAAGTTGGGGTGCCCATTTCAGCAACCGTTGGGTCCAGGGAGTCTGGTCAAGCAAGGAGTCCCATTTACTATCCAACCTGAAAAAGCTAAAACCAATATAGTGTCCATTTTCAGTCCATCCTATTCCATCACGTGGTGTTAGTCCAGTCCAACAACTTGGCCTATGTTTATTACAGCAACAAGCAAGGGGGAACCAAAAGTCTGTCCTTGATGACGGAATGTCTGCAACTCTTCAACTGGGCAGAAAGAAATTGTCACGGGTGTGTCGCCACGAAGATCGTCGCGATTACACAATCTGACTTCGCGCAGCTGAGTTTTTGGTGCTTGGTGGTTTTCGGCAGTGAGGGAGTTAATTCTTTCTCTCTCTGTGCTAGACAAGGCCAGCCACACCCAGCTGCAATTTTGGGATTCCTTCAAATACCTGCCAGTCTGCTAGGAATGTGTCGGTGAAAGCATTCATGCAGACCAGCAGAGCGGATCGTGGTATTGTGAAGTCTGAAGTGAAGAGTACCTGGTGTGGTCTTTTTTCCCCTCCTCGCTTTATCATTTATCTCCGTACCCGTTGGTGTTCCCTCTGTTTTTTGTGGTGTGAGTTTTGTATGCAAGGTGGATTTTAGTTTACCCCTTGTACTGTCTCGTTCGTCTATTACTGTGTCTAGGCATATACCTTCCAGTCCCCTGTGTTGTGATCAGGGTCCTTCTCAGGACTAGATCACTGAGGTTCAGGGATCTTCAGGAGGTAGGGGTTACGCTGGTGGCCTGGACCTCTGTACCATCAACAGTACCTCCAGGTAGAGGGATTAGTCAGGACCCCAGCTTAGGGTCAGCATAGACCCCGGGCCTCCTGTATGCAGTAACAGCGTGACATTTTCACCGACCACTAAAGATTTTCTCCAGCCACCATGGATCCAGTAGCCAGTCTAGCTCGGCAGTTGCAGAGTTTGTCCATGGAGCTGGCGGACGTTAAGTCCAAGGTTTTGTATCCCCTGGAGCAAGCCGGACCAGAACCTAAAGTAGCTCTCCCTGACAGGTTCACTGGGGGGCGGGACAAGTTTTTTGCTTTCCGGGAGGCATGTAAATTGTACTTTCGGCTGCAACCTCGGTCATCTGGGAGTGAAGAACAAAGGGTGGGGATTGTCATCTCGCTCCTACAAGGAGACCCCCAATCCTGGGTGTTCTCTCTCCCCCGGGTCCCCAGTCTCCAGTCAGTGGATAGGTTTTTTGCAGCTCTGGGTCTTGTATATGATGACCCGGATCGGGTCTCCCTTGCTGAATCTAAATTACGTAGGATCCAGCAGGGAGATCGTCCGGCGGAGGAATTCTGTTCGGAGTTCCGTAGGTGGGCCACGGACACCCAGTGGAATGACCCGGCTCTTAGGAGCCAGTTTTGTCAAGGTTTATCTGACAAATTAAAGGATGTGCTGGCACAGTATGACCCTCCCACGTCACTGGAAGCCGCTATGGCCCTTGCTATTCGTATTGACAGACGGCTTCGGGAGAGGTGCGGGGTAACTCCGCCCCCTGTGATGACTCCACCTTCCTCAAGGGTCCCTTATATGGAGGTTCCCCTGGTCAGTCCAGAGGAGCCTATGCAATTAGGAGGGACATCATTCCGGGGGAGGGGATCGGTGGGGCGCCACAAAACAGGAAGTTGTTTCTTCTGTGGGAAAAAGGGACATTTATTGGGGGTGTCCATCCCGTCCTTTGCAGAGTGAGAAGTCGCCGGAAAACTATTGATCCCAGATTTGTGGTGGACGGCAATCTGGGAGTAAGTATTTCGTCCCTAAGTTCGTCTCAGTTTCTCGTACCGGCGGAGGTGGTGGTGGGTGCGAGAACTGAGAAGATATCTGTTCTTCTGGATAGTGGGGCCTGGGGCTAATCTGGTGGATGCTGGCTTTGCCCGGGTTCAAGGTATGCGATTGAGTGTGTTGGCTAAACCCGTCCCCATATTCTCGATCGACGCCAGACCTCTCGGTCAGGGTAGTTTTTTGCAAGCAGTGCATAACATAGATCTTCAAGTGGGGGCGTTACATAAAGAACTGTTGTCGTGTTATGTGTTGGAGGGTCTTCCCACTCCTATAGTGCTGGGCCTTCCTTGGTTAACTAAGCATAACCCGGTTATTAATTGGCAATCCAGAGAGATAAGCCAATGGAGTGAATTCTGTAATAAAAACTGCATGAATACGGTCATCGGTGCAGTCGCTCCTAGGACCTTACCTCCATTTCTGGTGGACTTTGAGGATGTATTCTCGGAGAAAGGGTGTCAAGAACTACCTCCTCATCGCGTGTATGACTGTTCTGTAAAATTGCTCCCTGAAGCTACAGTCAGGGCCAGAAATATTTGGACAGTGACACAATTTTCGCGAGTTGGGCTCTGCATGCCACCACATTGGATTTGAAATGAAACCTCTACAACAGAATTCAAGTGCAGATTGTAACGTTTAATTTGAAGGGTTGAACAAAAATATGTGTTAGAAAATGTAGGAATTGTACACATTTCTTTACAAACACTCCACATTTTAGGAAGTCAAAAGTAATTGGACAAATAAACATAACCCAAACAAAATATTTTTATTTTCAATATTTTGTGGCAAATCCTTTGGAGGCAATCACTGCCTTAAGTCTGGAACCCATGGACATCACCAAACGCTGGGTTTCCTCCTTCTTAATGCTTTGCCAGGCCTTTACAGCCGCAGCCTTCAGGTCTTGCTTGTTTGTGGGTCTTTCCCTCTTAAGTCTGGATTTGAGCAAGTGAAATGCATGCTCAATTGGGTTAAGATCTGGTGATTGACTTGGCCATTGAAGAATGTTCCACTTTTTTGCACTCATGAACTCCTGTGTAGCTTTGGCTGTATGCTTGGGGTCATTATCCATCTGTACTATGAAGCGCCGTCCAATCAAGTTTGCAGCATTTGGCTGAATCTGGGCTGAAAGTATATCCCGGTACACTTCAGAATTCATCCGGCTACTCTTGTCTGCTGTTATGTCATCAATAAACACAAGTGACCCAGTGCCATTGAAAGCCATGCATGCCCATGCCATCACGTTGCCTCCACCATGTTTTACAGAGGATGTGGTGTGCCTTGGATCATGTGCCGTTCCCTTTCTTCTCCAAACTTTTGGCTTCCCATCATTCTGGTACAGGTTGATCTTTGTCTCATCTGTCCATAGAATACTTTTCCAGAACTGAGCTGGCTTCTGGAGGTGTTTTTCAGCAAATTTAACTCTGGCCTGTCTATTTTTGGAATTGATGAATGGTTTGCATCTAGATGTGAACCCTTTGTATTTACTTTCATGGAGTCTTCTCTTTACTGTTGACTTAGAGACAGATACACCTGTCAAGGTAAAATATAATTTTCTACTATACTTTTATATTTATAGTGTGTATATGTATTTTGTAAACACGAAGTTTCCCTTAAATGATATTATTCAGATTGAAACTTATTTTAGGACAATGTTAGTATCTGCTGGTGTCTGTCTCCACCTTGTGTCCTATCACTGTATTACACTAACTATCTAATAACTTGAACTGGATCCACTAAAATGTCCCCCACCTTTGGAGAATTGAGGAAACACATGATACACGAGAACAATAGAATCTTTCTTCAAGAAACGAAACTGAGGATGACAACACGATCAAGGAGGACTTAGAAGAAGATCTAAGGACCAATTAGGATGATCAGATGCTGAATGTGTACATATATGGACATGATTCAGCATATCTCTTTCTCCTCAATCCCGCCTTTACTCCACCCCAATATTCTGTGTATGTAATCTTATGTACGTGAATAAAAGTTCAGTGCTTACTGGAGATGGCCGCCTAATAGCACCATTTTCTTTAGGGCACGTTCTGAAGTCTGAACCAGCGTATTGCCTGATTCATTCTCGGTCGACCCGTGCTCTTAGTCTAATTTGGAGTGACTGGAGGATGAGTGGTTTGTCGTTACGACCCCGACAATTGGCGCCCAACGTGGGGCCGTGGATTGCCGCCCGTCCGGACCCGTCCCGAGGACTTTGCGGTGGTGCCCGCGGTGACTGAGTGCGAGGACTGCAGCCTCCGTTGAACACGGTAAGTTGGGATCATATACTTTATATGCGTCCCACTTGCCTGTGTGTCAGTCACTGTTTGGTCCTGTCGTATTGTCCATTTGGGTCTGGAGGGGTGACTGGTTGAGTGGTGAGACCAAGGGCAATCCCACGCCACGAACCAGCAAGTGTGACCGAGTGACGTTGCATGCCTGCACGTGCTTGAGTCGAAACACCACGTTCCTCCTCCTCCGGTCACTGTACCTTTATGTAGATAATTCCCTCCCGTGACTGTTAGAATAAAGTTGGGACAAATTTTAGATTCTTGAAGTGTTGAGTGGGGTAGAAAGACGCACATGATAGTCTAATCAGTGACGAATGGAGCCGGGGCTCTTCGTCTGAGAAGTGACAAATGGAGCAGGGCTCTTTGTCTAACCCGGGAAGTCTCATTAGGAGAAGCCCAGGTGTCAGCATATGGAGGGGGACTCTGTGCTGTGTAGAGTGTCACGGTGTACTGCGCTGTAACGTCACCATCCACAGTTGGGGAAGGGACAAATAGAGGAGGACTCTTTGTCTTGTCAGTGTATTGAGGGGGACTCTGCAGTGACGGGTGGTGACCTGCGAGTGACGCCGGTGGTCTGAGTCACGACAGATCATTACACTCTGTTAATATTATGATGCGCATGTTTAATCAAACAAAACCCACAAGTTAGAGGGTGGTGCTTTGGGAGTGGTTGAATTGATGGAATCACGTGGGGGCAAGAAGGTGTTAAGAATGAGCTTGCCGAGTACAGGCAGGCTTCAGCCTTCAGTGTGGAAAGACTTTGTCGCACAGAATGAGGGAAAGTTGAGAGATCAGGGGCTCTTGTATCAAGCCCAAGCACATTTAAGAGTAGTAAATGATTTGAAAGTTGAGGGTTGGAAAGAGGTAGATGGAATAAGGAGGTTCGGAAAGTGCTGAGCCTTTGTTCGGATATGTAAAATGCTCTGCATATGATCTTGTTGATGTAACTAAAATGGCCGCTCCAAGCCCTCGGCCACCGCCCTATAATGGTGCCGATCTCAGAACAAAGGGAGGTTGGACTTGTCATGTGTGTGGTGAACAGAATCCGCCCTGGGCGGAGACCTGCCGTGTTTGTGGGGCGGGTCGCTCCTGGTGTAATGCCCAGCCCATCGCCCCTCCCACACCCAGCGGCCATTTTGGTAAACCCAGTGGCCATCTTAATACACCGGAAATGGCCAACACCCCATCTCCTCCGGCGGCCATCTTGGGACACCCAAGCACACCCAGTCAGGCCTATATCCCTTGCTGATACCAACCAGGGCCTACTACCAGCCCCCGCCCGCACCTGTGCAGGCCACAGCTCCCAATATGGCACCAGATGCAACACCATTGTTCCCTTTCACACACCCCAACCCGGCCATTGCTGCAATGCATGAATCTTCAGTTTTTTCAAACAATGATCAGGAGCCGCCGCCATGAATTATGGGATCTAATGAAGGGAAGGAGGATCAGGAGAGAGAAGGGGGGTGGGCCCTTAACAGCCACCACTATCCCCAGCAGCACCAGTATCTTCTCTTCCCTCCTCCATTCCCCCCCATCATTGTCAACCCCTGGTCCTAGGGCCTATTCCACCCCTACTTCAGAGATAAGGCACCTTCCTCTCCTTCACAATCCTCAGAGAGGACAGTCGTTCTGTAAGATTCACGGAAACCCCGGTCAGGCCCCAGCTCCCGGTGTACTTGAAAACTGGTATCCTGCCATTCACAGCATTACACAGACCGCAACGGAAATCCAGTGACATTATCCATAGGGTACGGTGATATCCTGACACATCGGGTTGGTGCTATAGTTAGTCCTGCCAACTCCAACTGCTCCAATAAAGGGGGTCTGGCTTATTAATAGCCCAAGCAGGTGGTCCCATCGTCACTGCAGAATGCATGGCTCATATATACACTCATGGCCCTTTGCCACCTGGACAGACTCTGACAACCCATGCAGGGGACCTTCCCGCTGATATCATCATCCATGCAGCAGGTCCAGTCCATGATCCTAAATTCAAATGAGTCACGGGCCACCCTTGGGGCCACTATACATTCAATACTCCATCATGCTGGTATGTTAAAAACAGAAGACATTAGGCACCAGGAATTATTTGAAACCAATGATAAAATAGCAAATTTGTGATTGCTTTGTCTAAAGAGTTAACTAACACCCACTCTGCAGTGTCTGCTTCTCTCCCAGAATTTACAGGTGACACGGTGCACGATTTCTCGCCTGATGACCTTATATTTATATATAAAAAAATAAAAATAAAAAAAAAATTTATGGGAAGGACTGTCTCCAGCCCAGATTTGAGGGTCCCTACACTGTGGTCCTGACCACCCCTACTGCCCGAAGCTCGAGGGCAAGAGCACCTGGATTCACGCCTCCCATTGCAAAGGGACAAGATTAATCAGCAGTCATGAAGTTTCTGATATACATATCCTTTTGAGCTATATCCTGATCTCCGTAGTGCCAGTATGCCCACCTTCTGGGTTAATACTAAAAACCCTGTGGTTATCTTTAAGTTCGATTTCTATCAAATATTCAACTGTGATAGGAATGATTTCAAGGGATCAACACACTAAATTTGGGAAAAAGGGATATTTTTATCTCTATGTCACCCCCCCCAGGGAATGAAAACTGTTATGATTGGTTAGATGTGGGATAGAAAACAGAAAAAGGGAAAATTGGCAGATGAAGCTAGATACAATGATTGATAAATGAGATATACAAGTGTTATATTTGTAGAACTGATCTAAGAATGCAGAAGTCAGTGACAGCAAGCAGAGATAAGTGCTGGCAGCAGCGAGATGGTATTTTGCTGTCCCACCAAGGTCATTCTACAGATAAGCAACCTGCCGGCTGAGGGAGGAGGACACAAACTACGCAGTGGTTTGACCCCCCCCGTCGGGTATTCGTGAAGATGCACAGGAAAAAGTGCAACAGTTTTCAATTTTGTTGAATATGTTTTTGGAAATAGACATAGTACGTAAGAATCGAAGGTCAGAGTATGTGAGAAGCAAATAGACAGGCAGAGAAAGGAAGTTACACTAGAAGACAGAGTTCAGGAAAGACCCAAAAAGATTATTTCTGGACTCTAAGAAAAAACTTGGGTGGAATGGGTTTTGTCAAAGAAAACAAGACTAATGAGAGGGTTCTGGCAAGTTTAATATGAATGGATAAAAAAAAAAAAAAAAAAAAAAGTGACAAGGAAAAACTGAAAGTAAGTAGACCGGGTTGGAGATCAGTTAAAGCAGAGAATCTAGCCAGAAAAGCACAGGGGGCACAACAGATTTAGCGCAGGCAAAAAGAGGAGCAAGGATACAGCGTAGGTACTTGTCCTGCAAACAACAGGGAGAGGAACGTGTGCCAGGAGATGGGCAAAATTGTGCTACGGGGGCAAGAAACCAGGACATTTCAGGGGGGATTGCAGAACTAACCCATATCCAGCCTGTCCAACTAATCCTATGCAAATGACTCGCCTGCAAGAGGCCCCCAAGCCCAATTAGAGGCGCTCCCTTAGGATATGGTAGCTTGCACATGAACCCCTTGTCTCCTTACCCCCACTCCTATTGCACAGTACAGGTGAACCTACCAGGGGGACATGAGGTTGAGTTCCAAGTGGACACGGGGGCAGACAATTCAGTAGTTACAGAAAAGGACTGGCCATTTGGGAAAAGTGATTTCTCCGACCATTTTTATAGCGATCCTTAAACTCTCCATCTATCCTGCTCCCCGTCACTAAAAAGTTTCCCCCTGCAAATTCAAGGAACCACTGTACACACACAGTTAATGGTATCACCACGGGTCAATGTAATCTTTTAGGAAGTGATGTGTTGTCACAATTGCAAGCACATATTGAGTATCATCTTGATGGGACTGTCACTATGACACCAGGATTGAAGCAGAGCACTCTTTGTAAAATCATGTCGCTAGACGTTGCTAGTATAGAGACATAAATGAATTTCCTTCAATGTTGGAAGGTGTGATACTGCATGTTTTTCTGGGCTTCAGATAAAACAGACGTGGGCAGATTAAGGGTGCAGCCAGTCATGGTCAAATTAAAGCCAGGTGCAATCCTGCCCAACAGAGACAGTATCTTCTTAGTTTAGCTTAAGAAAGGACTATTGCTCAGCAGATGCAGAAACTGGTAACAAGGGGTGTTTTATTTAAAAAACCTAGCCCCCACCTTCGGCATTCTCTGCGCTAAGGATACTGCCACCTTAGTGATCTCGTTACGATCTCAATAACGACGCAAGCTAATGAGATCGTTTTTTGGATCGTTTTAATGTCTCTAGTAGCTGCCACACTTAGTGATCTCGTTAACGACTCAAACGCGGTTAGCGATCTCTTAACGACTTTAACGGTCATTGCGATGAAAAAAAACAGCGCACATCGCTCAAAAAAGGGTCCCAGACACAGCGTATAGGCTCACCAGCGGGACGCCAACGATCTAAATACGGTCCAGAACTCTAGGGGAACGATCAGCGAGATCACAGCGGGGGCACGTCGTTGCTACATGCCACACACGTTAGCGTCACGAACGGATTGCTAAATAGTGACGTATTTAGCGATCTCGTTAGCGACGCTGTTTAGTTGGCATACCCTTAAGATTTAAGGTCCCTTATCAATGGCCTTGACAGTACAAATTCCAACCTTCAGTTTCCCCCCCTTCGGCTACGAGATTTAACTCTCTATGTATTGGCTGGTACAATAAATATATACACTTTTGTTCCAGATATCTCAGGATGCTGCTTAGTTTACAGTTATTGATTTTGCCAATGTTATTTTTATAATATGTTGTTTTTGTACCAAGCAGGTTGTAAGCGTTAAAGGATAAACTGCAATTCTGTAAATCTTCAGTTATCTTTTTGGGACATTGCATTCCCACTGGGGGCGCGACATCTGACCAGCGCTCGCAAAGAAGCTGTACAGAACTTTCCTATGCCTGTTAAGTTGCCGCTCTTAGGATATTCTTGGACTGATTTTCTACTGCAGGCAGTGGATTCGTGCTGTGTCAATTCTCATGCAGCCTCTCTATGACTATTACCATTGTGCTTTTTAACTAACTCCTGAAGGTATAGACTGTTTCATTCCCCCAAAAACAGGATTGTGGCAGCTCCAGCGCTAGGAACTCTCAACTATGAACTACCATTCACCCTGTATCTCCACGAACAGCAGGGACACGCGGCAGGAGTATTGACCCCAGTTACATGGTTACAATCAAAGCCAGTGGGCCCGTTCAGTGAAAGACTAGATGCAGTGGCTAGGGGTACCCCGTCCTGTGTACGGGCGGTACATGCTGTAGGACTATTGCTCCCCAAATCATCAGATATCGTCTTGATTATCCACTGACAGCACTTACACCTCATGATGTATACATCATACTGAACCAGGTGCAGTCGGGCACATCTTTCAGCTGCACGTCACCTTCGATTGCAATGTGCACTTTTAATGCCTCCAAATGTTTCTTTGCGAGATGTACCACACTTAGTCCTGTCACATTGTTACCTCTCTCGGATCTAGGGGGGAGGTCAGGTATTGTACGGTATTGTACAAAGAAGATCCAAGAGAGGAGATTCCTTATGATTATGTTCAGCTTATGGCACAGGAAACAGCAGGCCTACCCACAGTGTTTAAACTGAAAGACTAATGTTGACTTTAAATCTTTTGTAGAATCGCTACCAAGATGACTCAGGTACCTTCCACACCCGGTAGGCCATCGTCTCCCTGAATGCAGTAATCAAAGCAGAACCAATGCTCCCATATCAGTAGGCCCAGGAGGCTGAATTTAGGCTCTGACCGAGGCCTGTAGATAGCTGAGGTAGAATTGTTAACACCCACACAGATTCTACATAAGCATTCGGTATAGCTCATGATTTGGGTCCAATTTGGAAGTCTAGAGGATTCCTGATGGCAGCAGGACATCCCATTAAAAATGCTGACGCAGTCCAGCAGTTAATTGATGCATTACAAATTACCAAAAGAAGTAGTTGTCAAAAGTTAAAGCACATACCAGATGCACTGATCAGGTGAGTAAAGGAAACGCAATGGCCGATGCAGCAGCAAAAACAGCAGCCAGTAGACCCCTCCAAGGGGTAACGATGCACCAGGTAAGCGCTCCCAAAAAACCCTTTGTGTCGGAGGAAAGCCTTAGCCCAGATGCAGGTCAGGTGCGCCAGGAGGAAGTAGAAAAGTGGGAAAAGAAGGTGCATGTCTGAATGCAGCAAATGGGGTATGGGGAAGAGGGATGCGTCGATGCCTTCCAAGGGCGTTGTACCCTGCGTTGCCCAGATGTTACATGGGCCAACCCACCAGTCCAAAACTGCTGTGATGAGTGTGATGCAGAAGCTTGGGAGGCACCAGGCTTTTCCACCTGTATAGAAGGTTTGATCCAGGGATGCATGGTATGTGCTACACATAATCAGAGAAGGGTAGTCAAGACCCAAACCCAAACACACCCCTCGGCCTTCTATCCTTTCCAGAGACTGCAGATTGATTATATTCAGCTGCCAAAATCAGGTTCATGGAGTACGTGTTGGTGTGTTTTTGATTTATTCTCAGGTTGGCCGGAGGCTTTCCCGATTGCCAAGGCTACGGCTGCGGCAACCGCAAAAGAGCTGCTTGTGGAGGTGGTGTGCAGGTATGGAGTACCAAAGGTGACCGAAAGTGACAGAGGTACACATTTCACAGGTGAAATAATGAATGAAGTCTTGACGCGCTGGGAATTCAACAAGTTTCCACACCCCATAATTACCACAAAGCGGTTGTAAAAGTAAAAGGGACTAAATAGGATATTGAGTTAAAAAAAAAAAAACTAAAAGGCCATGGTGAAACAGGGAAATCTTGGCCTGAATGTTTTACCATAGCCCTATACTCAGTAGGTACACTCCAGTAGAAAACTGGACTTTCTCCGTATAAAGTATATTTGGCAAAGTGCCTAGTTTAGGATGTTTTTTCCCAAGCATTGGAAATAAGTAACCATGTATTAAGTTCATATGTATAGGATTTGCATAAAAGACTCAAGAAAGTATATGATAATGTTTCAGTTCTCTTCCAGATCCGAACCAGGATCCTGGGAGTCACAGCCTGCAGCCTGGAGACTAGGTAGTCATTAAAAGACACGTGAGAAAGAGTCTGGATCGAGAATATAGCTCCACTGATATCCAGAAAAAGAAGGAGTCTGGGTCACTGCACACCAGTTATGCTGAGGATCCCAAAGTTTATATGGATTCCATAGGTGTTCTAGGGGGGTCCCAGACGAATACAAAGCTCAGAATCAGATCCTGGGGGTTTCCGTTCTCCTCATCCCAATGTGCAGATCAATTTACAATGTAGATTGGATAAAATATATTACTACACTGAGCAAAGATTTATCAATATCAATTTTAGTCAAGATGCTTTCCAGGGTATAGTTGAAAACTGGGCCCAAAAACAAAAGACTGACTCTTCAAAATAGACTGGCCATTGACATGATTTAGCTGAAAAAGATGAAGTCTGTGGGATGATAGGGGAAGAATTTTGTACTTATATTCCTCAGAATTCTGGAGTCAAATGTTAAAACTATAGTGGCCTTACAGAGGATTAAAAAATCTGGCTCAGGAAATAAAAAGCCAATGCAGAAGTAGATACCTCTTTCTTTTAAGGGCTTGAAGGACCTTAAAGAATTTCTCCAACAAGCCTGCTTAGTGGTAACAGGGCTTTTGGTGCTAGGATTGATAATTCTATGTTGTGTGGATATCTATGTATAGGAAAGCTGTGACCAATGCAGCCGCCTCCTCAGGTACTTTCCTTCATCAGGAAGTTGTGTCGCTACTATATGAAGACACTGATAAGGGTGATATGGAGAAATATACTCCGCAGGATAAAACCTGATAAAACCCCCTATAACAAATACAAATGGAAATAAGAGATTTAGTTTAGGGATAGTGGAGAACTCCATGTGCATGTTTGGTAGGGACTTGGTTGTTTGGGGGCGGTCCATAAGGGGCCAGTTTCTAAAATGACAAAGCGAAAATCCATTCCCCCTGCCCCCCCCTGGACATCCGGGGGCCGCATAAAATTAAGGGAAAAATTGTGTTTAGGGGGGATTGTCAAGGTAAAATATAAATTTTCTACATACTTTTATATTTATAGTGTGATGTATTTTGTAAAACACGAAGGGTTTTCCCCTTTAAAAGATATTATTAGATTGAAACTTTTTAGGACAAGTTTACTGTGGGTCTGCTCCACCTTGTGTCCTATCACTGTATTACACTAATATTAATAACTTGAACGGATCCACAAAATGTCCCCCACCTTTGGAGAATTGAGGGGAAAAAACATGATACACGAGAAAAAATATAATCTTTCTTCAAGAACGAAATGAGGATGACAACCGATCAAGGAGGACTTAGAAAAGATCTAAGGCCAATTAGGATGAAAGATGTGAAATGTGTCAATATGGAAGATTCAGCTTTCTTTCCCTCAACCCGCCTTTACTCCACCCCCCAAATTTTTGTGTATGTAATCTTTTAGTGAAAAAAGTTCAGTGCTTACTGGAGTGGCCCCCTAATGCACCATTTTCTTTAGGGCCGTTTGAAGCGAACCAGCGTTTTTGCTGTTCATTTCGGTCGCCCTGCTTTAGTCTATTTGGAGTGACTGGAGGATGAAGTGGTTTTTGTATTACGACCCCGACCCCCCCTACTTCTGGGTTTTCTGGACTTCATTGATGTTTGTGAACGGGTTCTTTTCACCAAGAAAGTATCGGCGATCATCCCCACTGTTGTCTTCCGTGGGCCCCAGGTCTTTTTTTGGATTGATGGTTCACCAGTGCTTTCTTTTTTTTTCGGAGTACCAAATTTAGATTTTCCACTTCTAATGTTGTAGAATTTCTTGGATGGGTTTTTTTTCGTTCTTGCACTTAAGGATGGTTGTTTCACCTCATGGAGAGCTCCTGTGACCGCATGTTTCCTTAAAGCAAACCTCCAAATGCAAAAACCACACCTAAATCAAACTCTGACCCTTTCAATCTGCTTAATTGAGATGACAAAACAAAGGGTTGCCCCCCCCTTTCCGAAAACCTTGGAGTCTTTGTCCAATTCTTTTGGGTCCTTTAAAAAAGGGTGGCACATGTTAAGGAGCTGAAACCCAAACCCTTATCAATTTTAATGTGGAACCCTCAAATGAAAGCTGAAAGTGGACTTAACTGCATCTGATTTGTTTTGTTTCAAATTCTTGTGGTAATGTTTAGAACCCAAAATTAGATAAAGTTGTCTCTGTCCAAAATATATGGACCTAACTGTATTCCCGAAAATCTGGTTGAAAAACCTTTTGGTCCTGAGAGGCAGGCCATGAAGGATTATTTTCAAGGCTGGCTAAGGGGCATATTAGACTTTTTCTTCCCGGTGGCCGCGGGGGTTTTCTTTGGAAGAAGAAAGATGGAGGCCTACGCCCTTGCCGGATTTCCGTGGCTTAATGGATTACGGTCCGAGATCCGTTCCGCTCCCACTTATTCCCGACTTTCAATGATTGGGGGGCCAAATGGTTTCTAAGTTGGTTCAGGGGGGTGACAATCTGTTAGGATGAAGGAGGGGGTGGGGAAACGGCGTTTTAAACCCGGAGGGCATTATGAAACCTTTCATGCCTTTTGGTCTGACTAATGCCCCGCGGTGTTTCAACTTTGTTATGAACTTTGCCACCTGTGGGACAGTTTGTTGTCATATATCGGGAATCTTAATTTACTCGCCGGAATTGTTCTCATCGGACATGTTAGGCGGTGTTACAGATTTGGGGATAATAAAACTGTACGCCAAATGGGAGAAGTGTTGTTTCGCCTAAGGAACTTCAGTTTTAGGATTCCTGGTGTCGATCCGGTTTTCGTATGGACCCTGGGAAAGTGGGGGGAGTTCTTGGGGGGGATCTGCCGGGATCTTAAGGCATTACAACGTTTCCTGGGGTTTGTAACACTACCGGAAATTTTTCGTAATTTCTCGCCTAGTTAAACCCCCCAAACAATGACTAAAAAGGGACGGATTTTTCAAGGTGGTCTGACAAGGCTTGTCAAGCGTTTTCCTCTTGAAAAAAATTTTTTTGCTTCGCACCCATACTTTTTCAACCTGATCGTCACAGCGTTCTTGTAGGGTGGACGCTTCCGAGGTTGGGGTGGGGCAGTTTGTCACAAGGTCGTCCCCTGGTAAATGCATCGTGCCCTTCTTCTCAAAAAAAATTGTTGTCCGCGGGAAAGGAATTTTAGTCGGCAATAGGGAACTCTTGCTATTAAGTTGGTTTTGGGAGTGGCGTCATTTTTTGGAGGGGCGTCCCCGGTCACTGTCATTACCGATCACAAGAACCTTCAATATTTAGGTCGTAAACGTCTAATCCCAGCAAGTTAGGTGGTCGTTGTTTTTTTACCAGGTTTTTTGTGTCCATATGTCCGGGTAAAAAAAAATGTTAAGGCGGATCCTTATCCGCGTTTCCCAGGGGCTGGGAATACGAAGGACCCGGTTCGGTCCTTCAGGAGGGTGTTTGGTGTCGGCAGTAGCTTTGAGTTGAGGAGGAGGTATTGGACTAGGGGGACGCCCCGTGGACCTCCAGGGAGAGTTTGTTCAAAACAGTTGCACAAAAGGTGACGAGGACACCATAAATTCAGCTTTGGAGGCCCCAGGGGTAAAGAACTGAGGATTCCTCTCCGCGGTTTTGGTGCCTAACTTCATAGGGGGGGTGGTAACTTTTGTCGCGTCCTGCGGGTTTGTGCGCGCCTAAGACCCACATACCCGTCCTCGGGACCCTCTTACCTTTGAAGATCCGGAGCGTCCTGGGACTCATCTGTTATGGACTTCATTACGGAACTCCGGCTTCGGGTAAAAAGTCTACTCTTGTAGTGGCAGGTTCAGCAAATGGACTTTTTATCGTCTTCCAATGCTAAGACTCTTGTGAGGTGTTCATTGGGGAGATTGTGAGGCTTCATGGGGACCCTCGAGTGGGTTGATGGGGGTTCAGTTTTGTCCAAATTCTGGAAAGGCATTTTGTACACGGCAGGGGATCAGTTGTCATTTTTCATGGCTTTTATCGCAACCAATGGTCAGACAGAGGTTGAACCAAGGCTTGGGAATATTCCGGGTTTTGTGTCAGAGAACCAGGAGGAGGGCTTCTTTCTTGCCTCTGGCGGAATTCCTTTAACAATAGGCGGAGCAAGTCCACTGGAAGCCCCGTTTTTTGGGGCAATGGTTTTCACCCCCAGTTTTGTACTTTCAATAGGGGGGGCTCTTCTGGGGTTCCTGAGGGAACGATTTTCGTCACACTTGCTTCAGTGTAGAGGATGCTGAATAATCTGAGACATGGGGAACGTACAAACGTAAGGCGATGGAGAGTGTCTGGTCCGGACCTATGTGTGAACGACGGGTAGGTTGTCTACCAAAATATAAATTAAGGTTCCCTCCGGAAACTGGGTCCCAGGTTCATGGGCCATACAGTCAGTTCTATAATTAATCCGGTGGCTTCCGTCTTGACCCCCTCCTCATTTAAAATTTCACATGTTTCCCAGATTGTTGCTTAAGAGGTATTGGCGCGGTGTACCGTCACCTTTACCTCCTCCTCCTGTGGTGGTCAAGGTAAACTTGGGTTTCAGGTGTCGAAAATATCGTCACGTGAATCGCGGTCCCTTCAGTACCTGGTTCTTGGAGGGGGGTATGGCCTGGGAGAGGCGTGGGTTCCTGCTCGATATTAACGCAGACGTTAATTCGGGCCTCCCACAACTCACCCCGATAAACCTGGCCGAGGGTACGGGGCCCTGTAAAGGGAGGTACTGTCACGGGTGTTGTCCCACGAAGTCGTCCGATTTACACATCTGTTTTCGCGCAGCTGAGTTTTTGGTGCTTGGTTTTTTTTCGGCAGTGAGGGATTAATTTTTCTCTCTCTGTGCTAGAAGGCCAGCCACCCCCACTGAATTTTTGGGATTCTTCAAATACCCCAGTCTGTAGGAATGTGTCGGTGAAGATTCATGCAGCCAGCAGAGCGGATCGTGGTATTTGAAGTCTGAAGTGAAGAGTACCTGGTTTGGTCTTTTTTCCCCTCCTCGCTTTACATTTACTCCGACCCCCTTGGTTTCCCTTTTTTTTGTGGTGTGGTTTTGTATGCAAGGTGGATTTTAGTTTACCCCTTGTACTGTCTCGTTGTCTATTATGTGTTAGGCATAAAACCTTCCAGTCCCCGTGTTGTATCAGGGTCCTTCTCAGGAAGATCACTGGGTTCAGGGTTTTCAGGGGTAGGGTTTACGCTGGGGCCTGGACCTCTGTACCTCAACAGTACCTCCAGGTAGAGGGATTAGCAGGCCCCCCAGCTTAGGGTCCAATAGACCCCCCCCACCTCCTGTAGCAGTAACAGGTGACTTTTTTCAAGACCACTAAAGATTTTCTCCACCACATGGATCCATAGCCATTAGCTCGGCAGTTGCAGAGTTTGTCCATGGAGCGGCGGACTTTAAGGTCCAAGGTTTTGTATCCCCTGGAGCAAGCGGACCAGAACCTAAAGTACTCTCCTGAAGGTTCATGGGGGGGCGGGACAAGTTTTTTTTGCTTTCCGGAGGCATGTAAATTGTACTTTCGGCTGCACCTCGGTATCTGGGAGTGAAAGAACAAAGGGTGGGGATTGTCATCCGCTCTAAAGGAGACCCCCAATCCTGGGCGTTCTCTCCCCCGGGTCCCATCAGTGGATGGTTTTTTGCAGCTCGGGTATTGAAATTTGGGAACCCGGATCGGGTTCCCTTGCTGAATCTAAATTACGTGGATCCCAGAGGGGACTCCGGCGGAGGAATTCTGTTCGGGATTTCCGGGGGTGGGCCAGGACACCCGTGGAATGACCCGGCTCTTAGGAGCCAGTTTTGCCAGGTTTATCTGCAAATTAAAGGAGGTGTGGCACAGTATGACCCTCCCACGTCACTGGAAAGCCGCTATGGCCCTTGTTTCATATTGCAACGGCTTGGGAGAGGAGGGGGTAACCCGCCCCCTGTGATGACTCCACCTTCCTAAGGGTCCCTTATATGGGGGGTTCCCCGGTCATCCAGAGGAGCCTATGCAATTAGGAGGGAATCATTCCGGGGAGGGGACGGTGGGGCGCCACAAAAACAGGAAGTTTTTTCCTGTGGGAAAAAGGGACATTTTATTGGGGGGGCCTCCCGTCCTTTGCAGAGTGAAAGTCCGGGAAAACTATTGTCCCGATTGTGTGGTGGACGGCAATCTGGGGTAAGTATTTTCGTCCCTAAGTTCGTCTCTTTCTCGACGGCGGAGGTGGTGGTGGGGCGAGAACTGAGAAGATATCTGTTCTTCTGGTGTGGGGGGGGCTAATTGGTGGATGCTGGCTTTGCCCGGGTTCAAGGTAGCGTTGAGTGTGTTGCTAAACCCCCCCATATTCCGCGACGCCCAGGACCTCTCGGTCAGGGTATTTTTTGCAAGCAGTCATAACATAGATCTTAAGTGGGGGGTTACTAAAGAACTGTTGTGGTTAATGTGTTGGGGGTTCTTCCCACCCTTTAGTGCTGGGCCTTCCTTGGTTAATAAGATAACCCGTTTATTAATTGGCAATCAAGGTAAGCCAAAGGAGTGATTCTGTAAAAAAACGCGATACGGTCATCGGTGCGTCGCTCCTAGGACCTTACCCATTTTGGTGGACTTGAGGATGTATTTCGGAGAAAAGGGTGTCAAAGAACTACCTCTCATGCTGTATGATGTTTGTAAAAAATTTCTCCTGAAGTACGTCGGGCCAAAATATTTGGACAGGACAAATTTTCGCGAGTTGGGCTCTGCATGCCACCACATTGGATTTGAAATGAAACCCTAAACAAATTCAAGTGCAGATTTTTAAAATGTTATTTTAAAGGTTTTCAAAATATTGTAGAAAATGTAGGAATTGTACACTTTCTTTCCAAACACTCCACATTTTAGGAGGTCAAAAGTAATTTTGGGCAAATAAACAAACCCAAACAAAAATTTTTTTTTCAATTTTTTGGCAAAATCCTTTGGAGGCAATCACTGCCTTAAGTCTGGAACCCATGGACATACCAAACCTGGGTTTTCTCCTTCTTAATGCTTTGCAGGCCTTTAAGCGCAGCCTTGGTCTTGCTTGTTTTGGGGTCTTTCCCTCTTAAGTTATTTGAGCAAGTGAAATGCATGCTCAATTGGTTTAGTCTGGTGTTGATTGGCCTTGAAGAATGTTCCCCTTTTTGCACTCATGAACTCCTGTTAGTTTGGGCTGTATGCTTGGGGTCATTATCCATCGTATAGAAGCGCCGTCCAATCAAGTTTGCAGCATTTGGCGAATCTGGGCTGAAAGTATATCCCGGTACACTTCGAATTCACGGCTACTTTGTTCTGTTATGTCATCATAAACACAAGGACCCAGTGCCATTGAAAGCCATGCATGCCCATGCCATACGTTGCCTCCACCAGTTTTACAGAGGATTGGTGTGCCTTGGATTGTGCCGTTCCCTTTCTTCTCCAAACTTTTGGCTTCCATCATTCGGTAAGGTTGATTTTGTCTATCGTCCATGAATACTTTTCCGAACTGAGCGGCTTCTGAGGTGTTTTTCAGCAAATTTAACTTGCCCGTCTATTTTTGTTGATGAATGGTTTGCATCTAGATGTGAACCCTTTGTATTTCCTTTCATGGGTCTTTCTTTCTGTGATTGGAGACGATACACCTACCACTGAGGGTTGGATTCAGTTGAGGTTGTGAAGGGTTTTCTTACCAAAGAAAGTATGCGGCGATCATCCACCACTGTTGTCTTCCGGGGCTCCCGGTTTTTTGGATTGAGGTTCACCAGTGTTTCTTTCTTTCTCAGGATGTACCAAATTGAGTTTTGCCACTTCTAAGTTGTGCAATTCTTGGATGGTTTTTTTTCGTTCTTGCAGCTTAAGGGGTTTTTCACCCTGCTGGAGAGCTCGTGCCGCTTTTCCCTTTCCCACGCAAAACTTCAAATCAAAAAACCCACCTCAAAATCAATCCGACCCTTTCATTGCTTAATTGAGAATGACATAACAAAGGGTTGCCCCCCCTGTCAGAAATAGCTTGGATCTTTGTCCCTTACTTTTGGTCCTTTAAAAAGGGTGGCACATGTAAGGGTGAAACCCAAAACCCCTTTTATCCTTTTAAGTGGAACCCTCAAATGAAAGCGAAAGTCTGGACTTCAACTGCATCTGATTTGTTTTGTTTCAAATTCATTGTGGAATGTTTAGAACCAAAATTAGATAAATGTTGTCTCTGTCCAAATATTTGGCCTAAGGTAATTACCGAAATTATTGTATAACCTTTTGGTCCGAGAGGCGGCCCAAAGAAGGTTAATTTAGAGAGTTGGCTAAGGGGCTTTAAGCCTTTCATCTTTCCCCCGGTCCGGGGGGTTTTCTTCTTTGTGAAGAAGAAGTGGAGGCTTTAGCCCTTGCCTGGATTTGTGAGCTTATCGGATTACGGTCCGAACCGTATCCGTCCCACTTATTCCCCGATTTTCAATCAGATCGTGGGCGCCAAAGGTTCTCTAAGTTGGATTCAGGGGGGTGTACAATCTGATTAGGATGAAGGAGGGGGATGGGGAAAAAACGGGTTTAACCCTCCGGGGGGCATTATGAGAACCTTGTCATGCCATTTGGTCTGAAAATGCCCGGCGGTGTTTCAAATTTTGTAAATGACTTTTCGCCACCTAGTGGGATGTTTTGTTATATTGGATGACATTTAAAATTTACTCGGGATCTTGTCTCTCAGGAGCATGTTAGGCAGGTGTTACGATCTTGCGGAATAAAACTGTACGCCAATGGGAGGTGGGGGTTTTTCGCCGTACAGGAACTTCCGTTTTTAGGATTCCTGGGTCCGATCCGGTTTTTCGTATGGACCCTGGAAAGTGCGGCAGTTTTGAGTGGGATCCCAGAGGATTTAAGGCATTACAACGTTTCCTGGGGTTTGCTAACTACTACGGAAAAATTTATTCGTAATTTTGTCCATGTTAAACCTCTCCCAGAATGACTAAAAAGGACGGATTTTTTCAAGGTGGTTGACAAGGTTGTCAAGGTTTTCCTTCTTGAAAAAATGGTTTTGCTTCAGCCCCAAATTATTCAAAACCTGATGCGTCAAGCCGTTCATTGTGGGTGGACGCTTCCGGGTAGGGGGGGAGAGTTTGTCACAAGGTTTCGTCCCCTGGTAAAATGGCATCCGTGCCCTTCTTCTCTAAAAAAATTGTCGTCGCTGAGAGGATTTTGATGTCGGCCAATAGGGCTCTTGGCTATTAGTTGGCTTTTGAGGAGGGCGTCATTTTTTGGAGGGGGCGTCCACCCGGTCACCGTATTACCGTCAAAGAACCTGCTTATTTAAGTCGCTAAGCTGAACCCAGACAAGTTGGTGGTCGTTGTTTTTTACCAGGTTTAATTTTGTGTCACATATCGTCCGGGTCAAAAAAATGTTAAGGCGGATGCCTTATCTCGCGTTTCCGGGGCTGGGAATCAAGGGGCCGGTTCCCCGGCCCCTTTAGGAGGGTGTTTTTGGCAGTTGCTCTGAGTTGGGAGGGGGTTTTTTGGGGGTCAGGGGGACCCCCCGTAGGACATCCGGGAGCGTTTGTTCCAATCAGTTGCACAAAAGGTATCGAGGCACACCATAATTCAGCTTTGGCAGGACACCCGGGAGTAAACAACTGAGGATCTCCTTCGGCCGGTTTGGTGGTAAAATTTCATGGGGGGGGTGGAAATTTTGTGCGCCCCCCCGGGGGTTTGGGGCGCGCTCTAAACCCCCCCTCCGTCGTTGGGGGCCCCCCTTTCCTTTGAAATCCCCCGGGCGTCCGTGGGGCTATCTGTTATGGACTTCTTAGGGGCCCCCCCCGTCTTCGGGGAAAAAAATTACTCATTGTAGGGCAGGTTCAGAGAGGGGGCATTTTACGCTCTTCCTGCTCTTCTAATGCTAAAACTTTGCGCAGGTGTTCATTGGGAGTTGGAGGGGTTTATGGGGTACCTTCCGATGTGGTTTGATCGGGGGTTCAGTTTTTGTCCAAATTCTGGAAAGATTTTGTCACGGCAGGGGATGCGTTGTTTTTTCATCGGCTTTTATCCCCAGCCTGTCGACAGAGGTCTGAACCGGTTGGGACATAAACCCGGTTTTTTGGCAGAGAACCGGAGGACTGGGGGTTTTTTTTTGCCCTGGCGGAATTGCTCTTTTAAAAAGGGGGGGGCCTGGTAAAACCCCCCTTTTTTGGGGATATGGTTTTTTTACCCCCCCTTTTGTACTTTCAATAGGGGGGGCTCTTTGGGGTTCTGAGGGGAAAGATTTTTCGTCGTATTGTTTTGTGGGAGGATGTGAATAATCTGAGACTATGGGGAAAAAAACAAAGTAAGGCTGATAGGAGAGGTTGGCCGGATATGTGTGAACGATCGGGATGGTTGTCTACCAAGAATAAAAACTTAAGGGGTTCCCCCCGAAAATGGGTCCCCCGGGTTATCGGGCCATACAAGATCGTTCTTAATTAATCCGTGGATTCCTTTGACCTCCCCCCCATTTAAAATTCACAATTGTTCCACAGATTGTTGTAAAGGATGTGGCGGGTGAACCCCCACCCTTTTCCCCCCTTCCCCTGGTGGCAATGGTAACTTGGGTTTCATGTCGAAAATCATCGATTACGTCGAAAACGCCGGTCCCCCTTAGTACTGGTTCATTGGAGGGGGTAGGCCCGGGAGAGGGGGGGGTTCCCCCGTGGTATTAACGCAGACCCCTTAATTTCGGGCCCCTTTCCCCACAAAAACCCAGATAA